>CAHIKZ030000868.1:445000-532500 GCA_903632075.3 Acanthosepion pharaonis
CAGTAATGGTATCAACATTCATACTCTGGCTGCCATCTTCAAAATCCATTCCAGAGCCATCAGTAAAACGGTGAATAACTTTAAAAAAGAGGGAATAGTAGAAAGGAAAGGAGGACACAAAAGCAAGAGGGATCATTTCAACTTAGAGCTAAATACATTCTTATTGTTCAAAGTAGAGTCCAGTAGTATTAGAAACCTTGGAGAATTCCAGTAAGATATCTTTAATCATTTCTAAGCTACATTGCTTCAAAGCTTAATCTAAGGATCGGGCAATTTTGCTTTTACACTAGTATATATATATATATATATATATATATATATATATATATATATATATATATATATATATATATATATATATATATACATCTGCGTGTGCATATATATATATATATATATACATTAAGAAAATCCGACATTTTATTAAAGACATTTTTATGTTTAACATTCTTTTTTATAGATACAAGTATTTAAGCAAATGCTCTGTTTATAATAAACAGTATTAAATAACATTTACCGAGCTGAATGTCCGAGAAATTTTCATAGAAAATATTCGTCCTTTGACAGGATTCGATATAGGGAACCGTCATTTAGCTTGACGTGCCTAACCTCTCGGCCACAAAGGATCGTTCGGTTGGCAAGGTCGAATTTACTGCTTATAAACTTCAATCTTCCATGAATCTCGTACATTCATAACTGCTCATGGCGTATCAAATGTAAACAAATGACGTCATACATTAAGAAATGGACAAAGTCCGACAATTTATTAAAGGCGTTTTTATAAGCAGTAAATATTATAATTAATACTGTTTATTATAAACAGAGCATTTACTTAAATACTTGTATCTATAAAAAAGAATTATATATATATATATATATATATATATATATATATATATATATATATATATATATAACCATTCTAGCAAAGATACAACTTAGGTGGGCTGATCATGTTGTGAGAATGGATGAGCATAGGCTTCCAAAAGGTGCTGTATGGACAACTGCCAAACATAAAACGTTCAGTTGGACGTCCACTCTTGCGCTAGAAAGGTAAATTGAAAGACAACTTGAATCGTCTCAACCTCGAACTGAAAACCTGGGGAGCCGAAGCATCAAACCAAAAGGACTAGCATAAGACATGTTTCATTAAGTTAAAGGATTTTGAAGACAGTAGACTGAAGCGCCGTGACCAGCTTCATAAGCTCTGAAGCAGAGACGCCATCAAAATCCACCTTTAAGAAATTTCATTGTCAGTGAGGCTTTGTCGCCCGTGGCAAGGCTTGGCCAGTATCATATTTAAGAAAGCACAAATGAAATATGTCTTTCCCTTACCGGATTTTCTCTATAATAGCCCCTACTAGCACGCATAAATGTAAAAAAAAAAAACAATGCTGACCCTCATTTATCGTTCACGATAGGAGAGTATATTTAGAGTATATATATATATATATATATATATATATATATATATATATATATATATATATATATATATATAAAATAGTGATTCAAAAGTATAACATGAGTATGTTATAACATCACTACAAAAATAACCATTTTGTTTCAACACTTCTGGTGTCTTGTCAAGTGACGCTGTGAATTTATTTCTACGGTCAAGACTAGAACATTTCAGCACTCCTCGGTACACACACACACACACACACACACACACACACACACACACATATATATATATATATATATATATAGGGTGATTGAAAAGTAACTCCATATTTTATGTATGATGGACTCTCTTGTTAACTATAATTACAAGATGGGACATATAATAATGAGTTACTTTTCAATCACTAAAATATATATATATATATATATATATATATATATATATATATATATATATATATATATATATATTGTGTGTGTGTCTGTGTATTTGTGCGTGTTTGTATCTGTGTCTACTGATGTTGCGGACAATTCCTTGAGGAATTAAACTGTAAAATGAGAAGAATTGTTGAGTGGAACTTTTGCAAAACCTGCCAACGTGAGAGGCGACTGTTTTTACCTTCATCAAATTAGCGACATGTTCAAAAACACATCAGAGCCTTTTGTTTTGTCAATTAGGTTGTGTTATCCATGCGAAGCACACGCATTGCTGATTAGCCTCTCCAATCCTTGGATTGGTAATTGTCTCCCCTGAGACCTCAGTCAGCTGTGCGAAATTGAAAAGACAGTTATGTTTGGTCGTGTTACATATATTATTGCAAGATGCCTTCGAAAAATACAAGGCACTCTGCCCAAAATTTAACGAAAAGAAGGAAAGAAAACGCACCATTATACGGAACAATGTTGTTTTGATAATCATAGATTTATTTAAGAAGTTTCTTCTCTCGCTCTTCTCTCGTGTCCTACTCTCTTCCGGCTTCTTGCTTTCTAGTCAAGTTTGATCTTCAAGCAATTAAATACTGTGTCATTCGTTATCTTGTCTTCTTTAGAACCACCCCTTAATTGCTGTTATTCCCAGCCCACACTGAACAGGGGTGGTAGCACCTGTTAGGGCCCAAACTACAGTCAAATAGTGAAATCCAGAACAAAAGGAAAACACAATGAAACTATAAAATACATTTTTATAGTAAAAATACCAGCAATAGATTTATATATATATATATATATATATATATATATATATACAGTAAAATAACCAGCAATACATTTTTAAAGGAAAATGACGAGCAATACATTTTATAGTAGAACTATCAACATTATATTTTATTTCAAAATGATCAATAATACATTTTATTTCAAAATGACCAACAATACATTTCGTTTCAAAATGACCAACAATATATTTTCTCTAGTTGAAGGTATACATTTGCGTTCAAAATATATTTAGTTGAAGCCATAAAATTGTGTTTAAAATGTTTAGATTTGGGCATTTCATAACCCATAGAGGTGTTGATGTGCTGCTAAACAAATTCAACCAACCAACTTATCTTTTTAATTTTTATTCTTTTATTGTTCCCTTTCCTTAATAGATTTTTTTCTTATTTTCTTCCAGACTCAATAAACCCTGTATCTTAGGGACTTTGTTGCCTTGCTTGGCGGTGAAATTATAAAAATTATCAATCTAATTGCAGCTATTCTAGATTATTAGCGTATCCAGCAATCTATTGCTCGTGTGTTCTTTCTGTCTTGAGGGTCTCAGATTAATCCAAAAGTAGTAAATATCACAAATATTTATTGCCATATTGTCCGCTTCATGGCGTGGGCGATCATGGCTCTCCACAACATCCTATGCTTTGTAGCTCTATGAAATATGTGTCCCTATATTATACCTCCTGATTAATGTTCAGTCATCCATTTATACCAACTAGGTAGGTTATTTGATATTTCTCTGTTACTTTTGCTTTCAATGTGCCATGGGAGAGACAAATTCTCCAAGCCTTCTTTTGTAATTACGTTTTCGATAAATTTCAACCATTCTCTTTTTATTTCCCTAATACAGGTGTTCGTTTCATTCATGCTGTACTCAAAAGTTCCTCGTTGATCACATGTTCGATTCAGGCTTCTGGGTAACCAGTTCTCAGATGCCTCAAGTCTTGATCGGTTCAGACATCACTCCCATGCAGGAGGATTGATGCCATATAATCGCTTATCACTTTGCTTTTAAAACAAAATGTGCCTCTTTCTTAATAATTTGTTTAGCTTTTAGAAGTTACCTTTCGCTCTTTCAAAGCGCCTGCAAATTTCGGTGTCACATTTTCATTGTCTGTTATAAATTGCACAGTTAAATTTCTAAACCCTTTTAATCAATTCACCATAATTAAGGCGATATAGCCACTAAGGCGCAATATGCTACTGGGATCAGAAAAGAATGAAAAGCCTTTAGAAGGAACCAGAAACTCGGTCCTAAGCAGGTAACAAGAATCTATCTATATTTTTGAGATGAGGTATTGTAACTATTTACACTAATTACAGTGTTCGGACTGTTGTCTTCATTTTTATTGCCATATTCACGACATTTCGGTCGTTGGATGCTCCGGTCTTCTTCAGTTGATCCAAAAAATTGACTTGATCCAAAGACTTGCGCGTTCAGCCCCTGGTCAAAAGGGAGAACAAAAACTTGTAGAGTTTAGTTATTTAGTTAAATTAAGTAAAACTGAGATATCCAAAGGCACGGAACGTGGAATTAGAACAATCTAACTCCGTGGACTGAATAAGTGGTTCGGTTTAAAGTTGCAACAAATATTACCTGAAGATGGCTGGAGCGTACAACGACCGAAACTTAGTAAATATTACAATAAAAATGAGGACAGCTGTCTGTACAATGTAAATATTGTAAACAGGAAACAAGAGATAAACCATTACTCTTGTTCAAAAGAATGGGGAGGAGTGTGATCCGGACGATACACAAACCATGGAGGAGAAAAAATAATGAGTAAATTCGATTGTATCTTGGGTTGTGAATCTTATTTCACTTTATGTTTAGGATTCTACATTTTATACTTGATGAGCTCAAACATTTCCCAAAAGTTTTATAACTTTTACACACACACGTACGCACGCGCGCACGCACACACGCACACACGTACACACGCACGCGCGCGCGCACACACACACGCACACACACACGCACACACACATATATATAACTACTAAATAAGTGATCAGAACCATCTCAAAATGCAGTCATGAAAACAAATTTTCACCACGTTACTTAAAAATCTAAAACTGAAAACGAACAAGAACAAATGAAAATAAATAAATACAATGAAATAAAAAAAACGAAAGAGAAATTAATCCAAATAAATAAGTAAATAAACTATGTAAATAATAAACATATTAACAAACCACTGCTACCAAAATAAACGTTAGAATAATACAATAGACAACCCACAATGAAATAGACTACCCATAATGCATCAGTGACCTGTATATATGAAAGGTCGAGCACAAACACAAAGCACATGGACAGACAATTGCGTTTAGCATTAATCAAAGTCTTGCCTCTCGGTGTGGAATGTTCACTTTTATATTTACATACGCTCTATCCCTGACATTGTACACTTTAACCAGAAATATATATATATATATCTATATCTATATATATATATATATATATATATATATATATATATATATATATATATATATATGGTGTTTCAAACATACTCTTACT
The DNA here is from genome assembly GCA_903632075.3 of Acanthosepion pharaonis. Lineage (NCBI taxonomy): Eukaryota > Metazoa > Mollusca > Cephalopoda > Sepiida > Sepiidae > Acanthosepion > Acanthosepion pharaonis. Next base: position 450,141 of record CAHIKZ030000868.1, read on the forward strand.
CTTACAAACTTTGGGGCCAGTTCCTCACACCAAATCAAGGAAAAAAAAGTACATATAAACATATATCCGCAAATTCTTCGTTTTTGAGTGATTAGGTTTAAAGTAAGTTTACGGTAGATGGCGCTGTGTTACCGTGGCGATTGGCTTACATTTGTGGCTAGACTCTTCGGCGGATTATACAGCCACAGTTTTACCATGTCCGGTGTTGCTGCTGAAATTGAGTGGAGTTTTAAAGTGTTTAAAATATGGATTCCAAATGTTAAATCAGTTATTAAGAAACAGGAAAATTTCGTTAGAAACAAAGAAATGAGTAGTGAACTATGTAATATCACTCCACCATATATGGCCGTATATGTTGGACAATCTCCTCACATATGAAGGACAGACTTAAGGCAAAAAAATGTTCTACAGAGGGATGCTGAGAATACCAGGGACCTAACATGTGAACATAGATGATGTTTTGGAGAAAATGGAAACAAAAGGGCCACCTGGATGCATAATGAGGACTAGTGTACCCGTGATATGAAAAGTAACGGTAATTATTACAGAGTTTAAATAGTGAGGTGCAATGAAACAAAAGTCTTGAAAGGCTGTACTAAGATTCAATAAAGCGGAGATAAAGAATTCACAATTACAATAGAAGCCGATTAACCGTTTAATCAATCCGTTCCATTTATACTTTTTAGCAGTTCAATCGTATGTGGGATGTATTAATTATTATTCCTGGTATTACATAAATTGGTTTTTGGTCAATATCGTTTCACGTTAAAAATTTTATGTGTTTAATATAACTGAAATGGAAATGTCTCTTGTAAGAAAAAATATTGGCAACAGAACGACAATAAAAGACCAAGCTGAGTCAAGACTCACACTTAATGGTACCTGAATGCCTCACATGAAAGTCTTGAACAAATAAGACTGCAATCAGAGAAACGTAAAACTAAAGGAACTTAATAAGAAAACGGTTCATTTTGCTCGGTTCATTTTGTCTGAATGCAAATAAATATTTTATTTGTATAAATCATTAAGACAACTAAGGTAAGTAATCACTGTTAGATGTACTAACTGAAGTTGATTTACCGCCCTTCCCACGACAGATGGGACAGGAAATATATAAACAGGCACTTATAATTATTATGTGGTTTGATTTCTCCTAACAGACGCGCCTGCACGCTATCATACGTACATATAAATTTATCTGTGTGTTGTGTATGCCTCTCTCTCTCTCTCTCTCTTTCTCTCTCTCTCTCTCTCTGTGGTCAAATGCAACGGGCACAGGAAGGAGAATGGAGCTTAAAAATGGTAGAAACATTGACACGATGAAAAGCAACATGAAGCCATCAACCCTACAAGGCATTTTTTGTAAATTATGTTTGTTTAAGAAAATTTATACACCTGGCAATGAAGACCACATTGAAAAATTAAAATGAAAAAAAAAATCAGTAAAATTAGAGTTAATTTTAGGTAATATTCCCAGAAAGTAAGAACAAGACCCCTCCCCCCCGCCCCCCAAAAAGAAGCTATTTCTTCCATTTACCTGCGAGGTGCACACCAAATTTCAAAGAGATAAATAGCAGCAACGTTCACGTTAGGTAAAGTTAAGTACAAAGTTTTTTTCAAGATCACATTTGAAAAAGAACTCTGTTTTTTAACATTACCTACGAATGTATCTGTCTATATTTCTGAGATGAGGTATTATGTACACTATTTACATTATTCGGACTATTGTCCTCATCTTTGTCGCCATATTTATTATAACGTTTCGGTCGTTGTACGCTCCGACCTTCTTCAGGTTGTTGGAATGTCGAACTGAACTGGCACAGTGGATAAAGGCGTTAGTTAGATCCAATGACAGGACCCAAAGAGTGTGATTTCAATACCCGGTTAAGGCAGAGGAGAACTTGGAGAGGTGAATTAACAGAAGATAACTGATAACTGACATCCATTATACATGGCACGTGGAACTAGAACAAGCTACCCAAGTAAGCGAAATAATGGGTTCAGTTCGACATTCCAACCACCTGAAGAAGGCCGGAGCGTACAACGGCCGAAACATTGTAATAAATATAGCGACAAAGATGAGGATAATAGTCCGAATAATATAAATAGATTACCTACGAACTTCGTAACAAAAAAATTAAATAAATAAAAACTAAAAAAACTCCTATTCTTAGATGTTCTCGTAGAACACAGTAACAACACTTTTACCACCTCATTGTATGAAAAAACACGAGCCGAAACTCTTGCCACATTAACTTTAAGAGTGAATGCCGACTCAGGTACAAAAAAGGCAGTGATAAAAAACATTCCTAAAAAGAGCTCACCATAATTCATCCTCTCGTCTACTTTTCCTTAAATAACTCAAAAATACGAAACAAAAACTAGTTATCAATGGCTTACCTAATCACCTTATCGACCACCAAATTAGACTATTTCTTCCCAAAGTAAATAAAAATGATAGTGAACATACAGTCAAAAATAACATAAATATTTTCTGAAAAAGCTATATGCACGTCAACTACAAACAAGATGAATTCTTACTTAGAAATATTATAAAGAAATACACTACCCCAATTGACCCGAACAGAAAAATCAAATTAATTATCTACTGCAAAAAAAAAAAAAAAAAATCAATAAATAAAAGAGCTAACCTTATCCTCAAAAATAACAATACATCAGCAAAATCAAAATGACAACGAAATGTCCCTTAAAGAACTGTGTTCCTGATCAAATAGAATTCAGAAATAATTACATCAGTCACACAACTACATGCCTATCCAGACGCCTTACGTTACACCTATCCGACCAGAGCTCCATTAGAATCCATTTAAAGACACACACACGCACACAAACTTAACAGACTCCATCCGAAACATACTAGTAGAAAATACAAATAGCCTCATTCACAATTAAAAAATAAAGATTTAAAATAATGGAAAACTTATGGAAAAAGCCAACACTATATAATTTCGTCACCTAATATGGCAAAAATATTTCAAATAACATCGTAAAAATAAGTCATCTATATATATATATATATATATATATATATATATATATATATATATATATATATACAAAAGTGAATATAGAAGTCAACACTTAGAGGCGACAGTCTGTTTCATGCTAGACGCAATCGTCAGGCCTGATATATAAACAATTGAAAAATAGTTCTTAGTCCTTGCCGGCGAGTTTCGACATTCGACTTCATGACAAAACGCGACGGCGAGGACTAAGAACTATTCTCCAATTGTCTTTTTAGCTAATTTCTCTTATCTTCAGAATTATTCTAAGAAATTGAACATATATATATATATATATATATATATATATATATATATATATATATATATATATATGAGGTGTTATTTCAGTAGCAATGATTCTCTCAGACATGTTTGGTTAAATAATTTGGTGTTTGATGTTTTATGTTATTGGTAAATATGTGAAAGTTTATATTTATTTTTATTTTATATAAGTTTCTTTTTGAGTACTTTCGAATGTTCCTACATTCATTTTGAAGTACCCGTGTTGTGTGTATATTTTCGCAACGTTTTCTTTTTTTTAATATTTTTAATTCCGGCGCTCTCACCTTTGATTGAACCAGTTTCTGAAGGTGTCATTATATAAACGGTAAAACTGACATTTTTACGTGTGTTTTATATATATATATACATATATATATATATACATATATATATATATGTATATATGTATATATATATGTGTGTGTGTGTGTGAAATACCATCCTGTACTGATTTACGACTTTCCCCTTATCTGACACTTTCTTTGTTGGGAACTCGCATTGGTAATACTATCGATCATCTGAAAATATAGAATTTTACCTAATCGAATGGAAGTATTCTATTCGTAATTTAGACACAAAGACACGCAGACATCACAGACCCGGGATTAAAATCAATAAACATTAAAACATATTGGTTATCCATTCATGCACACTTGGTATATATACGTTTGCTGGAGCAGCAATGAATGCAAACGGTGTGCATGGGAAAATTCTGAAAAGGTCTTCATGACCATCGCTGTTTGATGTGTTTCTTTAATCGAGTTCACCCCAAGGAAGGCAGTAAAGCCACTAAGGCACAAGCGGTTACAGAGTGTAGAAGAATAAAAAAGAACAGAAATCTTATTAAGGATTTAAATTTTTGAAGATTAAAGTTGGCTGGAAAGCATGCAACCGGAAGAGAGTTCCACAAAAACAAAAAACAACAAAAGAAATTGCTAGGATAGAATATATATATATATATATATATATATATATATATATATATATATATATATATATATATATATATATATTGTATTTAGGCAGGAATCCTTCTTTCATGCAAGCTTCACTAAATATGGCAGACAAGGTGCTTTGATTAAGTATTTTTAATATAGTTTTTCATATGATCATATACCTTTTTTCTTTTCCGTAGATAAATTATACAAAAACTGTGCAATTTTTTTTTTTTTTTTTTTTCCAAGCGCTTTCGGCTATACATTTAGCAATTATCAATTTTAAAATAAAAGCATTCTATAATACTAAATACATACACATAGCAATCCATTTTCAGTTAACAGTAAATATAATTCAACCTTGATAAAAAAATATTTAATCAAAGCACGTTGTCTGTCACATATATATTATATGTTAAATGCATATATATATATATATATATATATATATATTATATATAAAATGTATATATATATACAATTTTTTTATATATATTAATTATATATAACTTTGCCTGATGATCGCAGATAGCGGGAAACCCAGGGTCACAAACTCACATCAATACAACTATATATATATATATATATATATATATATATATATATATATATATATATATATAATTATTTATTTAAAAATATGATTCCATCACGCTACATAAGAGGTCTCATGTTTCATAACAAGATCCGAAAACTTCAATATAATTATTTGAATTAAATTGAATTAAAGTAAGCTCTGTTCCATCTTCAAGCGAAAATTTTTCGGACTAACTTATTTCTGAAATTTACGTATATATATATATATATATATATATATATATATATATATATCGTCCGACACGTAGGGATGGTAATTTGACATGTGAAATAAATTCGACACTTAGTGATTGCCGCCTCTAATGTAGCCTCCATCCAGATTTTGTTAAAGTTAAAAAAATATCCGCATTCTTTGTAGGGATTTCATTCAGTAGAGTCTCCGTTTTATGAAGAAAATCTGTCAGAGATACACCAGATGTGTCGAGAGTGTCTCTAGAAAAGAATTTCTGTCCCAAACACTCTAATTTATCTGCAGTTGATATCAAAACTTCAAATTGATTAAAGAGAGAAGGGACCGAATATTTGCTTTTGTCAAGCACATTCCCGCAGAGCCGACAGTGATCTCTAGAATCAAACATGTGGCCTCATTCTATTAGCAAATGAGTTTGTTTCTTTGAAGACACTCTTGCCCTTATTAAGAGTAATAACAAAGCGACGTCTGTTACAATCGGACCTGTTGCACCGGTATAGCTGGAAGAAATGATTCCCGTGGGCCATAACGGCTGAACAGTTAAGCGAGAAACAGAGAAAAGATTGTAGTTTCGCTTGGTATTTCTGCGATGGAGCAAAAGCTTTGATGCCGGCTTTTTTAACAGGATGATTAAATATATCATTCCAAGGTGCACTGCGAAGTAAATCACGAAAACTAGTCCCAGTCAGTGCGTTGATAGCAGAAAATTGTCCTGTTAATAGGTGGTCCATGAGTGATAGGAGAGCGGAAAGAGTACCCTATAGACATTACCGCGTGGCCGGAGTGGCCAAGAGGACAGAGCCGCAGAGATTGATATGAGTCTGGGGGAGGAGGTAAGGAAGAAATCTAGAGAAACTCGTTTATCAGAATTACTGGTGATAAGTGTGGTAAAGTCTACGATTTGAGCGAAATAATAAGAGGAAGAGCCCGAAATGCGATTTGCAGGTCGGGAACACTAGAATCAAACAGACGCAGAATTTTAAGTTTCAGGGAAGCATCTTGACAGAAAATGGTAATTGAGACACTGAGATCCGTAGATGTATTGGGATGGCTAAGAGCTGAGCAGAATATTACGAGACAACAAGGTTTCTTTGTTACCAAAGAAAAGAATGCTGAACTGTTACGTGATATCTGTTCCTCTTTGCGAATGTTGGACGATTTCCCCAAGGATGAGGAAGAGACTTGAGGCGACGGAGATGTGGTTCTACAGAAGGATGCTGAGTAACGATGGGGTATTAGATAGGTTACAAAGAAGGAGAAGGCTTATACTTAACATCAGAAAGAATCAGTTGAAGTTTCTGGGACACATAATGAAGAAGGAGGGCCTGGAGAACTTGATACTCACGGGTCAAATGGAGGGAAAGAAAGCAGCACGTGACATACCTGACGAGCTTGAGCAGGTAAATGACAGAACGTGGCCTGGGTGGGGAGCAAAGGGAAGGAACTTGTTGAGAGCTACAAGGGATAGAGGGAGGTGATGGAGAGCCATGATCGCCTACGTCCTGAAAGTACATGGCACATAAAAAGCGCGGTCAGTGGCATTAAAAATTAAGGCCCCTGCATAAGTTTTAAAAATGTCTATGTTCACTTACCTTAACAAAGCATATATATATATATATATATATATATATATATATATATATATATATATATATATATATATATAACTACAAACCTAAAAGAGCCTACCTAGGTTTCACCTACGCGGATCGTCAGGTTTGCCTGGCTCTTTAGGTTCGTAGTTTAGATTTGTTTAACTTACTTTATAGAGCAATTTGCTTAGTTATTTTACTTTTACTCATGTCGGAGGTTTTTTTTTCTTTGGACTCTGAACTTGGATTCTGGTCGATTGTTTTCACCTGAATTATATGTTCTTAGTTCTTTCTTTTTATATTCCTTATTTTCCTTGGGTATTGGTTTGTTCATTTACAAGCCAAAACACCTAAAGTTTTTCGGACTTGTATACTTACTTCTATTTATAAGATTATATATATATATATATATATATATATATATATATATATATATATATATATATATATATATGTGTGTGTGTATATTTTCGTTTGGATTGCTTTTACAGCATATCAACAGCAATGAGTTATTTGATGCCAGCAAGATTTTTAGTGCTAGCTAATTTTTTTCAAAAATGTATTGCTTGTAATAATGTATTGCTGGTAAATTTGTTTTTCAAAAATGTATTGTTGATAATAAAACCTATTTTCGGATTTTCATAACGTTTTGACCCCAGTTTGGGGATTAAATCTTTGCCCATATCTGGGACCCCTAACAGTTGCTATCATCAGGGGTCAGGGTGGACCTGGGAACACCAACAAATAAGAGGTTGTTCAACGCTCCTCAAAACCACCTGATCAGATGCCATTCTTCCGGATGTAGTTTATCGTCGTATCTATCTATCTATATGTCTCTGTGTGTGTGTGTGTGTCTGTGTGTATATATATATATATATATATATATATATATATATATATATATATATATATATATATATATCTGTGTATGTTGAAAGATTTCAAGATTCATCCCAAATCTATATTTTTATGACTGGTCTTTGAAATATTGGCTTTTGGAATTGTGACGAAATATTTACCATTCATCACAACCTCGTGTATGTGCATATCTATCAGCCAGTGAGGATCGAACTCACTTCTCAGTCGTAATTGTTCTAGCGAGACAAGCTTGCTAAACATTACACCGTCTTGAGGTGCCTTATCTATCTGTACATATGTATGCACTAAAGAGGAACACCCTAGAAATGTAAGCGGATTACTAGGACCTAAAATAATTCTGGAAATCGTAGTAATTGGGGCCAATATTTAAATTATACCCACGTAATGAAGTGCCAAAATGCATGGCGTTGAAAGGAAAATCACTTAACATTTGCTAACATTTTCCTCTTGCTTTTTTTATTTATCTAACGAACCATTGAACACCAGTTGTCCAGGTAATCACACAAGCTATGTGAGTTCGATCCGAATGGATATGATTTTCTATATTTCTCTTCCTTCTGATTCTTCGTTTTCTACTTTGTAATGAGGCCAAGTATACAGTTTTGTCGAAGGATTTGGCAGTATTTTTTTTAGCCATATGCAAGTTGCCTTTTTCAACTTATCTTCATTTGAGAACCATTTTCATGCTTGCAAGTAGATGAAAGTCCAAGGGAGTGAAAATCAAGGCTCGTGTCTAATCTCGACTGATTGCAGCACGTCTCTTTGAAAGAAAACAAAAACAGTGCTGTTTAGTTTCTGAATGTGTCAAGAGAGGCAACCATTTTGTAAGAAGGATTTGAAAACGGAAGATAATCGTGCAGGGTTTTTCTTTTCTGGCTTTCTCGGCATATTATTGTCATGTACAGTAATTTCTTCTTTAATATTTAAGCTGTTGCGTGGATTTCTATCGCTTTTCATATTGCCCAAACATAGCTTATCGCGTTCAAATAAGTCTTGGTCTGAGTTCTGAGAGTGAACCCCCATGTAGGAGCTAGAACTGATAGTGTCGTCATTGTATATACACTCTAAGAGTACGACTCGCTTATGGTTAAAAACAAAGTTATTACCACTTCTCCTTTAGAGCGTGCTGCCTTAAAAGCGTAATTTCAGAAGTGTTTGGACAACGTCACTTAATTGATATTCCTTCTGGCTCATAATGGATAACTCTGATCTCATATCTTTTAACTATCCTATTTAGAAATCTGATATCTAAGTTATGTCGCTGCATATCTTGGAGAGAAACCATAATTAACACCGTCAGCATTCTGGAAACCAAAATTTTGCATAAGTAAGCTGCGGGCGCTACTATTATTCACCTTGAAGGTTTTTACAGAGTTTTGAAATAGGGAATCTTTTATTCACCTAATTCGCAGCAGCAGACCTACCACTGTGGGGCTTGTCACTAATGTCTTTTCTATCTCTGATTTTCAATAAATCTATGCATCCATAGACATACTGTTACATAAACGTTCACTAATTTCGTGTGAATGTGTGCAGCATTTTTCTTTTAAAACTACAGTCCTGTGTTCTTTCTAAGTGTGGGCCGAGTGGGCTAAACTTTTGAAAAAGCATAGGAAACGGGAAAGTATCTGCTAAAATTATCTTCTGGGCTTCTAGCCAAATTATAGCTGAAAGCCATCTCGGAATTCTAATATATTTAAAATTAAATTAAATTCTAATACATTTAAAATTAAATTAGAACAGGGATTACTTTTTGACCGACACTCGTTACGAATGATGACAGATAAATGCTAACATCATTGCCAAAACGATGTTCAAAACGTAGTCAGAGGAGTAATATAAACGATTAAGAGAGAGGGGAGAGAGACTGAGGGAGAGGGAGAGAGAGATGTGGAGAGAGAGAGAGGTAAAGAAAGAGGGAGGTAAAGAGGAAGAGAGAGGAGGGGGAGAGAGAGTGAAAGAGAAAGGGAGAGGGAAAGAGAAAGAGAGTTAGAGAGAGGGAGGGAGAGAGAGAAAGAGAGAGGTAGAGAGAGCGAGGGAGGAAGAGAGAGGGAGAGAGAAAGAGAGCGTGAAGTAGAGAGAAGGAGGGAGAGAGATAGAGAGAAGGAGGGAGAGATGGAGAGGGAGACAGAAAGTGAGCGTGATGTAGAGTGAGGGAGGGAGAGAGAAAGTGGAGAAAGAGAGAGATACTAAATTGAAACAACGAGTTTTGTTTTGCGTTCTTGGTCTTATTCAATAAAAATACCTTTCTGTGGAACCGTCGTTGATAGAACCTCATCAATTCTGAGCCACTCACCCAGTGTCAGCTTTTTAAAATTTTTTGTTCTACTAAACATTTCATGGAATTCTTATCACTTGCAGGCTGAAACTAAAAACCCTTGCAAAAATATAGAATCTTAAAACTTCGGGAATAGTCACAGAGATTTTTAAAATTTTATTTTCGTTTCCAAAATAATAAATCCCAGATCTAACATCAAATATTCTTTTTTTCATATCGAAACTTTCGAGTTATATTAAATATACCCGAAAAAAATCTCATTTTTTTTCCTGATAAAGTAGAAAGAAAACTTACTGAATCAGTTTTAAATTTGTATTTCTAAAGCAAGTACCAGCACAAAATATTAATATTCATATTATTCTACATAAAGAAGAGAGCCGAAATACATCCAGACATTAACGAGCTGTTGGGACTTGCTTAATTAAAAGAAAACATTGATCCAATAAGAGATCTGCTAATTGAAACAACGGAAAGGATTATAACACTCACTTGAGAAGGAAATACAACGCGAAAATATGTTGATTTTCTTCACTGAGCGGTGTTTAACATTTGATGCAAGTATAAACAAAATAGGAATGTTATAAAAGAAAAAGATCAGAATCGATTCAGGACAACGTCAAAGTGTTGTGTAGAAAGACGGCCGACTAAACTGACATGAAACTGTTGAACGTAGACACTTCTATTCAATATGAGAGGAACGTCAGCTCATTGGAAAGGAGTCACAAAGTGAGTCGAAAATTGAGTCGCAAAATGGGTCGTACGCATTGCCGCACTAGCTACGATATTCGCTATTATTGCATAATTAATCCATGTGATTAAACAGTTTCTCCATTAATCTTTTGTTCTATGGTTTTCATTAGAATATTATTAACTAGAGCTATGAGCTTATATGAGCATTATAACAGATAGATATAGAGACAGATAAAGGTTGAGATAGATAGATATGAAGAGATGAATATGAACAGTTATATAAATATGAAAAAATTGAGATAGATAGTAGGTTGGATATATATATATATATATATATATATATATATATATATATATATATATATAAACAGGTTGAGATAGATAGATACAAACAAGTTGAGTTAGATATAAGCAGGTTAAGTTAGATAGAGAGATATATGAATCGACTGAGATAAATATAAACAGGCTGAGATAACTCGGTAGATATGAAGCATCTGAGATAGATCGATAAAAACAGGTTGAGTTAGGTAGGCAGATAGATAAATAGAGAGATAGATAGATATAAGCAGGTATATATATATATATATATATATATATATATATATATATATATATATATATATATATATATAAAAGTGAATTTGTAAACAATGACTATTACTGCGGTGACTGGCGTGTTTGCATAAAAATAAATATGTCTAAATTCATCTTCATCCTTCCCGTGTACCAATGACTTAGGGGTAAAATCTCCGGCTGATACCAAATCAGTTGGTTTTCGATCCCGGCTTGAGGCAATCGGATGTCTAGCCAGACTGATGAGCTGCCAAACAGTTTGTCTGTGGATGACTATATATATATATATATATAGTCATATATATATATATAGAATTAAAAACTTAACCCATCATCGAGTAATTCTGTAATAAATTTATTCCGACAAATAAATTTTTAATATCTGCCTCACCATAATCTAAACCAAACATTAGCGCAAGACAATTTGTGTGTCATAATTTACATGGTACATTTTGAAAGCATTGTAGAAAAGCTAGGGAGTTATGACCGAAAAACCTGGCTTTTTGAGCAGTTTTTCGTTATACGCTGGAAGCGAGCAGAACTAAATACACACTATCTTATTTCTTGCATAATGGCAAAATTTTTGCGACATATTTAAAGAAAATCAGTTGAAAAACGAGGAAATTGTTCAAGTTTCTATTTTAAATAGTACGAAAAACCCATTTTTTTCACAATTTTTTGTGTAAAGCCAATGTCGCAGGAAAACTATGAAGAACTCTACATAAACCTCTTAACATGAACTAAGTTTTGCATTAAGTGCAAAGAACAACTCATCGAGTGAAAATTTTGTTCGCGTGTAACTTTGCCTTGGTTTTTGCAAAATGTCGTACTCCGCCTTCAGTTTTATCAATTTTTATGCAAAACCCGAGGTGGGGTAGAGAAGATGGAGATTGAAAAATTGGTCTTCACGTACATTACTAAATTTGCAATATGTGTTTACAATTTTTTCGAATGAGAAATGTGATTGTGGATAAATAGTATACACACAGACATACTTCTTCTGCTTTATAGATATATATATATAGAAATAGATAGATATAAACATGTTGGGATATATATATGTTATATATATATATATATATATATATATATATCATACGTATTATAAAATCCAGGTTGTGTGTGTGTCTGTTCGTTTATATATTGGATCGGATTTCTTACATTTTTCAACCGATTTCAACAAAACTTCACATGACTACGTAAAATTACCTTGCGGTCGTTCTGACAGCGCCAAAAATTGGCAAAACACAATTGTTTTTGCACGAAATCAATTTGAAAACACGATTAAGAGGCATCGCTGTCGCGAGAATGAAAGGGGGACAACTCATATCGAGTTATACTTATTATAAAACGCAGGTTGTTTGTGTGTGTGTGTCTGTTCGTTTGTATATGGGATCGGATTTTCTACATTTTTCAACCGATTTCAACAAAACTTCACTTTTTTTTTGGAAGGTAGTGTTTCTTATTGTCTTGCACACTTTTTTCTTTATTTTTACATTCAGAATGCTTTAAAATTTCCATTTACAAGACAATTGTTTACAATAAAATTCTATTCAATCGGTAGACTCATAACGATTGAAAACAATGTTTTTGTTTGAGTTTAAGTTTGATTAATTCGTAAAAAAAAAAAAAAACTAATTAAGACATGCGTGTCCGTCAACCTTAAACAACAGTCAATTTTATTTTTCAGTCTTTATGATGGTCGATACTTGATCTATCATTTACTGTTACATCGCCGGACAACGCCGGGCTCTACTGCTAGTATTATATATATATATATATGTGTGTGTGTGTGTGTGTGTGTGTGTGTAGATAAATATGAACAAGCTGAGATAGATAAATAGATCGATAACTAGATAACGCATTATAAAATAGAAAGCTCAAAGCAATATGCATAAATACATAAAAAATGGGTGGCAAATCGCAGATACCAAAGACATTGCATGAAAGACTGTAAGAAACTCCTTAAAAAAAACTGGATATTATTTTCCTTTTAATGCTATGTTCTTTCCAAGTATAGTTGTTCATAACTTCCATAAATCTATCCTAAATATTGTTCCGCCATCCATTACTCAAGCTCGTGTGGTATGTTATGCAATATTTTCCTCTGTCAGTCTGACTATGTGCCTTAGCAATTCCAACTGTCTCTTTCTGATGTTAAACATAAGTGTTCTTTTTGTTTCCATTTTCTCTAAAACTTCGTCGTTGCTGACATGTACTGTACATGTAATTCTCATTATCCTTCTGTAGAACCACATTTTTGTTGTTTCAAGTCTCTTCTTCATGAGGAGATTGTTCAGCATTCACTCCCATATAGGTGGACTGATATTACATAACAGTTCAATACTCTTTTCTTTGTTTCTAGCGAAGTATTCAGTCGCTTAATACTTTACTTAGCTTTAGAAAGAATATTCGCTAACCCAGTGTAACTTTGGATTTTCCGTCCTCTATTCAAAACACTCTCAGATATTTAAATTGTTGCATTTGTTTGATTTTTCTATCTCCAATTTGTAATTTGCATGTTGGGCTGTCCCTTTTGCTAGCAACCATGCATACTGTCCTCTTTAAATTTATGTTGAATCCATTCTCCACGCTTTCCTTCACTACCTTCTCTAATACTATCTAAGGAAACCATTTGGAAAGTGAGAAGAAATATCTTTGTTTTCTTTGCACTTCAATGCCTATTATATTCAGTAGTATATATGTGATATAATGTGATATATTAACAGCTTGAAAAAAAAAGGAACGACTAGAATAAAGCAAAGAGATGGATTTCAGAAATAAGTTGAACATGAAAAAACTTTTATATGCAAAAATGGGTACACTTTACATAAATCATATGCAATATATATATATATATATATATATATATATATATATATATATATATATATATATATATATATATATATACATATATACATTTACATAAATCCTATGCAGTATATATATATATATATATATATACACTTACATAAATCAGTATATATATATATATATATATATATATATATATATATATATATATATATATATATTAAAGAAAAACAGACCACTTTAAGGTATCATTATAATAATTTATTTCACCAGACCCCTTTTTAAAGGACGCCGGATCATCAAATAGCACTTCCAAAAATGAAACGAAAAAATGAAATTAAAATTGATGTTTTTTCCATAACTTATATATATATATATATATATATATATATATATATATATATATATATATATATATATCATTGAAGGCTCAAACACTAATATTCCGTAGTGTATTAGTGTTTGAGCCTTTATATTATATTCTTACTGTGTCCTGGATATCGAGTTGCACCTGGATTCTATCCTCTTGAAAATTTATGTATAAATATATATATAAATATCAATATTATTAATAACAATTGGGTGCAACTGAGGCACATCCTCCAATGAGAATGGCCAACAATTTGAATGGGAGATGGGGTGACCCTGAAAAGTGCCGTTTTTGCGTTCTCAGTCTTCTCAGGAAGGAACCTGTTCCATGGACCGTCATAATAATAATATACAATAATTTTTATTTATAATATATATTTTTTTATAATTTTAATAATCTTTTGCGTTAGATTTCAACTCTGTAAATTGATTGTACGCCTTTTTTTATAGACATTAAATTTTGCTTTTGATTTTAGCGCAAAGTGTAAAAAATCAGTTTTTTTCGATTTTTCACCTTCAAGATTGTAAATTTTCCCCAGCAAATTCGGCCCAAACTGGCACTGAAGAATTATCTATCAAACAAAAAATATCATCAAAATCGTATGAAAACTGTCGCAACGCATGAACAACATCCGATCACACACACACATACATACATTTTGAGAATTATATATATATATATATATATATATATATATATATATATATATATATATATATATCATAAATTTTTTCTACAAAGAGAAATGAAAGTGTATATAAAGAGGTAAATATGTATAAATGTAAAAAGTTTAGGACATAGCACAACCTCTTGGTATCTCTTCGATTCCTCTCTAAAACGCACTGGATTTGCGCCCTCCGCCGTGGAAAGCCAAGCAGCAACGGTCTATTTTCCTAACGGACTTTCACATATCCTTCGAGGACTCCTTAAGGTATCAGCAAATTCTTCCTGTCAAAAGGAGTAATTTCATTCTGTATCATAACACACTTCAACTCCTGCTATAGATCAATAACCTATTGCACTCAACGGCCATTGATTTTGAGTGTGTTTCTTCTTGCATAAATGTAGCCTCGTGACAAATGCTCGACTCAAGAAATATCTGAAACCAAGGCACTTCCACCTTAAAATCTTACTGATTTTTGTTTCGCTTTTATACATTATTCAAGATGAGCAGAACCAATATAAAAGATTGAGTCACTTTTCGTTTCAAAGTTTTCCAAATCCCATTGACTCCGTTTACTCCCAAACGCTTGTCAGTTAGACAAACCTCAAAAATATAAATGAACTATGACACTCACCAAAAATCAAGTAAAATGATTTTTGAAGAGAGAAGTGAACTTCTTGTGGCTAAGTTAATTACTGTCTTTGTGTTAGCGCTTGTAAACCGTTTAGAATAATTTGAAACGACAGTTTATTTTCAACCGTGTTGTTTTCACTAGACCATCGTCTGCTTACTTCTTTTTTTTTAGCAGCACTGTATAAAGATCCACCTTAATCAAGTCACATAACATTTCAAAACTTCTCCATATTCGGGCCGATGTATTTGGCGCTTCTTGTATGTTATGCACATGCGCAAATATGAATTTGCTTTAAGAAGAATCAGGAAAAAAACTGTTTGCGCATGACAGTAATTTCAAAGCGAAGCATGTTACTATTTTTTTTATTTTATTGTTTTTGCTTAATAAGGAAGCCGAGTAGGACAAAAAAAAATAAGTGTTTTCGTTTTCATTTTATAATCCTGGAGTCCATAAATTTTATCGAAATGTTAGGCAAAAAGCGCGCGAAAATAAAGATTATTATCGGTAGAGGAGGCCTCGTGGTCATCCAAAATGAAATCTTCAGGAGCCATATTGCTCTGATGGAAATAGACTTCGTTCTCAGAAGCAAGGATGAAGAAAGAAAATGTATCAATGATTTATATCGAAATATATTGAAACAAGGAATGGAAGAAGTTAAAGAAAACAAATATGTATTAAAATGCAGAGATAAAAATGAAAAATAGGAATTTTAGAGACGGAAGCAAAAATAGGAAATGAAGAAAAAAAAATTGAGAGAAAGAAAGAAAGAAAGAAAGAAAGAAAGAAAAAGGGGAAAATAAATTCAGAAAAATAAATATATCGAAAATGAGAATTGCTAAAAAAAAAGACTTAAAAGAAAATACAGAAAGAAATCAAGCGACGAATAAGAGAAAGAAAAGGAAAATATACTTTCAATAACAGAAACTAAGAAAGAAAAGCAGGTTCTTTTTGAATGAACAAATGAAAAAGCAAATATAGGAAATTGAAAAAAAGAAAAAAATGGCAAAGGAATGAGAGAAAGAAGGAAATAAGCTCACAACGGGGAAAATAAATTCAGAAAAATGAATGTAACATTAAAAAAAAGACAATTGCTAAAAAAAAACAAAACTAAAAGAAAAAATAACATAGAATATAGAATGAAATCAAGCGTAGAATGAGAAAAAAGAAAGATATAATCTTAATGAAAGAAAGTGAGAAAGAAAAATATGTTGTATTTGAATAAATAAGCGAAAAAACAAAAATAAATCTCTAAAAAAAAAGAAACGCAAGGATGAAATAAATGAATTGGGGAAAAATAAACAAAAAACAAAATGAATGTTGACGTAAATTTTACGAAGGCAATCAAGAAGTCAAAGCAAACAAATTATTCGCAAGCGAAGGAAAAATGCTGTTCACAGAAATACAGAAGGACGCCCAATCGTAATACAGAATGGATTGGTGAATACTCGCTTGCTTGTTTGCCAGCTTCCAGATATGATTATTCCTTTGCCTTATGTTAAGATCTGCCGGTAGATCAGAAAGGATGAAGGAAGAAGACGGGGCAAGTGTTGGGGAGCCCATTGCGTTTATTACGTGACGCAATGGACATTGTTTATGGGAAGTTGTCGTAGTTCATTACCTTTTAGCATTTCGCCTCGGCAGTACTGGTGTCGCCGGAGTCGCCGTTATATTACTATTTGCGGCACCAGTTTGATGATTTGTCAAGGCACATGCTCATAAATGTTTTTTTTTTCTTTCCTTACATTCATTCTACTTTCCTTCTTTCTTTTAAATTTATATTTTATTTCTCTGCCGAAAATCCTTCATTGTAGAAATTATGGCAAATGTCAAAATATTGCTATTTTCTGGTTGGTATTGGGACCAGGGGAAAAGACGTGAAAGATTTGTATTCACGGAAATAACCGTGTCGTACACATCAGTCCAAAATGGCGGTAGTAATATATCAGGCAAAATATTCCGATATTTCCCGGTTTTAGAATACCTTTTTTTTGTATAGATTTCTTTTGCTTAAATACAATCCAGAAACTAAATATATGAAATGATGTAGAAAAAAACTGTGGCCGATACAGGAAGAAACAGAAACGTTGTATTTAAATGAAATGTTTTCCCAATCACTACATTCTTGACCTCTTCAAGTGTAGTGTTAACCTTTATATTTCCTGCATAACCCCATGAACCTCGCCTTTTCTTACGCCCATACAGAACTATAAAGTAACCCTCTACTCTGAGTGGTTCTTGGGCCTTGTATGTGGTGATCATGACTGCAAAAGCTCAGAGCTTTTAGAAAAAATATTTTTAGCTGTTTATTAATATTTTTTATACTATTGTTCACCCAGTAAAAGGCCCAAGAGCCACTCAAGGTAGATGTTTACTGAATTTTTTGTAAAATAAAATAAGTAAGGAGTACAATATGTGGATATGTAGGACAGATAACTCCTAGAGGTTAAGATTGTAGTGATCGGTAAGCGGCCTCTCAAGTGTTTGTTCCATTAACTGTTCCGGGGAAGCCAAGTGTAACTTCCTCCTTACTAATGGAATACGAAGGGAATGAAGCTATGTCGACCCTGTGGCATATGGCATGTCCAAGCTGTGAGTGTTTGGACTAGTCGATGTAAGGAGAGTTGCGAAAGATTAGCAAAGTTTCGCCTGTGGGGAAAGAGTTACAGGTGGAAAATAATTAATCACCCACAAGGTGGCGTAATCTCCTTTGAACGCTCTCATGGCTGGACAGTGTGAATTGGGCACCGTCGGTCGAGATATGGCAACAATACTCTATTTTTGGAGAAAGAATTACGTGATGAAGGTGAACGGCTTTCCATTTATTGAAGCTTATTCCGGTCACACGTTACAATTGATCCTCTACCAGTCGTCATTAGATCACGACTTATTTCATGGAGACGACAAGAGAGACTGGTGAATTCCTTCAGGCATATCAAGCCTGCAGACTCTTTTGTGACGTGTATGCCTACAGCGTCACCACGCTAGGAAATTAGATGATGTTGCGGGTGACAATTAAAGGCCAATGACTTCTGCTTTACGTAGCACATTTTTTTTCGCCCTAAACACACACACACATATACACACATATATATATATATATATATATATATATATATATATATATATATATATATATATATATATATATAGTCTGAATTTTGGCAGCAATCCATCTTTTATACAGATTTAATTGAAAATGACTGACAAGGCACTGCGATTAAGCTCTCTCTGTATATATATATATATATATATATATATATATATATATATATATATGTGTGTGTGTGTGTGTACTAGCAGTAGAGCCCGGCGTTGCCTGGGATGTAACAGTAAGAGATAGATCAAGTATCGACTATCATGAAGACTGAAAATAAAATTGACAGATTATTGTTTAAGGTTGACGGACACGCATGTCTTAATTAGTTTTTTTTTTGTTTTTTGTTTTTTTTTTACGAATTGGTCAAACCCAAACTCAAACAAAAACATTGTTTTCAATCGTTATCAGTCTATCGATTGAATAGAATTTTATTATAAACAATTGTCTTGTAAATGGAACTTTTAAAGCATTCTGAATGTAAAAATAAAGAAAAAAGTGTGCAAGACAATAAGAAACACTACCTGCCAAAAAAAAAAAAATTTTGTTGAAATCGGTTGAAAAATGTAGGAAATCCGATGCCATATATAAACGAACACACACACACACACACACACACACACACACACACACACACACACACATATATATATATATATATATATAATCGGAGTTCTCTGTCAGTTACCTTCAAGTTAACTGTGTAAAAAATTAGATATAAGTAAAATATATGTGTGAAAAGACAATATAAATAAAGACAAAAGCAAAAGTTTCCATTACCAACGCGTTTCGTCCTCTTGAAAGTCCATGAGAGGAAGATTCGTGTTGGTTAAGAAATGTTTTATGCACACACACACACACACACACATATATATATATATGTATGTATGTGTGTGTGCGTGTGTGCATATAATAACAATAATATATAGAATCAATTGTTGGTCGATCGCAGACAAGATTATAGAATAAATGTGAAGTCATCGATCCTTTCGGTGGCTACGTAGAATGTACAGGACCATGGATACACAGGGTTTGGAATTCTTTCGTTGCTCTCGTAATGAATCATCCTCCTTCCTTGCGATGGATAACATTAGATTTGCGGGTAGTGTAACGGTTATCAGAGCAGAAAATGGAATCCGTATGCGGACTTCAAAAGCTGAGCGAATCTATTCCCTTCTCTTAGCATTAAAAGCCATTGAGAAAGGAATGAATCCGTGTCCCTCCAGATATATATTAAATCTTTCGCCTTGATAGAAAAAAATATCACTTCTAGAAGGAGAGCTTTGTATTCAAAACCAGGTTGAATAGACACAGTCTTCGTCTGGTTATGAAATCTGGAGCCGGTGAAAAACATTACCGACTTTTGCATATCGGCAACATATGTGACGCGGAGAGAGGACAAATGCTGCATGGTCAACTGTCAATTTCTCATAAAAGTCGTTCACTGAATTGTGCTCTGGAGAGAAGACTCCCCAGGCGTGGAAGATACATCAGCTTACGAAACTGACGGATGCCATCAGTAACATTTGAAATATATAAATTTTGTCTTAATAACGCGACGAATAGTACTCAATTTTACACATAATATCACTAAATGTTTTCAACTGGAATTAAAAGAGATTTATTTAAATGAGATTGAAAAGTCTCGTCACATATTGATGCTATTTAATTTTAAATTACCTCTTAATATTTCAATGCACTGGGTATGACGATAAACTACATCTGGCAGCAAAAGAGGTTTTGAGGAGCGTGGAACCACCTCTTAATTACTGTTGTTCTCAAGTCCATTATGACCTCGGGTGGTAGCACCTGTTAGGATCCCAGCTATGGGAAAATAGTTAACCCCCAAACTGGGGTCAAATCGCTATGAAAGTATAGAAATAGATTTTTATAGTAAAAGTAGCAGCATTACATTTTTGAAAAAAAATATGACCAGCATCTGACTCTCGCCAAAAAACATCTTTACAAAAATACTTCAATGAAACCTGATCTACAAAGAGATTTATTACAAAGGATATCTATTCTATTCGTATGAATATATCCTAAAAACTTCAATAAGCCATTGAGGTTGATATACCGTAAAACAAATAAACCAAACGAAACTAGTAGTTCAATCAATTGTTATTTATTTCCTTAGGCTGAAAAGTGATTTAAAATTTGGTATCATATTGGAAGTGAAAGAGATAATAAAAAGAAAACTACTAACCTTTTATAAAACCCATAGCGCAATGGGGTGGGGAAGAGATGGATTTAATCTTTGTTCAAAGGTATTTGTGCGAAAGCGAATGTGACAAATTCGAGGAATAAAAACACGAACATATATATATATATATATATATATATATATATATATATATATATATATCCGACATACCTTATTTAGTTACCTCCCTTCAAGTAGTGTCAAATGAACACATACCGACTCAGCGTTCTTCACATCACAAGTGAAAAAAATTAACTTTCTAATGAACACAGCAATTTTGTCTTTGAAAATGATGAACTCTACAATATTTGTGTTGAAATAAACAACACCCTCCTGATGACATGGTGCTATGTCGGAATAAAATAATATGTATCAAGTCGGCGATTTTCTCTCTTCTTTAATAACGACACAAAAAAGCTTGTCGGTGAATATGAATGGAACCAACGGAAAATAAGTAGACATAAAAATTTGTCTAAATTATTCAATGAAACATTCCTCAATGAAATCATTCTGCTAGCATATGCAATATATATATATATATATATATATATATATATATATATATATATGTGTGTGTGTGTGTGTGTGTGTGTGTGTATGTATGTATGTATGTGTGTGTGTGTGTCCGATGCAATGAGAACGAAAGTAATATATAAATTCTAACGTTCACAGCATTAATCCAAAAGAGGGATCTATACCGATAGTAGACCGATATTTATTTATTATAATTTTATCATATGGACAAAAGCAGTTTACTCACTACAAAGATGCAACTTCGTTTCGGTTCATTTCAACTGCACCTCGACGGGTGAGAACCAAAAATGGTTATGAACAATTCTGCTTGTGGGCAAGCCGTATGTGAAACATCACTTCCTTTTTTCCATTTGTTTGATATATATATATATATATATATATATATACATATATATATATATATATATATATATATATATATATATATATATATATATATAATCTTTTAATCCGACATATTGGTTACCCGTATTTGGGCACATTTTCTTTAATAAGTTTTTCTCGTGTGTGCAGGACTGTAGACCAAAATAAGGGTGTTTCAATAACTTTTAAAATTAAAAAAGAGGGAAAAACATACAGTCTACTCAAATACGGTTATACATTTAAAAATCGTTTGAATAATATATATATATATATATATATGTGTGTGTGTGTGTGTGTGTGTGTGTGTGTGTGTGTGTGTGTGTATTTAGGCAGAAAATCTTCTTTTTAAGACAAATATTATTGAATAATACACTTTGGGTCGATCAA
The DNA here is from genome assembly GCA_903632075.3 of Acanthosepion pharaonis. Classification (NCBI taxonomy): domain Eukaryota; kingdom Metazoa; phylum Mollusca; class Cephalopoda; order Sepiida; family Sepiidae; genus Acanthosepion; species Acanthosepion pharaonis. The sequence goes on from CAHIKZ030000868.1 coordinate 472,249, forward strand.
TTTTAGCGATCGACTTTTCCAAATTACATATATTTCTTCATTGGCAAGGAGGAATTTCCGTCAGAAATTGTCCGAAGTTCATTTACGAAGAATTGTACAACGAAAGTACGGTCCAAACTTTTGATTATATCAGGGTAAGTAGGTTTCATGTTGTGACGTAGGCAATAGTCCTGGGTGTGTCTAAAAACTACATCCGGCAGCGTAGCATATGTTGGAAATTTTGAGGGACATGGAATCAACTCTTAATTGCTGCTGTTCCCAGATCCACCCTGACTCGTGGTGGTAGTGTAGCACCTGTTGACCCTTCTAGGATGCAATGCAGAAAGAAGGCTTAGTAAATCTGTGACTCACCGGACGTATTGAAGATAAGATGGAAACTGCAATCACCTGTATAACAAGCTTGTCAAATGGATGACAGAACAGGGAGTGAGATGGATGGTGGCAGAGGCACATACTAAGAACTAGAAAGGATAGAAAATGTGGTGAGCCATGATTGCTCACGTCCCGAAGAGACATGACACATGCTGAGCGAACCACGGACTTTAGTCACAGTTTTTGTGAGAGAGCGTAATTTGGCATTTTCAATGGGTTGCCCAAGGCCAGTACGGTCCATTTTTTTTTAATCAAAATCATCAACGGCTTCCAAATGTCTACCCAATTTAATTCACAAGGCTTGAGCCAACCGGTGGTATGATCTTGATACTCTTCTCAACGGTGTCGCATTTTGGGATCGTCTCTCCGAGCCGTTATTATCAAGCAAGAAGTCAAATTTTGACAAATCAACCATAGTGAGATTTGAACCCAGATCTCTAACGTTCTAGCCACGCGACATCACAGACGTACACACACACACACACACACACACACAAAAATATATATATATATATATATATATATATATATATATATATATATATATATATATATATATATATTATGTGTTTAGGCAGCAATCCTTCATTTGGTTATGTTTCATTAAAAACGCCAGACAAGGTACTACGGTTCAGCTTTTTTTTTAATTTCTCTTGTGTTCGAACAAGAGTTTTCTTTTTGGACACAGTGTGTAGAAACTGTCCAAATGTTCTATAGTTTCGAGCGCTTTCGGCTATACTTTTAGCCATTATCAAGGATGATTTTATTTTTTTAGTGTAATTGAGTGTGTGCGTTATGTGTATTTTTTAGTGTGTTATAGAAGTATTATAAGAAATACACTACCCCAATTGACTCAAAAAAAAATCAAATTAATTATCTACTATAAAAAAATTAAGACTGTTAACCTTATCGTCAAAAATAAGAACACACAGGCTAAGTCAAAATTACAGCAGACGAAAATTTGTATGAGTTCAAATGCCTCTTAATGAACTGGGTTCCTGATCAAACTGAACTCAAAAATAATTACATTGGTCACACAACTACATGCTTATCCAGAAGCCTTACCTTACACCTATCTGACCAGAACCCTAATAGAACCCATTTAAACACACACACAATCTCCAGACTCCATTCGAAACATACTAGTAGAAAACACAAACAGAATAGCCTCATCCACCTGTAAAAAAGATTGAAAGTAATGGAAGCCCTAATAATAAAACAGAAAATCCAACTCTTAACAATATTAACTGCGAACAAGGCCACAATGTGCTAACCATGTTCGGAAAATAAAACATCTCTATAACACACTAAAAACATACACATAACGCACAGAACTTTTTTAAAATTTAAAAGATTTTTTTTTATTTTAATATTTTAATTTAGTATTTTTTAAAAAACTTTGCAGCTACAAACTTTTAAGAACTTCGTTGCTATACTCGGAATTGACTTTATTTATTTTTGGCCGCAATTCTCTTATATAAAGGGCTTCCGGAATTTTTTGCCTCTTATTATCTTGATGGGGCACTGATGTATTTTCGACTAAAATCTGTTTAAACTGTGAATGTAGATATGAGCGCCCCTTTAAATGTTCTGAGATTGAACTATATATATATATATATATATATATATATATATATATATATATATATATATATATATATATATTCTCGTTTGTTATCTATCAAGCGTGTTACACCTTACTGGTCACCTGGCTTAAAAGCACATAATTTCTCATCTCTTATACTTTTCACCCGACTGACTCTCTGACGTAAGTCACGTTATTTTTGTTCCTCTTTCCTACCACGAGGAAAAACGAGGAATTCAATTTTCATCGCTTGCCAGCTTACGCTTTGTAGCGTTTGAAAACAAAGGCAACCTGTGCTATATGAAAACTTAACAGGTGTTTATTTCGATGTGGTCAGGAACACGCCTCATTACCGAAGTTTTTTCCACATGGAGAGACTCTTCTAATTTGAACGAACTTCCATGTGTTTCCGAGTGTTTACCTTAATACTACATGCTTCTGCGTCCATTCTCTTTTATTTTTAATAAAAATACTGGCACTGACGACCGTTCACCGACCAATCAGCATAGTCCTATCTTAACAGGATGCCATAAAGATTCGGTAGCAGTTTGATTGAAATCTATGCGCAATATATCTTCAGTGTGTTTTTTTTTACGTTTATTTCTAGCAATAGATTCAATATAGTTTTTCCACTTTACACAAGCTGAGTATTTTAGCCCGAGTAGACGCAATGGTTCACTCCTCTGGAGGTTAGTATCAGCCATGTTGATGAAAGGCAGAAAGAAGATACAAAAGTTTCGAGATGGTCCGCTTTACTTACAACTGAGATGAGCGGATAGATGACGATCAACCCTAGAATTAACAAGGCTAGTATTGAAAAGTTCGGGGAAGCAACCACACGTAAGTATGTATCACAAATTAGGGGTTCTTAGGAGGCTTTAATTACTGACAACTGAGATAAGGGGATAGTAGATCGACTCCATTTCGGGGGACTTTAGTGCAACGATATAGCGGAGAGATAACGATTGACCCTAGAATTAACAAGGCTAATATTGGAATGTTCGGGGAAGCAACCACACGGAAGAATGTGCCACAAATCAGCAGTTCTTAGGAAGAAGCTTTCAGAGTATATTGCCCTAAGCACAAAATGTCCGAACTAGAGATTGAAGGTTGTCAATTCTATTCTCTCTACTCTTAGCCATCAGCACCAGGTGCTGTAAGCTTGGATGTATCGGTGGTGTAAAGGATAACGGCTTGGAATTGAAAATCAGAGTGCCGAGTTCCAGTTCCAGTCGGGTTTTTATATTCCCTTATGCGCAAATGCCTTTCAGAAAGGTATGAATGAACCTCTTCTCTCACCAGCTGATACAAGTTCTATTACTTAAATATGGGCGTATAATCACGAATTTTTTTTCCTAGATATTGTTTACACTAAGACAGTAATCCCTGTCTGTATTTATGGGATGAGGAATCATTATTTTCATTACTTACACTCAGACCATTATCCTCATCTTTGTTGTTATTATTACAAAATATCGGCCGTTCTAACTGAACACTTTATTCAATCTACGGGGACAGATTGTTCTCGCTGCGTTTACCCTGTTTCGGGATATCTCGTCTGATGAGCTATTCGAAATTCATGACGTTTCGGACATTGTGCGCTCTGGCTTTCTTCAGGTGATATACGTTGAAATTTCGAACCGAAACATTTATTTCGTCCACTGGTGTTGATTTTTCTAGTTCCACGTGTCATGCCTCTTCTGGATATCTCAGTTTCAGTTATCTCCCTTTAGTAACTCGTCTCTCCAAGTTTTTGTTCACCTCTGCTGTGGTCAGATATTGAACCCACAACTCACTGACTTGACTCATAGATTTGTGAGTTCCCTGGCCACAACAGCCGAAACGTCGTGAATATGAAAAGATGATGACAACAGTCCGAACAGTGTAAATAGTGTACATATTTATCTCTTTATATTCTTTGTGAGGACGAAGGGATTTTCTTTTTTTAAAAAAAAAAATTAAGTCCCAGAAGGTTTGATCCACAAAATGCGATCATAAGCGATATTCCACCAGTTTATTAGAAGATCACAAGCTCACCGAATAGTTCAATAGTAATCAATCCCGTATACGACCCCAACATTTGCACTAGATGCTTGTGAGAAGCGAAGTGCATGCTTTCTAACAACATTATTTTCTAGAACTCATTCAAAATAAGGGGAGCTATTTCGAAACATAATATCATCATAGCTAACTTATTTCGTAGCAGCCTACAGGTATCTCCTTCTCATCAACCTCTTTGACGGCTCTTAGGAAAGTTTGGGGTTCGTAAAATGTTACAATAAAATTAAAACAACTATAGCCATGTAGAAAAAATAACTAGTTTTTATCATATGTTTCTATAAATAATTTCATGGTAATTATTCCGAGGAACTTTCCTCGGTGGTACCGAAAGTATATGAATTTAAGCGCATTAGTAGATTGTGGCACCATTTAACGAGGCAGAAAAAGAAAATAAAGAAAAGAAGAAAAGGAGAGGCTAAGGACCGAATCGTGGATGATAAGCAGAACACACACACGGCTAAGAGACAATGGATAAGGGATATTTTGATAAGTAACAAATGGCGAAAGTGTGTCATTACAATGACAGGGAAATTCTGAGTAAAAAGAAAGGGAAAGAAAGAAAGAATCAGATATGTTTTGGCGACGGCTGTGTTATCTAAGGATATGAAAACAAATTATTGGTACGGGAAGGCAAAGAAAAATTCAAATGAAAATGTTATTTCGATAAGTGACGAAAAACAGGCAACTAAGAGGACTTTGGATAGATAGGAAAAATTAATTGTATCAAAGCCACACACACGACTGTCCATTGACCGAATTCTTTCGACGGAACATCCTTGGCCTGCTATAATAAAGTTATGTTATCAGAAATATGTACCGAAGGGAAATGAATGGGAATTTAGAAATGTCTTTTCGGGGTGACGTTGGCCGTGTTAAGAAGACCACCCATTCGAATAATTAGCGATAAAATACCTGACGAAAACCACGTGTAGAACAAGAGTTATGACCGCCATTGTTCATATTGTCCCGTTTGCGGCTAGAGAAATGATAACGGCGATTAAGAGGAAGAAAAGGAAAAGAAGGGATAATTTTTTTTAGTTAAGCAAGATATTTTTTTTTTCCGAAACAAAGCCGCGGATTCGTCCACGCCCGACTAAGACATCATTGGTCAAGTGGTGATCACGTGACACACGAAGGAGGCTGTCGCCGCCTATCCAGAGTGTAGGTATGAGAAACTGCTACGAAGAAGTGGGGAGGGCAGTTCACGCCCTCTGAAGTATGGTGAGAAGGTGGGAGTGAGGAAAGGTTCCCAAAAATGGAAAAGAGTGGAAAATCCCTAACCAGAAATAAAAGAGGTGGATATGTATTTAGAATTATCGAGGAACCCCCGACGCCGACAGACCCACCCCGGTTTTTGTCGGCGTCTATATAAGCGAAGCCCCAACGAGCGGAAATCAGTTCCAGCAGTTCCAGTTAGTTCAGTTCCAGAAAAGTTTGAGTTGAGTCTCCAGTTGAAGCCGCCTCGCAGATAGCTGACCAAGATTCACGCAAATTCCGGACTCCTCTTCAACCCAAGAACAATTATTTTGAAGAGCGACTTAGATCCAGACCACCGAAATAAGTTTTTTTCGACTTTCGTCCGAAGACACACCGAAACACCAATTTCTTAGAGAGCAAACAACTTAAAGCGTTAAAATTTGCCTAACGGAAAACGACGTGTCACAATCCATAGAACGGGTAGGGAGATAGATGCAGTCCTATGTATCGAACAACTAGACATAAAGTTTGTTACCTTTTTCTTTGATACTTTGAACTTTTTGAGTTTTCATTTTATTTTCTTTTATGCATATTGTGTGGTATCACCCCCCGTTGAACTCGGTTTGCATTACGGCCCCAACCCCTGATTGATCTCGTCTGCCTAAGATCAATTCACAACGTGGGTAGGCAGACTGGGTATCAATGCAGTTACCTTGGTAACCAGGCGTTGGAAGCGAGTTGGGAACGACGAGGCTGATATCAAATCTAACCAGATTCCCACCCGAATCACCAAAAGGTTAGAACGTCACATTTGGGTGCCGCGGCCGATACCAAGCCATTTGGTCGTCACAGGACGAGATAACAAGACTGACGCGACAGGCGGACGTCACGTTTGGACCAGCGACACCCGAACGGAGCAGCGAGGAGCGAACAGCTGGCGCTGCGGCGAGGACGTCACAATTGGTGCTGTTTAGGGACGTCACAGTTGGTGCCGTGGTAGACCAGGATAGAACGTCACAGTTGGCGCTGCGACCAGGGGACGACGTCACAACTGGTGCCGTGACCATAGGATAGGACCCTGGAACAGCCACTGCCACAATTAGTACCGTGACAGCAGGACAGGATCCTGGATCGACCGCTGTTGCTGAGAAATTTCGAATAGGACTCAAAACGACCCGGGACCGAGAGGAACGAGAACAGAATCGTCTGTAAGGTAGGACACTTTGTTTGATTTCCCAACCTCGATTGTTGCTGCGTAGATTGTCTTTCTCTTTAAATATGTCGGACTATGATTCAGATAGAGTAGTGGGGGATGAAGAGGGGGTTAGACAGGGGTTGTCAGCTGACCTAAGAGGGTTGTTGGGTGGACCGAGAGTCCCAGCATTTGACGGCAGTGGGAAAGATTTCAAAAACTGGCTGGCAATCCTGGAGAAGAGCCGTGTTATATATGAACTCACAGACCAGGAGACCTTGTATCTGGCATATGATGCCACGAAGGGGAAAGCGTCTGAATTTATGAAGGGGCTCTTGGAGAGTGAAAAAATATTCCGTCGATATATGTCCCTTTAACGAGTTTTCGTGGTAAGAATTGCTTGACCAAATTTTGATTTGTTTTCAAAGATGTCTACGCGTAAATATTTCATTTCTCGGGTCGTTTTGCTTTTGGGTGGAGGAGATTTTAAAATTCCTAAAACGGTAGCTAAGATTGTTTTTTCATAAAGCGTCATAGTAAAAAAAGTCGTTAGAAACATAGAAAAGAGTACTGAATTGCTGTGTGATATCTAGCCTCTTACATGGATATGAATGCTGGACAATCTCCCCAGATGAAGAACAACCTGGAGGCAAATGTGGCTCCACAGAAGGATAATCAGAATTCTATAGATGGGGCCAGTAAAGAACATGGTAACAAAAAGAACACGTTTATTCAGAATCAGAAAGAGGCAACAGAAATTTATTGGAAACGTAATGAGGAAGGAGAGCTTGGAAAACTTAACACCCACAGGGCATATCGAAGGCAAACGAAATTGGGAAAGGCAGCGAGCCAAGTACCTGATGAGCGTGTGTGAATAGATGGTGGAACGGGAAGCTTGGCAAAGGTTTAAACACTAAGGCCCACGAGGGATAGGAAGTTGTGGGGAGCCATGACCGTGTACGAAGGAACACAGCACATAGAAGATCACAGTAAAGAGCATAAATTTCAGGGAAGGAGTGATATTTTATATTGTAAAAAGCCAAAATGCAAAATAAAATTAATGAAACATGGAATGAGAAAATATAATTAAAAGCTTATATAGATACTTGAGCTGAATTCGGCATTAGCTCTAGATAATCGTTTACTTCAATTTAGTCTGGCACAAGGCAAAAATAATGAGTTACTCGTGAGGAGCGAACTCTTTACAAGATTTTTAATATTTTAACGTGCCGAAATTAACACAATCTGTTTAGGCTAGTAAAAGAAGAATAATGATTCTCCAAAGACGATAAAACATTGCTGGGAAGTAGATATTTATAATAGAAAAAGTGTGAAAAACGAAATGCAGTCAAGGTGCAAATTTCCAAGAGGGGGACATGACGTGATTCAAATTCATTTGGCGTATAACAGCTGAAGGAGCGAAAACATTAATTAACGTCCTTAGGCACTAAGAGTATGAAGGTGAAATAGACAACCAGTAAATCAGCAGAAATTTATCAGAACAATGAAAACAAAATGATAGCAGAAGGAGACCAGCAGGCGGGAAAAGTCCTGTCAATTAGTGAGTTTACAATGAACCGGAAAGAGAAACCGTATCCGAAACATCAGGAGGCGATAATGAATCTCCGCCAGGTGTATGAAACGTTAAAATCCATCAGTGGACCCCCCTCAGTACCTTTTCAACCGTGGCAATTATCACAATTTATAAACACCCATTCAGGCGGCAAAGATGGCATCCTGTTCGCCTGGGCAAACGGTTATTAATGGCCTCCATTGTTCACCGAATAAAAGTCCAGTGTCATGCTATACTGTGGCATTGTGTCTTCAAGCTGTTAGAAATTTCGGATTTTTCATAAACTGCAGTTTCAAAAGAAAATAAAGGAGATCAAACCCAACGTGGATATCTTTTAAGCTTGAGCTTAATAAAAATAGAATAATATTATGTTGAGTGATAAGTTATTTGGGAACCAATTGTAATGAAGAATAAATCATTATTATTAACCGTTCCTTAAATATTAGATTGGCCAGAAAGTCTTGACTCAGTTAGGAAGCGTAAAGAAAACAACAATGTTTTACTAGAGGAACACCAATATTTATTCTTCAAAATAAAGTCCATCATTCTCGAAGATCTGCCAGCGATAAGCCAGCATCCGAATCTGTTCCAGATACCAGTCCGTTGGCTTTGAATCTGTAAAACTGTAAACAAGATTCCTTCACGTCATCCATAATGTTGAATCGCCGATCGTGGAGGAAGTGAGTCATTGAACGGAATTGGCCATAGTCAGTCGGAGCAACATCGGGACTGAATGGTGGATGTGGAAGAATCTTAACACTTTCCATCTGTTTGAACTTCTTAGTCAACCTGTCAGTGTGTAGCCTCGAATTAGCTTACTGAAACTAATCAGGATACCCCTTCATTAGTTTGTCGTACACGCGGTCTACATAGTGGCAATAGAGTTTAGCGTTAATGGCGAGACCATCTGGAACAACTCGAGTGTAGACTTTTTGGCCAACATAGTATATCATCAGAGATGTGTTTCGTGCGACAGTCTTCAACGTAAATTGCACAAATGACCCCAAAAGCTGAGCTCCATGGAAGAAAGTTAGTATTGTGAATGTGATGTGATTGTCGAGGTATTATTCATTTCGAGTTCTTAAAACGCAGCGAAGCGCTAAATGCGCATTTATAAAGCCAGCAGCTGCAACGAGTTTGGTCAAAAATATCGGCGCACTCTTCAGTAGGGAAAATGTTGTTTTCCTCCATGGAAAGCTAAAGCAGGAAAAAATGTTATTCGGTTGGACCTTCTAGAGTCATGGATTTCGAAATTTTAGTTTCCAAAACTTTCTAAGTACACGGGGGCAAAGTCTTTCTGTAAAGTCGTGGCAAAAAGCAATAGTCCAATTGGTCAAGTACTATTCACGTTTAATGTTTACATCAACAACAAAACAAAAAAAACATAATCTCTTGTTGCTTGAGCATCTGTGACATTTATGTTTTTTTCTGTAGATTAATCATTACATCAAGTGGATGTGCGGGTGGTGAATATAGCTGTTTGGAATGAAAAATCAGACAGCAGAGATCGAATTCCACTCTGATTCCGTACATTCACTTACACGCAAATACCTATGGTATAGATACATCCCCCAGCTCTGGGTTAAATAGTAAGAATTTTAACTTGAAAAATCATTGGCATCCTAAGGAAAGTGTTAATATAATGTTCTCTAGCGCCCTCAAGCAAAATATTACAATCCAAAATAAATTTAGGTTCTAAATAACCCACAAAGTGTTGAGAAGTCGTAAAAAATATCAAATAAATCATTGCACCATCAAGTACATTTTCTTTATTGTTTGATCATTTTTTACTAATTCTTATCCAATCCAAGGTTCGAAAGTCAATCAAGGTAGAAGGTTACTGTGAACTGTATTAAAAAATAAAGGGCAAGAAATGAAGTTCTTAGGGTTATGCAGTAAAGACTACAGCTAACGCTATACTTGAAGAGGTCAAAATTTAATTAGTGAAAAAAAAAATTTCAGAGTTCAGGTGCAGATATTAGAAGTATAGAGCTGAAGCAGACTTTAGAAGGAACCGGAAACCCAATCCTAAACAGTAAACAAGGGATAAGCCTCTACTTCTATTCAATATACTGGGAAGGAGTGTGAACTGGATGATCTACTAATAAACCTTTTTCTTTAACATATTTTTTGTTCTTGATTTTAAGTATGGTATTTTCTCTAATTACACCTTGTATAAAAGAAAATAACAATTCTTTTAATTAGTGTATTTCTACCCACAAATCAAGTGACATCATTGAAAATAAAAGGGTTGTACAGTCAGTCAACTAAGTGTCATGGGTGATACACACTTGGGTGATCATGTTTCTTTTGATTCATGACTGACTAGACAGAATGTTTTTTTGCAGTAGGCTGTCGTTTCATTCTGCGCTAGACTGATTACCAACCAAATCTATAGAACCCGTTCTGTCCTGCTATTCAACTCATAGCTGGGGGGAGAATAGATGTATTTATATCTTTCTCAATGTATTTGCGTACCGATGTTACCTAGACTAAATTCACAGAATGTACCTTGAATCAAGTATTTACTTGAAATTAGATAAGATTTGATGAAATTGAATAAAATAGGGTTGTATTTTTTTAAAATTACGTTAGCCACACCTGAACTTAACTTCAATTTTATTGCAAGAGTATTTATAAGCATTTGATATTAAAATGCGGGGAAGTTATTGCTTGAAGGAGAATTATGTTCAGAGCATTTAAATGATGGACAAATGGATTTGAAACCGTACCATATGTCTATAATACAGTCATATAAATTCTAGACTGTGGCATTTCAGTGGTAGTTAAACAACGACATAAAAAATAGTATCTGGAAAGTTAGCCGATATCAAAGGCCATGTTTTAGGTTACTTTTCAAGATTGGTTCATTTTTTGTGGAAGGAGAGGACGTTGTAAATAAAAAAAAATACGAATTCAAGAAAAAAAAATGTGCGTAAAATTTCAATGCCCAAGATTTTATTATTTCCTTTTTTTTATTTTGAATCACTTTTTGATCTATGTGGACTGAAAAGCTGAACAAGTTTCGATGAGAAAAAAACTAACATTTCCCTTTAAAAATCTATTCATTTTTTGGCTCACTATCCGAATATAAATCAAACTGATATTTTCCTGAGGTGAATCATATATTTACTGAGGTTAGTGCGAGGCACTTAGAAAAAATAGAATGATATCTATCTATCTATCTATCTATCTATCTATCTATCTCAGTCCATTTATTATCTATCTATCTCAGTCCATCTATCTATCTATCTATCTATCTATCTAAATCATAGTTGCTTATATAACTAAATCATTAGTATCTAACACTCAGAAAAGATCGGATTTAGTATAGCAGTACTATGGATAAAGAATAGAAACAATAAGGAAGTCTTAAGTAACTTAGTCAATTAAAGTTATACTTCAGTCAGTTATATGCCCCTGCGTGATACACGCTCAGGCGATCATGTATCTTTCGAGACATGATTGACCAGGCAGATTTTTTTTCCCACAGTAGCTTGCCATTTCTTTCTGCAGTAGACCAGTTGCCATCCAAGGCTATAGAACCTGGACAATTCAGAAATAAACAATTAAATTTCCTGGGACATTTACTACAGAAAGAAAGCGTAGAGAATCTGATACTTGCAGAGCACACTGGCAAAAAAAAAAAAAAAGAAAATGCAAGGGGAAACCACATAAAAAAATTGTGTAAATGAGCGGGAGAACAGATAATGATGTTAAAAGGTCAAAGTTACTTAGAGCAACAGATGACAGGAAGTTGTGAAGAGCCATGATCAGCTACGTCCCGAAGGTAGCTGGTACATAAAGTAAGATGTAATGGTTTGTCACACTTCCTAACATATAATTGCTCTACAGTTGTGTGTCTTCTGCCGAGACTAAAATTATAGACACACACATGAAAGATATTTGACTCGTTACTCACAACCAACGTGTCATTTGTCCTAGCTGAGACGTTTCTAGACGTGAATGGGTAAATGGGGATGTTTTAGGTAGGTAAAAAAGGGTAGGTAAAAAAGGGTAGGTAAAAAAGGGTAGGTAAATGGTTAAGTAGCAAAAAAAGCGGGAAGTTGAGAATTTTTCTTCTTCCTCTCTTCCTCTGTTAAATACACAACTTTGAGTACAGAATTTGACAGCGTCAAAAGGAAGACCCGAAATGTGTACTTGTTGATCTCGGTACGTCAGTGTTGATTGTTTGAGGCAAAAAGTAAGTGTTTAGAATAAATGAATGAAAGAAAGAAGGACTGAGGGAAAAGGTAAAACGAAAAATAAATTGGTAAAGGAAGGAGGAAAGAGTAACGTAAGAAAATGAAGAAATGGATAATAAAGAAAGAAAGAAAGAAAGAAAGAAAGAATAAACGCGACAAGAAACATAGAAGAAGGAAAGATAGTCGGAAACAGAAAAATGAAAGACGACAAAAATCAAATATGAAAGAAAGAAATTGAAGCAAGGAGGAAAAGCAAAGCAAAGGACGGACGGATAAACAGAATAACGAAAGAAAAAAAAAGAAGAAAAGACAAGAATTCAGCATAGAATAAGGAAAGAAAGAGAAACAGGAGAGAAAATGAAAAATAAAAAAGGAATAAAGAAAGAAGAAAGCAACATAAAAGAAGGAGAGAAAGAGAAACAAAAAAAGGAAAAAAGGAATGTAGAAAGAAAGAAAGAAAGAAAGAAAGAAAGAAAGAAAGAAAGAATGAAAGAAAGAATGAAAGAAAGAAAAGAAAGAGGTAATGAAAACAAGATACTGAGCAAAAATGAAGGAAGGGGAAATGAAAACAAGACACTGAGCAAAGAAAGAAAGAAAGAAAAAAGTAAGGAAGGATTAAATGCATGAAAAAGCATATGAGAAAGAAAGAGAAGCAGAATGGGAAAAAAAATGAAAGAGAAGAAAAGAAAAAAAAAGAAAGATATAAAAAATAAAGAAGAAACCAACGTAAAAGCAGGAAAGAAAGAGAGGCAAGACAGAAAAAGTCACATAGGAAAGGTAGAAAAAAGAGAGAACGAAAGAAAGTAAAGAAGGAAGAAAGACGAGAAAAAAAGCATATGAGCAAAAAATAGGTGCAAAATGGAAAAAGAAAGAAAGAAAGAATGAAGGAATCAGCATAAAAGAACGAGAGAAAACGAAGCAGGATATAAAAAGAAAGAAAGAAAGAAAACAGAATAAAGAAAGAAAGAAAGAAAGAAAGAAAGAAAGAACGAATTGAAGAAAGTAAGAAAGAAAGAAAGAACGAATTGAAGAAAGTAAGAAAGAAAACACGAAGAAAGCATATAAGAAAGAAATAGAAGCAAAACGAAAAAAAAAAAAAGAAAAGAGAAGAAGAAAGAAAAGCAGGAAGTAAATGAAAAACTTGGGAAGGAACGAAAGTGTATAAGAAAAAAGATGAAAGAAATAAAAGAGTTAATGACAAAGAAAACAAGTTTTGAAAAAGAAAAAAAAAATTTGAAAGCGAAAGAAAAAAATGTAGAAAAACAAAAAAATAAAACAAAACAAAGGTTACAGATGAAATAAACAAAGGATAAAAATGGCGGGCAAAGAAATTTAAATAAAGAAAAGCCAGAAGGAAAGAAGGAGGGAGGAAACAAGTTGAAGAGACGAAGTAAAATTAATTGAGTCCGGAAAAAAAAGAGGACGGGGGAAATGTGGATAGTGTAAATTGATAGCAAGGAGACGACACTCGTGAATGGTGAAGCAGAGGGGATAGCCCCCAACAAATAAACGAAAGTCAGAAGTCGGAGGAAGGAGGAGGAGAAAAAAATCGCTTTAGAAAGTTCTAGTGACGGGAAGATGTCTTTTTTATTTAATCGGAAAGCAATACTGATCGGTTGTGTTTGGTGTGTCAATATGAGTGAGCGATTGTACATTCCTTTTTTCTGTGCTTTTGTTTTTTATTGGACCAGTAAGCTCTTTGATAATATCACACGTATCAAATAAAAGCAAGTATAATAGAACCGGATCCTTGATTACACATCTATCTATCTATCTATCTATCTATCTATCTATCTATCTATCTATCTATCTATCTATCTATCTATCTCATTTTCTTTGAATCGCTCTTTCGCTTACTCTCTCTATCACAGTCCATGCTGGTATCTATCTATCTATCTATCTATCTATCTATCTATCTATCTATCTATTTTATCAAATCCCAGGCTTTTTATCTCTCTCTTTATATATATATATATATATATATATATATATATATATATATAGTAGCGGCCATAATATAAGGAACGGAAACAACAAAGACATAAATATGTGTATTACTTAAAAAGTAATGCATGATTAGCAATGAAATTTTTACCGAATAAAGAGTAGGGCGTAATGCATAAATATTATACAAAGTTACAAAAATTTACATAATAGTTTTTTTTAAATAAAGATTAAATGGAACAAAGGAAATAAGCTACTGGACAAAAGTTAGGGAACGATCTTGTTAATATTTGATTGTGAACAAAATATCAACAAAATTTAATATTTGGTAAACATCCCCTTATTTTCAATGACTTCTCTGCATCGTAGACCACATGATCTAATTAATTTCTTGCAAAAATCAGCAGTAATTTCCTCCCATTCATCTTTCAATAACTCCCATAGGTGATCCTGTTTTTTCGGGTTTCTTTCTCCAATTATCTTCGAAAAAAATTCTATTGGATTCAGGTCGGGGCTCTGGGCTAGTCACTTCATTAGGGCGATTCCTTCTTCTTCAAAAAAAAGCCATAACCTTCTAAGCCTTGTGGCAAGGTGCATTGACCTGCATGAAAATAGGAGATTCATAAAGATTATGGTGTAATCTTGGTACCACATGCTGCTGAAGAAGCCTTTTGTAAATATCAGCATTGATATTGCCATGTACGCAGATGAAATCATTCCCCACACCATCACACTGCCGCCACCAAACTTAACGGTTTTTTTGACACATTGAGAAGACAGTCTTTCACCTGTTCTACGGCGTACGTAAGTTTTGCCCTCAGAACCAAATATAGTAAACTTGGACTCGTCACTGAAATGAACTGTATCCCGTTGTGCGTCAGTCCAAACAACATGTTCTCTCGCATACTCCAGGCGTGCCCTTTGGTTTCGCTTTGAAATGAGAGGCTTCAAAGCTGGAATATGGGCATGCAATCCTGCATTTTTTAACTTGCGAGCAACCGTTTTCCTTGAGATCTTATTATCTGTCTCTTCATTAAATTTACGGGCAATTGATGTAGCAATTTCAAAACGGTTTTTTGTAGATATTCTAACAATTCTTCGATCTTCTCTTTGCGATGTTTTTGGGGGTCTGCCTGTTTTTGGTTTTGCATCTAACGTTTTATCGGTTTTATATCTGCTAATTACACGATGAATGACACTTTTAGACTTATAAACAATATCAGAAATTTCTGAAATTGACTTTTTTCTTGATAGCGATAATGAGTATTTTTTCTTCAAAAGAGAGCGTTGTGCGTGTAGAATTTGCCATATTGCTTAAAAATAATGAAAAGTCCTAATGATAATTGAACTTTTACTTATTGTTGAAAAGCTCCATCGAGTTTTTTAACGATATAAATTAAAAGTTTATGCAAATTATTAACATCGTTCCTTAACTTTTGTCCAGTAGCTTATTTCCTTTGTTCCATTTAATCCTTATTTAAAAAAACCAAAAAAAAACCACTATTATGTAAATTTTGTAACCTTGTATAATATTTATTCATGACACCCTAATCTTTATTCGGCAAAAATTTCATTGCTAATCATGCATTACTTTTTAAGTAATACACATATTTATGTCTTTGTTGTTTCCGTTCCTTATATTATGGCCGCTACTGTATATATATATATATATATATATATATGATGGAATTTTGATATACTATCATCACTCATCCTTGCCACATGGTCAGCGAAATGTAGTTGTAATTGCACTATGAAGGTCTCGATGATACCAATCTTGCATTTCTCAAAAAAGTTCGGCATTTGACACTCAGTCATTAAACGTCAGGGCATAGATATGTGCGAAGACTGCCTTTATGGAAGACATCTAAATGTGCGCCATCTATAAGATGTCCAAGTTTGAGAGCCATACAAAAGAGTTGACAAAATCACAGCTTTGTACATTCGGATTTTATTGCCATGCTTTATTGCTTAATTTCCCTTTTCGTCCCATAACCTATGACGCAGTGAACGAAAGGAAGCACTGGCTTTTACAATGTGATTAACAATCTTGTCATCAAGTGATGCATTTGAATTTACCATGCTCCCGAGCTATTTAAAAGATTTCACATACTTGAGATTCTTTCCATCTACTGGCAAATGGACTTCAGGAAACTTACGAACAGGTGGTCTCTGTTTTTCACCTTGAATTTGCTTCGATGAATAACTTCTGTTTTCTTGACGCTGATGGTAAGTCCGAATGCATTGCATGCCGAAGAAAACCGATTGAGTAAATCTTGAGCTTTCTCTAAAGGGTAGCGTCATCTGCAAAAAGTTGATCGCTTATAAAACTGGTACATAGAAGTATTTTGGACTTAAACTGCTGATGGTTAAACAATCGTTCATCAGTTCGAAAATGAAATTTAATACCAGTTTTTGTATCCCAAAAAGCATACCTCAGCATCATCAAGGAGGATAGTGCAAACAAAACAGGCGCCATGATAGAGCCTTTCTTAGTTCCATTAGCGACATCAGAACGCTGACCATCAGAGATAACTCTAGCTTGCATACCGACATGAAATGAAATAATGATATTCAACATGTTGTCAGGTATACCAAGTTTTTTCAGAACTTTCCAGAGTGTTTCTCTATTTATAGCATCAAAAGCCCTAGTAAGGTCCACAAATGCCATAAATAGATCCTTGTTTCGTTCACGAACCTTCTCTGCAACCTGATGTACGGCAAAAATTATGTTGATAGTGCCATGAACGGAGCGAAATCCACGCTGAGATTCAGGGTAGATGGTGTCGACAATGTGCTTTATAATTCTGTTCAGGATGAGCCTGGCAAAATTTTTTCCGCTGATAGAGAAAAATGAGATCCCCCTAATAGGCTTTTTTTTCTTTTAGAGGTGTTACAAAGAGGCATTTTTAAAGTCCTGGGGCACATGGCCTGATCTTCAAATTTGAATGGACAGATCGTTCTGTAGTTTACAAAGTGTATTCTCTCCATGTTTGTAGATTTCAGCAGGGATAGCATCCTCGCCAGGAGCTTTATATATTTATTAATATATATAAAACTATGTGTATCAATATATATATAGATATAGGTATTTTATGGATGTCCGAGAAATTTTTCATGGAAAATATGCGTCCTACCTGTACCTATACGGAACCGTCATATAGCCTGACGTGTTGTAACCGATTAGGCCACAGAGGAGCTTTCGGTTAGCAAGGTTGATTTTACTGTTTTTAAACACAATACTCCATGATTTTCTCTCATTCATTCATATCTGCTCAATGCGTATCCAAATGTAAACAAATGACGTCATACATTATGAAAATAGACAAAGTCTGACAATTATTTAATTAATTATTTGTATCTATAAAACAAAAAAACGTATAAACATCAAAAAATGTCTTAAATAATTGTCGGACTTTGGCTATTTTCATAATGTATGATACATACATATATATATATATATATATATATATATATGTGTGTGTGTGTTTGTGTGTATGTATGTATAACTTTTCTAGTCTGCCCGCAGAGGAGAGTACATTGAGAAAAGTAATTCGACCACTTCTATGTATTAAACTCTTGTGTTGAGTTAGTGGAAAGAAAATCTTACGTTATTTTGACAAGTAAAACGCTAAATGTTTTTTATTTTATACAAACCTCCACCGAATGGCCTAAAATATTAACTTCTAAAGATTTTCTCGACAGTAAGGTTCTTATGCATGACACACCAGTGCGTTGAAGCATGCGCACGCAAATACATTCAGTATTATACAACTATGTATCATTTTACTGTAAGCAAGGCAATGAAGCCACTATTACGAAAGTGTTACTGAAACTAAAAAAAAAGAATATGAGAAAAAGAAACATTATTAAGAAGAGAGAACAATAAAAGAATTAAGAAAACAAAAGATGACGACTGAAATTGCATTTGAAGTTTTGAAGTTCACAGTTGACTGAAAAGCAATAATCCGAAGTGATTTCCATAAGTGAGAAGTGTGAGAGAAAAAACTCTATTAGCATATTAACTTATTAACTTATGGTTACATCAAGACTATGGGCACGTGGCCGAGTGGTTAAAATGTCCACATTCTGACAATGAGAACTGGGTTCGATTCTCACCATGACTTCCTGATGTTATCGGACTAGAGGGGTCGATCCCAGCGCGCGGCACCTTTGGAATAGGCATGAAAACCATGCGACGGGGTGACCCAAGCCTTGTGAGTGAAATTAGGTAGACGGAACCGTGATAGCACGAAGATTTGAGTGTCCTGGCCTTGTTCAAATTGTTCATCAAGCTAGATAATATGCTCTTTTCCAGAAACTGTAAATAAGTTCTGCTTAGCATAGTTGCAGTATAAACCACAGGTGGGCTTTGTGGCTGTTGAATAAACACAAATGCGCCTGAGCAAGCGTCTGCAACAGGGATTGATTAGCCGCCTTAGTAGACGAGTATCCTAGAATACGCGAACCCAGCTATATATAAATATATCTAGCAATTTCAACTGCAAAATAATGAGAACTCGCCACCAATCGATTAATGTGTTTAAATTCATAAAATCTAGATACCAAATAGGAAATTTCAGCAGGACAATTACCGTGAAAATATTTATAGAAACACACAGGGAAGCTACGTTACAGGCGTGGGAATGTGATTGAAGGCGAGATGCCAGATCAGGGCAAATAATATTGCATATTCTTCTTTGTATTTTATCAAGAGTCTCTAAATAAATAGCAGAAGCACCAGACCATAGGATATATTTAATGCAATATTCAATTCATGGACAAATTAATACGAGATCATTATAAGATCTCAACCGACATTTCAACTCTGTTAAACAACATATACACATACATGCATGCACACAAGCACAAATGCACACATACGCGTATGCATACATACACGCATGAACACATGCACGCATGCACACATGCAGGTGGATGCTAAAACGATTAACCAGCTCGACTCACACCACAAATTTTGTTTCTAGGAATGCTTCTTGCTCAGGCCGAGAAAGTTTTAGGACTCTACCGCGTATAAATTATTTTTTTAAAATCATTTCACCCCAGTGAAGGTAATAAAATCACTTAGACACAATGGATTACTGAAATGTAAAAGAATATGAGAAAAAGAAAAATATTAAGGGTCGAGAATAATAAAGGAACAATTCTCCATGATTTTCTCTCATTCATTCGTTGCAAATTGTCTTGGGTTGGCTAAAAAGCCCGTTTGCTTATGAAGTAGTAATTTTACTTAATAAACAGGACGAACTATTTCGTCAACCAAATATATATATATATATATATATATATATATATATATATATATATATATATATATATATTATAGATTGATAGATAGATATATAGATTGATAGATTGATATGATTGATAGATATATATATATATATATATATATATATATATATATATATATATATATATATATATAGATATATATATATATATATATTGATATATAGATATATATATATATATATATATATATATATATATCTATATCAATATATATATATATATATATATATATATATATATATATATATATATATATATATATATAGATAGATATACATACATACATACATACATACATATATATATATATATATATATATATATATATATATATATATATATATATATATATACAGGAAGAATGCTGAAAATGTTTCTTTACAACCCAATAGGTGTAGTCACCTACAAAAAGCCGGAAGAGAGTTCCATAAGTGAGAAATGTGAGAGAAAATAACTATTAGCATATTTACTTATGTTTACATCTAACCATTTCAAGTGTAAAATAATTAGAACTCACCACCAATCGATCAACTTGCTCACGATATGAATATCCTGCCATTGTTAAACGGAACATTTATCAGTTAACTCAACATTACACACGTTAAATGTTGAAGAGAGACAGGCCACAAATTTACACGAATGACAAATGTAACTACATGACAACACAGTACCATCTACTGTAAACTTTCTTTAAAATTAATAATTAAAAAAAAAAACGAAGGATTTGTCGATATGTCTATATGGACTTTTAATACATCCTGTATAAATATATATATATATATATATATATGTGTGTGTGTGTGTGTGTGTGTGGTGTGGGTGTGTAAGTGCGCGTACGAGCGTGTGAGTGTATAAGGTGCGGCAGAAAGACCACCTGCCAAAAATACCTCACACATAATTGTAAGACATTAGCTAGAATTGCCTATGCATCATACAGGTAGTGATTTAAAATGGGGAAAGTATTTTTTCGTACTCTGTAGCTAATGCCTTACCATTGTGTGGAAGGTATTTCTGCTGTTCGTTGCAAATTGTTTTGGGTAGGCTAAAAAGCCCGTTTGCTTATGAAGTAGTAATTTTACTTAATAAACAGAACGGACTTTTTTGGTCAACAAATATATATATATATATATATATATATATATATATATATATATATATATATATATAGAGAGAGAGAGAGAGAGATAGATAGATAGATAGATAGATAGATAGATACAGGAAGAATGCTGAAAAGGTTTCTTTACAACCCAAAAGGTGTAGTCACCTACAAAAAAATGCTGAGGTTTGTTCAGATTGGGTGGGGTCGCGATTTTTCAACATTCCGTCGTATATATACACGCATACACACACAAAGAAACACGCATACACACACAGAGAAACAAACACGCATACACACACACGCGCACACACATGCGCATACACACACAGAGAAACAAACACGCACACACACACACGCACACACATGCGCATACACACGCATACACACACACACGCACATTCTCTCTCTTTCAAACACACACACACTCTCTCTCACACAAACATACACTCTCTCTCACTCACACACACACATGCTCTCTGATACACACACACTCTCTCTTTCTGACACACACACACGCGCATATATATATATATATATATATATATATATATATATATATATATATATATGTGTGTGTGTGTGTGTGTGTATGAATTGGGATCAAATATGGATTAAAATCCGACAGAAGTATAGTATAAGGACTAAATCAAAAATGTTTTATTTAAGTTCCATCAGTAATTATTTTCGAAAGTAGCAACTTCCATAAACCCCATTGTTTCTCCGATCACTACCATCTTAACCTGTTCAAGTCTAGGGTTAAACATGATGACTTCCTCCTATCCGCATAAGCTGCCTCTTAATGTAACCCTCTACCTCGAGTCGCCCACGCGCATTGTACACGTTGAAACGTTTTGTATAAAATCAAAATAACAACAACAAAAAAGAACAAGAAAAAAACAAAACAACAACAACAACAGAAACAAAATTAACGAATATCAGATCCAGATGTCTGCAGTCGATGTAACGAGAGCATTTCACCCCCAACAGACATGGAACATCCCCCAACAAAGGCACATACCGAGAAAATCAACGCCGGCAAGACCCACTAGAAATATGATAGGCAAATATACAGGTGCGTCATCATCCAACTACCATCTTCAGAAATTAAACACACGAACCGACACCACCAAACTACCACAGAAATACAGACTAGAATTCAAATGCATACGCATGCACACACGCATTAACACCGGAAAACAATAACACGTGCGGTCTACCTGACCAGTGAAAAATAAATACTGAACTCAAGTTAACAGAACTTACTCTTCGCTACAAAAAAAAAAAAAAAAAGAAAAAGAAAAAAATACTCTGAAGGAACTGAAGGAATGTTTCCTATTTTCTTTATTCTATCATCTATATATATATATATATAATTTTTGTATTTAGGCAGCAATCACAGACGCGCCGTCGCCTCTCTCTGTCTTTTCTACAAATACTTTCATGGTAATTGCTCCGCTGAGCTGCTTTCACTGGTTCCCAGACTCCATGAATTCAAGAGCCCTACGAGGCTGGCATTCCGCTCTCACCCTTACACTGTAGAAACTTTTAAATGTAGCCGTCTCTTCTACTCCAATAGCTTTATATCTCGCACCTCTCACCTGTGGAACCCTATTCCAGTTTCTCTGAGAGCTATAATCTCCAACTATTCAAATGTAATGTCAATCGACACCTCCAGTTACCTTGATCTACCCACTATCCTTCTCCTCATCCTTTCTTCTATCACTCCTATCTGCTCTCGCTCCAAATCTTCTGCAACACCCTGCACCCTAGTGCTCGGGGCGTAATGCTTAAAAAAATCCTTCTTTCATGCATATTTCATTAAATACGACAAAAAGGGTGTTTTGATTTAGTTTTTTATACAATTTCTCGTGTGATCTAATAATTGTTTTCTTTTCGGATGATAAATTATATAAAAACTGTCCAAATGTTCTTTTTATCCGAGTGCTTTCGGCTATACATTTAGCCATTGTCAAGGTTGAAATATATCATCTGTTAACAAAAAATAGTTTTATATATATATATATATATATATATATATATATATATATATATATAATGTTTTCATTTTCAAATCAAGGTCAAAATATTGTGTCCTTGTTCATAGTTGATATTATTGAATGTTGGTTTTTTGCTTGTATGAATAAAGCTTCCATTGTTTTTATCCTTTTTTTGAATGTAGATGATGCTGCTATATTTGTGTTTTCAACAAGTATGTTACGAATAGTGTCCGCTACGTCTCCATGAATATTTAAATGTGCCCTAATTGAGCCAGGGATAGAAAGGTGTAGTGTGAATCGTCGTGTCAAACTTGTTGTAGTATGGCCTATATAATAATTTGCGAAATTTGATTGATCAGGAATACAATTCCTTAATAGCCATTTAAATTCGTAAATAATATTTGCCCTATTTAATTTTGTACTAGGAGGTGAATTATTATTTTTAACTATAAGGTTAGAAGTTCTAAATTTTTGTGATAAATAATTCATCTAATTTTTTTGTTGTTGTCAACTGCTGTCATTTTTTTTTTGCTAACAGTTAATATATTTCAACCTTGAAAATGGCTAAATGTATAGCCGATCGGACAGTTTTTATATAATTTATCATCCGAAAAGAAAAAAAATATTAGATCACATGAGAAATTGTATAAAAGAATAAATCAAAGCACCTTGTCTGTCGTATTCAATGAAATGTGCATATATATATATATATATATATATATATATATATATATATATATATATATATATATATACACCAGCTGTAACAGCAAATTTGTCCAAATCGTGTTATAGCATAATTACCCATCACTCAAAATGTACAATATCTAAAAAAAAAAAAACACTAAACTAATTGAGTTTCTTTTTCCCAGATTTTCAGATAAGGCGATTAGCCATCTTAATACGATTTGTCATAAGAATCACTGAAAAACCCTTAGAGTTATTCAGCTAGAAAGAAAACAAATTAAAATCGTTTTGTGGCAGCAGCACTGTCTTCTCAATTGAGCAATGGTGAGAGGAAAAAGATCATTAAGGTCTTCAGTAATGCTACCAAAATTAATACTCTTACTTCCATTTTCAAAGTCCATTCAAGAACCATCAAGACAACCGTGAATGAGTTTTGAAAAGAAGAAACACCAGAGAGGAAAACAGAACCAGGTGGTCACATCAGGAATAGAGATCATATATATATATATATATATATATATATATATATACACACACACACACACATATATATATATATATATATATATATATATATATATATATATATATATATATATATATATATATATATATAAAGATAGATAGATAGATAGATAGATAGATAGATAGATAGATAGATGTAGGGTTATAAAGCGACTAGGACGCAAGGTGTTACTGAGTGTTAGAGAATATGTGTGTCATGGAAGACAGTAGATAACGATTGGCATTGCATTTAATTTTTTGAAAATCAAGGTTGACTGATAGGCAGGAAGCCGAAAGGTATTTCTACAAGAGAGAAGTGCGATAGAATAAACTGTTAGCATAGAACCTATGATTACATCAAGCCATTTTAAATGTTAAATGATGAGACCTTAAATTCATAAAGTTTAGGTACCAAAGCGGAAAGTTCATCACAAGAATTGCCATAAATGTATTTCTAGAAAAGATATAGGAAAGCTACGTAACGGCGGTGAGTAAGGGCCTGAAGCCGGGATGCCAGGTCAGTACATTTAACATCACAGATTATTCTTTTGAATTTATTAAGAATCTCTAAATATATAGAAAGAGCCACAGACCATATTTGGCAGTAATATTCGAAGTATGGATGAATGGTAGAGGTATGAATATGTAAGATAGATTCTGTCTAGAAAAAATCTCTAGTAAGCTTCTATCTTTTCTGTGTTTATCATCATTTTCTTCTTCTCTTTTGCCGTCCTGGGCAAAACGTTAAACTACATCCGCGTCCTGGGTAAGACGATACACCGCGTCCAGCAGCATGGCCTCTGATCAGGAGGTTTTGAGGAGCGTGAAACCACCTCTTAATTGCTGGTGTTCCCATGTCCGCCCTGACCTGGGGTGGCAGCACCTGTTACAGTCCCAGCTATGGGCAAATAGTTAACTATTACCAGCAATATTTTTTTGAAAAAAATATTACCAGCAATACAATTTTGAAGGAAAAATATTACCAGAAACAGATTTTTGACAAAACAAAATATTACCAGAAATAAAAAAAATTTTGTCGGCATTAAATAAACATTGAGGTTGGTATGCCGTAAAACAAAATAAACCAAACCAATCTAAACCAAAGAATACATACTCTATTCATACGAATCTGTCCTAAAAATGTTGTCGGAATTAAAGAACCCATTGAGATTGATATGCCGCAAAACAAAATAAACCAAACTAAACCAATCTTCTCTCTTTTGTTTCTTTCTTTTAGTTTTCAATTGAAGTTTGATCTTTTAGAGTTTATGTTAATATTTCTTTTGTTCTTCAGTGATTCTACAGTTTGCTTTTAGTGATTTGCTCTTTATTCTTATTTCATTATTTAAACTGTTGGTTCCTTAATTATCGTTATGAAATTGTTACTAATATCCTGTATGTTATTTTCGCCATTCCAAGAGGTCTGGGAATGGTTAATGATTTCTATCTTTTATTCTTAAGAATCATAAATATATAGAAAATCTCTGAATATATATTCAAATCAATGACGAATGATAACCTTATAGATAGATAGATAGATAGATAGATAGATAGATAGATAGATAGATAGAAAGAAAGAAGGAGAGATGCATAATTGCGTGTGTATTGAAAGTAGAAAAGAGGAGAATGAGGTTTTGCTCCTATATACATCGAGAGGTTTCTTTAAAGGTGAATATTATTCAACTGATTTTCGAATTACCGTTTATCTAGTCACCCGACTGTTTTTGACAGTTTTAAATTGCTTGCCTGGTTGAGCGAGATTTGAGTGCTAAGGACTGGCGCCATTCCTTCTGTTTTACCTAGACAAAGACTAGCTCTCCTTAGAGTTCGCTAATGATGGCAGCAGGTTTGAGTTGGATAGCGATGATACTGAAAGATACCTTAGATCCGGTGGAAAATTCTCATCGTATTTGTCTCTGCAAACTGTCAAACATGCTGAAAAAAAAGCATTTTCCTTTGATCTATTTTCTATCCCAAAGTGGCATTCATGGTCCTACCAAACAACGGGATTGATTCTCATTGCACAGAGACAATTCTACTCGTTAGTTTGACAGAGCACACCGGTCAATCCTCAGATCGGAATCCAACTAGACGAGTCGAACTAAACAGCGAATGACCTAGAAACGTGAAACTTGCACTTTCTCCCAAATACTTATATATATATTCGCACTAATGTTTTTTCTTCTTTTTAGTTATTATAAAAACCTTTCGGCCGTTGTGCCGTCCAACCATCTTAAGGTGTCAGTTGATCAATGTAACCATAACGAAATTTTAAAATGAACACTTTATTTAATCCGCTGGTTAGGGATTATTTGTTTGATTTTTTTTTTTTGTTATAGACTGACACCATTCGTTCAGTCGTCCTGGATATGACGATAACCTACTTCCAGCAGCAAGGCCTCTGATCAGGAAGTTTTGAGGAGTGTGGAGCCACCTTTTAATTGCTGGTGTTCCCAGGTCCACCCTGACCCGGGATGGTAGCACGTGTTAGGATGCCAATTATGGAAAAATAGCTCAAAACTTGGGTTAAAACACTATGAAAGTGTAAAAGTAGGTTTTAATAGCAGTAATAAATTTTTTGAAGGAAAAATTGTTACTAGCAATACATTATTACCAGAATTACATTTTTGAAGAAGAAATTATTACCAGCAATACATTTTTGGAAAAAATATTACCAGCAATACATTTTTGGAAAAAATATTACCAGCAATACATTTTTGGAAAAAATATTACCAGCAATAAAGATCTTGTCGGCATTAAGTAACACGGTGAGGTTTATATGCTGTAAAACAAATCAAATCAAAACAAACCCTTCGTTCAGTTTTACACAGACAAATCCTGATTTTCTTCAGAGTTCGCGCGAGATGGGGTCTTGTGTGGGTTGGTTAGTGATGATACTGAAAGATGTCTTGACTCCGGTGTAAAAAAAAAAAAAAATCCATCGTGATTGCCTCGATGCAAGCTGTCAAATATGTTGAAAAAGACGCATTCTAGTATAAGTTGTTATCTATCCCAAAGAGGCTTTCATGTCTTATTACCGGAACATTCTGCATCGTGGATGGGGATTCTGAACGGAACACTTTATTTAATACACGAGTGTAGTTGTTCACACTCCGCTGTTCATATCTTCTTTGTTTGATATTTTTAATTACTGTTCAGTTATTGCTTGTTCTATTTTCCACTGATTCTGAGTTTGTACGACCCGACCCACGGATTGAACTCGCAATTTTTAATACCACCAAATTCACGAACCAACGTTTTAACTCTTTTAACCCTGACCACCGCTTTACCAGTGGTAGAGAAAAATGATGTAATGCCCTACCACTGGTTGAACAGTGGTAGAGAAAATGACTTAATATCCAGCCTCCAGTTGAACAGTAGTAGAGAAAAAGAATAAATGCTTAGCCACCGGTTGAACGGTGTGTAAACACTTGTAATTAGTTTTATATCTGTCGTGAAATATTACATAGCAATTATTTGCGAATTTTGACCCAGAAGATCAAGCAGAAGAATTAAAATTGTTCAGAAATGCAATGCTCACAGAGCTAATCCACTATGGTATTGTCTCGCGGGATAAAGCCTCGTTCTGAAGTAGCCGCTTACCTCGGGTAAAAGGTCAGCATTTTGATCGCAGATAGTTATAAGAAAAGACGCTTATTTCGCTCTGCCACTGCGAGTTGGTAAGTTTTGATTCTCCTGCCTTTACGCTGTACACATTTGCTGGCTACACATTGTCGCCTTGAAAAGTAACTTCACGTTTTTGAAAACAGATGAAATGCATAACGAAGAAATTTCTATTTCACAATCTTTGTTGTTAAAAAATACAGTGTAACCCGGATATAAGAGAAACCCGGATATAAGAGATTTTCTCTGGTCCCAAATTAGAGCCTGTGTTAATGTATATAAAATAGACCAAACTCGGATATAAGAGAAACCCGGATATAAGAGAGATTTTCTCTGGTCCCAAATTAGAGCCTGTGTTAATGTATATAAAATAGACCAAACTCGGATATAAGAGAAACCCGGATATAAGAGACTTCTTCTCCGGTCCCGACAACTCTCTTAGATCCGGGTTACACTGTACTTTCATCTCTATCCAGTTACGTAAGGTTTCTGTATCAGTGACACCAGTCATGGATATAGACAGCTTTTTATTTATCATCAATGTGTAAAAAGAGTCATTGTTTATTCTTCTTTCATGTGCCGTGTTCCCTCTGGACGTAAGCGGTCATGGCTCTCCACATCTTCATGTCTCTTGTGGCTCCTAATAAGTTTTGTCTTTCTGTTATTTTACTCAAACACTGTTCTACCATCCATTTACTCAGCCTCATCACGTACGGGCGATAATGGGTATGTCCTCATTTACATAAATACAGTAGTAAATACTGTATGTTGGTCTGCGATTAGAGATTCATTGTGGAATTCACTTGACTCACTTCTAGCAGTTGACTACTTCTACGCGCCACTGGCGAATCTTATATGTGTTGTTCTTGTCCTAAGTATTATCGTTCATTACCAACCTTCGTGTGATTATTCTCTTCTGTAACCTTCCCTAGGTTACAACAGTTACGTGCTGCTTTCCTATGTCCTTTCCATTTATCCGTCCTGTGAGTATCAAATTTTCCAAGCCCTCCTTCGTCATACCCAAGACACTTTAACTGCTTCTTCCCGATGTTAAGTATAAGTTTCCTTTTATCCTTTTGGGTATACTCAGCTTTTTATTTATCGTCAATGTCTAAAGATAGCCATTGTTTATTCTTCTTTTATGTGTTGTCTCCCCCTCTCTGGAATGTAGGCGATCGTAGCCCTTAAAATCCTCTTGTTTCTTGTAGTATTTTTTTTGTTATTTCTCCCAAACCCTGTTATGCCATCCATTTGCTCAAGCTCATCAAGTATGTTACGCGCTGCTTTCCTCTCTATGTCGCGTGAGTATCAGATTTTTCAAGCTCTCCCTTCCTCATGACGTGATCCAGAAACCTCAACTGTACTTTCCTGATGTTAAGTACGTTCCCTTTTTGTTTCCATTCTCTCCACACGCATTGCTCATATTTTCGGTCTATGGTATCCTTAGCATCTTTCTGTCTAGTTACATTCCATTATCACCGATCAGACCCCCAACTACCAGCAATCAGGATGAACGGACGTCCTCTCGGGGGAAAAACTATGACTTGAAAGACGATTGGCCCTCAAATTCACACCTGACCAGTGTTTTACGGTATATCAACCTCAATGGGTTATTTAATGCCGACAAAGTTTTTCTTGCTGGTAATATTTTGTTTTGTTAAAAATCTATTTCTAGTAATAATTTTTCCTTCAAAAATGTATTGCTGGTAATAATTTTTTTTCAAAAAAGTACAGCTGGTAATATTTTTTTTCCAAAAATGTATTACTGGTAGTAGTTTTTTTTCTTAAAAAAATTTATTGCTTATAATAATTTTTTACAAAGTACTCCTGGTATTAAAACCCATTTGTACACAAGTTTGGATGTTAACTATTTGCCCATAGCTGGGACCCTAATAGGTGCTACCACTCCAGGTCAGGGTGGACCTGGGAATAACAGTAATTAAGAGGTGGTTCCACGCTCCTCAAAACCTCCTGATCAGAGGCCTTGCTGCTGGATGTCGTTTATCGTCTTACCCAGGACGCGGATTTAGTTTATTGTCATACCCAGGATGGTAAAATGGTCGGCTACCTACCTGTACCGTTCCAGTATGTACCTGACTCCTCCTACTATTCTCTAACTTTACAAGAGCCAGATCAGGCCCAAAATGGAGTACTGTTGTCATATTTTAACCTCTCTCCCAACAAGCGGGATGTAGCAAGTCTATTGCAGCTCTGCCGCTACTTCCAGGGAAAGTGTTTGGTCGAAACACCTGGTCCCACCGTGGCAAACCTTCACAGCAAGAACACGCCATGTCACTTACACAGTTAGCTAATCCCTCACGTTCCTTACGTATTTTATCGGTGAGAAGTAAGTTCCACTCGAGCAGCTTTTTCCTGTGGAACCGACTCCCAACGGGGCGTTTCCCCGATCACTACAATCTTAACCTGTTCAATGCTAGGGCTAACCGTTATATTCCACTCCTATACACACAAATGACCTCCAAACGTAACCCTCTACCTCGAGTGGACATCAGGCCTTGTAATGGGTGAACCTTACTGTAAAAAAAGTAAATAAAACAACACAGACACAGATTTCAAGGCATGATTCTACTTCCTCTCCTAAAAGCTATGGGTTAATTATTAAGACTTGTATCATTAAAACCATTATTATCCAAAAATAGAAAATATGTTTAGGGAGAAGAATCCTTTTGTGAAACATTTTTTTCAAAGCACATAAAGATTTTTGTCTGGACATTAATAATAAAACAAAAATTATAGTTTGATATCCTACATTTACAAATTATAATTGTTACTATGTAAAAATATGTCCGCAAGAAAGATCGAAAAGATTCTCTTTCCCTTCGAGGAAAGTTTTCCCCTGTGTCAAATAAGCATGCATACCACGTTTGATGGCTGTATATGAAGTCCTTCGTTGGTGTACTAAGAACAGAGAAGCGAGCTTCCCAATAATTTATGAACGGTGAGGGGTTACTGCTACATCATGACGGGTGACCGCTTTGGAATACCAGGTGGTGTAACCTTGGATGTATGGGTGGTGTAATAGTTAATAGCTTGGAATAGGTAATTGGAGAACCGGGTTTCAATTCCTGTTGGCTCCGTTATATTCACTTACACATAAATTCCTTGGGAAAATCATGATTCCACCTCTTTTCCTCCCCAACTATGGGTTAATTAGTAAGACTTGTATCATTAAAACGATTATTATCTAAAAAAAATTCTTACAGCCTAAAATATATGTTCTGGCTTTAAATAACGTGCAAAGGATTGATAAGCCTTAAAAAATAAATCAATTGAACGTTGAAAAGCTTTTTCTCCAAATCTGACTAACTGTGCAAACATATATTTTTTTAAAATCCTTTCTTGGTCGTACTGAGAACTTTTCAGAATATTAATGAGAATTGATTTAAGCCCTCAAAAAAGATTTTCAATATAAGTAAAAAAATAAATAAATAAAATAGTAAAGAAAAACAAAAAAGAAAGAAAAAAGAAAGAAAGAAAGAAAGGAAGAAAGAAAGGAAGAAAGAAACGGATCTCTGAGATTCCAGAAAATTATTTGATTCTGGATCTTGATAAGTCTTTCGGCTTTGAACGTTACACGTTCAGCATCCAATGTCGCATAGGCACTGTTTCGGCTTGTGGTTGATTAAACTACACTTAGCAAATAGGTAGAAAGAAAGAAAGAAGAGACATGGAAAGAAAAATAGACAGGTAGGAAACTGAACTATTAAAAATAACTTTTTACAAATACGGAAATTTAAACAATATTAAAAATTAAGGTCGTAAGTGCCTGAACTCACAATGCACTTTCCGGCCTTAGTTAACCCAAGAATTCAAGTACTGGTCTTTAAGGAAAATAAAAAAAAAACAAAAAAAAATTTTTAGAACAGTGAAAATATTTTTGAGACGAGATAATCAGAGGGAAATGTACCCAACCAATTTGTGGTATTTCACTCAACAGAATCGATGAATAGATGCAATTGGCGGGTCACGTAGGTTATAGCATGCACCGGAATCAACTGAATTGCCCTCGTTGTAAATGAAAAACCATATACTTGGGAAATGCAGTCGAAACAATGATTAATAGATCATTTTAAATCCAGTTAATTGTGGCGTGTGCACGCTGAAAGATGCGCACGCATAAAACAAGTCAAGAGGAAGGAGTCGAAGTGCGTTGAAATAGCGGTTCCGGCTTATTACTGACATAAAATTAAGGTTCTATGTGATTTGCTCAAAACAGGCGACACTTTCAAATACGTGATTGCCTTATTACCACTTTAAGCCCTGACTACCGCTTTACCGGTGGGGTAGGGAAAAATGACGTAATGCCCAGCCGCCGTTTGCATAGTAGTAGAGAAAAAAATGATATAGTCCCTAGCCACCGGTTGAACTGTGGATAAACACTTGGAACTATTTTTATATCTACCGGGAAGCATTAAATACCAATTATTTGCGAATTTTGACTCAGGAGCTCAGGAAGAAGGGTTCAAATTGTCCAGGGCTCAAATGGTTAATTTGAGGAAAGAAGTAAAAATCGGTTTGTCAACTGAAAAACAAGTGAGAGGATAAAAGTTCCGTTCGTTCATTCAATCGAGAAAAATAACATCTCTGGGCCTCTATTTCTCGTTATGTACCCCAAGAAATTTCAGTTGTGTCTTTCTAATTCTAAATAGATGTGTCCTTTTTGTTTCCATTTTTTGCAAACTTCCTCATTGCTTACATGCCTCGTCCATGGTATTCATAGAACCCTTCATATATATATATATCGGCGTATGGAAATTAATTATGTATAGAAATAAAAGAAGTTGAACATAGAATAAGCTGCGCCAGATGTAGTTTCGAGTAACAACGGAATTTTCTACGTAACTAAAACATCAACCTGAAAACTCGTCATGCTCTTAAATAGCCTAGTCAGATCGAAACTTTAATATCGATGCCATGTATGGCATTAAACCGGTTCAGAAATATTTAAACTGCCAGCTATATACAGCCGCTTTTTAGGATCTAAAGTAAAAAAAAAGGCTTTGAGAGTCTTGGAAAAGATCATTCTTCTTTCGATATTGCGTTCTGACGCTACAGGATCACAAACAAAGAACTGTACCAAGTAACACAAACTACATCACTTGAGGATGACCAACAGCGGCAACAACTAAAATGGATGGCACATGTAACACAGAGAGAAAATAATGACATAATCAAGATGTTAATATTCCACACTACTTCAAATAAAGGTTCGCAAGGAAACCGCATCAATACTGGAAAGAGTGATAAAAGCTGATCGACTTGAGAAACGTGTTTCCCTAAAAATTGTTTTAAGAAAAAAGATTTTATAAATTTCAAACGAAAATAGTATTGACTGCTCGGTCAATGAATGCCAAATGTTTACTTATAGGGAAACAGTTAATAAATCAATCAACGTTGAAAAGATATTTCTCCAAATCTGACCAATGGCCATTTTGTAGAACTGCATTTCTGTTGCCTCAAGTCTCATTTTCATCTGTGAGAAAACGGTCCAGCATTCATTGTCATATAAGAAGAATGTTACTACATGTCAGTTCAGCACACTTTTCTGTTGTTTTATACGAAACTTTCCTGTTTCTTAATACTTTGTTTAGTTTTTGGAAATTATCTTCAGAACAGTTCAATGAATGCCAAATGTTTCCTTGTAAGGAAACAGTTAATATTACCATTACCTTGAGCATTTTGTAGAACCGTATTTCTTTGCCTCAAGTCTTCTTTCCTCTTTGAGAAAACGGTCCAGCATTTAATGCCATATAAGAAGAATGTTATTACATGGCAGTTCAGCACTCTTCTTTGTTTCCCATGAAACTTTCCTGTTTCTTAATACTTTGTTTAGTTTTGAAAAACATCTTTCACGATTACCATGAGGGTTTAGATCTCAGTGTCACATTTCCATCATTTATTAAAAGACTTCCCAGATATTTAAAATTTTGTACTTGCTTGAGGTATCTCAAGCTGATAATGCCACTAAGACGCAAGGAGCTACTAGAAGTGAAAGAGAAGGAAAATAATTTAGAAAGAACCGGAAACCAAATCTTAAACAGGAAACAAAGGATAAAACTCCTACTCAAAAAACTGGGGAGGAGTGTGAACCGGACCATAGGCAAACCTATCTACACCCATTGAAGAAAAAATGTAAACGGTAAATAATCTTTCTGGGTTTATAGAAGACATTAGAAGTATAAAGTTGAAGTAGATTTAAGAAGGAACCGAAAACCCAATGAGGAATCGGAGAGCCGAGTTCGAATTCCACTCGAGTCCATTACGTTCACTTACGTGCTAATATACTTGGGAAAGGTATGGATCATTTTCTTCGCCTCCCAAATATGAGTAAATAGCAGGACAGACTGTGTTCTATAGCCTTGGATGGCAACTGGTCTACCGCAGAAAGAAATGGCAACATACTGCAGAAAAAAAATCTGCCTCGTCAGTCATGTATCGAAAGATACATGATCGCCTAAGCGTGTATCACGCATGGCACATCACTGACTGACTGAAACAAGAGATACACCTAGACACCTGTTCATTAGACCAGGTGGAGAGTGAACCGGACGTTAGCCAAAACTATCCACTCCTATTACGGAAAAATTTAAGTAAATATAGTTTCATAGTTTTAGGCGAAGACCTTAGATGTATAGATCTGAAGTAGATTTTAAAAGGAATCGGAAACCCAAACCTAAACAGGAAACAAAGAAAAAAACTTTATTCCTGTTCATAAGATCGAGGAGGAGTGTAATCCGAGCTATAGGATAAACCATCTATTCCTATTGTAGAACAAAACAAGCCTATGTCTTCTAGCAGTTGATTGTTGATCCTTTCTATTCGTTTTCCTTTGCTACCATGACTCCTAGGCTTGCAGTTTTCTTTCTCTGTCTACCATTAACACAATGTGCTCTGCTCACAGTCGATCTATGGTAGGCACCTATTGGAACAACTAAATATCATATTTAACTGGTCCGATTAGATTCGGTATTAATCTTTGGATTATCTCGAATAATCGTCTGTGATTGTGCAAAATCCTTCATTAGCTTTCATAATGATTTTAATGATGTCGGATGAGAGGTGGGTGATTTGTACGTGCAGTCATAGATGGCATTAAATTAGGTTTTTGGCACCGCGACCATAAAAGCATATCGAGCAAATACTCTTAAATTAAATTCCGTATATGATTGATTGCTGCCATTTAAAAGTTTCTTTCCTCTATCAAAATAAAACCCAAAGAAACTGTTTTTTTTTTCTCTTGGTGACCTCTATTCAACGACGACTACTGCAGTCGGGTTATAAAAAAAATGTAAATTTTATGCGTATAACGAGTCTTCAGTAATCTGCGCATGCGCAGTAGATAGGTAGCCTGTCAGTTGCCAAATGGAAATTAATCTCTCGGCTTATAATATAAGTTTGCAATAATTACACGCGGCCATCTTTGTAGTTACTCCTTTAAAAAGAAAGAAAAAAAATTCATTACACCATTAGTATACCATTTTGTTTTTTTCATCGCCATAACATAACATTAATGATTAGAGAATGTACTCAATTCGATCGGATCAACCATTAAATTAATATATATATATATATATATATATATATATATGTGTGTGTGTGTGTGTGTATGTATGTGTGTGTGTGCATATAAATGTGTGTGTTTGTATATTTGTATATATATATATATATATATATATATATATATATATATAAATGAACATTGAAGTCATCAGTGTGGCTAGACGTCCGGTGGCCTCTAGCTAGGATCGAAACGCGACTGAATTGGCATCACTCGGAATTCTACCACTATGCTATTGGCGCACAGCAGGGATGAAGGTGAATTTAAGCGTCTTTATTTTTTAGATAAACGCACAGTGACTGAGAGAACTCTATTCAATTTGCCGAAGAGTCTTGCATTATTAGCCGTAATAGTCAATGTTTACAAACCTACACTTCCTTCCCAGAGAACTCAACCGAAATAAATTTTTCAGGAGCATATATAACATTACAGTTCAAAAGTTTGAGGCCATCTCCAGGTATTAACATGGGATGAACTTGACAGAAGTGAGAAAAAATAAAATAAATAAATAAATAAAAAGAGCTCTTGAAAAAAGAATGGAATCAATTATCAAACTTATACTTTGAGAAACTTGCAACGAATGCCAAAAACTTAGTAATTAATACTTAAAGAGGATATTCTGACGAGAGCAAAATTTAATAATAAAATGCTTTTTCTGTTTTTGTCATAAGAAAATTTCTAATAAAAACAACAACTCTCATTTTTTAACCATGTATAATATTTTTCCCTCATTTAAAATACGAAACAACTAGGTTTTAGTTTTAAAAAATTACAAGGATTGGCCTCAAACCTTTTGGTTTGGTTTGATTTGGTTTGGTTTACGGCATATCAACCTCAATGGTTTATTTAATGCCGACAAAATTTTTATTGCTGGTAATGTGTTTTTCTTCAAAAATCTATTCCTGGGAATATTTTTCTTGAAGAAATCTATAGTTGGTAATATTTTTAAAAGAATGTATTGCTGGTATTTTTTTTTAAGTATTGCTGATAATAATTGTTTCATTCAAAAATTATTGATAGTGATATCTTTTTTATATTACAAAGTATTTCTGGTATTAAAACCTATTTTTACGCAAGTTTGGGTGTTAAGTATTTGCCCATAGCTTGGACCCTATCACCACGAGTCAGGGTAGACCTGGGAACGCCAGCAAGAGGTGGTTCCACGCTCCTCAAAAGCTACTGATCAGAGGCCTTGCTGTTGGACGTAGTTTATCGTCGTACCCAGGACACGGATGTAGTTTATCGTCATAACCAGGACGAGCTTTCTTTTGATTTTCTTGCCTTTACATTGTGGAACATTTTCGAAAAATCTTTTTAGTGGTCTTGCTATTTGCAGTTCTTTCTAGCAAAGGTTATGGTGCTGAGTGCAGGAATGGCCTCAGAAATCTTCTATCACGTCATGATTTTTGTTAAACAGGAATTCATTTCTTATTAAAAAAAATGTCAGTTTCACCACTAAATGCAATACTGAAATAAGAAACAAACACTAATCGAATAGTACTTTTTGTTGCTTAAAAAATATTGTACAAAATGTTTAATTACACATCTTAGTATAGATATTTCTGTCAAATCGCGTGATATCAGTCTGTATGAGTCTGTCTATATTTCTGAAATAAGGTATTATGTACAGTATTTACATTAGTCGGACTATTGTCCTCGTCTTTGTCGCCATATTTATCACAACGTTTCGGCCGTTGTACCCTCTGGCCTTCTTCAGGTGGTGGGAATGTCGAACTGAACCCTTTATTTCGATCACTGGGGTAGACTGTTCTAGTTCCACGTGCCATGTTTGATGGATGTAAGTTATCAGTTATCTCCTGCTAATTTTCCCTCTGAAAGTTCTCCACTGCCTTAACCAGGTATTGAACTCACACTCTTTTGGGTCTGTCACTGGATCTAACCAATGCCTTTGTGTCCTTGTATCAGTCTGTATGTTAATAACAACAGTAGTGAGCCATCATGTTTTGTTTTCTAACAGAATGTAATTACAAATCTAATATAAAGCATATGTCATACGGAAAATATGGTTATATTTTTTTCGGAAGCGTAATTCGTGATGAGTATATTTTAGCGACCCCACCCAGACACGTATTTTAAATATACCGTTGGCAAGTGTTAGTCTTTTATTCAAAAAGAGTTATTCACATCGTTATGAATGAATGAAAGAAAATCACTTTAGTGGAATTAACCTTTAAAGGAGACATTTAATTATTTAAGCTTCGGATTTATACATCTTCTTCGTCAGATTTCTTTGACTCAGTTTCGACATTCCAACTGCACGTTGTGCTTAGACCAACATATATATATATATATATATGTATGTATGTATTTAGATAAGTTTTCTGTGGTACAAAATTTAACGATAGCTAGTAAAAAGTAAAAATTATATGGAATTTTTAAAAAGCTAAAAAAGAACAACCGGTTTCGTCCCAGGATTTATCAAGTTTATTTTCTGCGATATAAAAAAAAATATATATATAAGCGTGTAAATTAAATTAATATAACGAATGGAAGGGAAAAATGAATTTCAAGAAAACTCGAGTCCAATAACATTCAGACCCAGCAAGCATTCCCTCTGTTTACAAAGGGAAGGCCCACGGGATCTGATATACAAGGACTCAAAAACCTTGAGCTGATATGAGAAGTGGGACCTAGATAAAATAAAAAAAACGGTCATATATATATATATATATATATATATATATATATATATATATATATATATATATATATATATGTGTGTGTGTGTGTGTGTGTTTTATTTTAATAACTATTATCGGGTGGTTGGAAAAAAGATTGTAGTACAATTTGTAAATAAAAAAAATATATTTGAACAAACCGATATCGGAAAAAATCAGTAAAACAAGAAATGACTAAAGACATCCTTGTTGGTTGAAAATAATCGACCAGCACCTCAATGCCTAGTCAAAAAAATAAAAAAATGAAAAAACACAGACAGAGTAAATTAAGTAAAAACGTAAATTTGCTAAAAAAATCAGCAAAATCTAAAAAAAGAAAAAAAAAAAAAGCTGGTGAGACAGAATCTATCTACCATGGTTTCACCTAACGTACCTTATCTTCAGGGTAATAATGGCTAAAGAGGTCGATTATTTTCAACCAACAAGGATTTTATTGGTAAAAACAGCCACCATAAAATGGTCTGACTCACTAAGTTATACACACACACACACACACACACACACACACACACACACACACACACACATTCCTACAATTATTTGAGACATTTTTGTTTATACGTTTTTTTTATAGATACACATATTTATTTATTATAAACAGAGCATTTACTTAAATATTTGTATCTATAAAAAGAACGTATAACATAAAAAATATCATATGTATATATATATATATATATATATATATATATATATATATATATATTTATATATATATCACACGTTCCTTAATATCTTCATCAACAATGTAGACAAAAATGTATTTAATAATTTAAACAAACCCTCAACACATGACATATATTGACGATCATTTATCACAATAAATTTAAAACATCTAATCTTATTCTTAAATCTTCGGGTAACCTACCCTAAATAAAAATAAATATTCTTTATCAATTTTCATGTCTTTTAGGAGATTGCATCTCCAACACTAATAATAACAAATAACATTAGATTCTTACATTGGACACACATGCACTACACTCTGCCGTAAACATGACAAAATGTTAATAAAAATATAATTCGTAGGTATGTCAACATTTCGGGCAATTCACGCACATATATAAATCAACACAACCAAATAACTAAAATAATATTAAGCTAAGACACATTTTAATAGATAAGACCAATGCCCTCACAGATATAAATAGTTATTGTAACAGTTTGAACGCTGGAGAATTTTATATCATACAATATTGACTCAGCCATTTGTTACAAGGATTTTTCACCAGCGGCTAGTCCACTTTTTGTGATAACTCCAAAGCTGTACTTTTCCTCTCATTTCCATCATCTTTTGCACCAAATACAAGTCATTAGGGCGAAATAAGCATAAGCAATTATCCAAAGTAAATTTCCTGAGAAACAGAAATCTTAAATCAGTTACATATTATCTAAATAGTTCAAGTATACACATCAAAATCAAGTCCGGATATGCAGGGTTCCGGATATGAGGGATTCCGGATATGAGGGATTCCGGATATGAGGGATTCTCCTGTATATTAAAAACAATTGAAATTTTGTTTCGAGTTATTTGAAAGTTCGACTTTTCCAAATTAAGACTAATCATTTTCAGAAAAGCAAAAAATCCCACTAGAAATTGTTTGAAGTTCATTTCAAAAGAAAAGTACAAGAAATATGGTCCAAACTTTCAAATTTCTCAAGCCATAATCCGATAAGACAAGGACAATTGGCGAGTTTCATAATAGACACAATATCCACTAGCTCAATTTCTGACGGAAGTTTCACCTCATCTGAGAAGGATTATTCGTACTTTGGAAATGTCGGCCATTAAAATTAATCGACATAAAAATTCTGGCGTTTTTAATAGTTTTTACCTTAAATGACATTTGCTACTTAAATATACAATATATATATATATATATATATATATATATATATATATATATATATATATATATATATTCACATCAAAAATGCTTTTACAAAATTTGGCGGCAGGTTATTGACACCAAAACAAGGAAAAAAAAGTCCATATAAACATATGCCCACAAAACCTTCATTCTTTTGAGTTTTTAAGTTTAAAGAAAATTTATCGTAAATGGCGATGTGTTGCCATTTAGACTAGGTTACATTTGTCATTCGTGTACATTTATGGCTAGTCTGTCTTCAGCATTTAACGTGTGTAGTAGTGAGTTAACAGACAATCATTCCATTTAACAATGGCAGGATATTCATATCGTGATCATGCTAATACGATTTTTACATACGGCCGCGAATGGTAACGAACTTGAAGGTTTCTTTAAAAACAACTCAAAAACAAAGGATTTGCGTGCATATGTTCACATGGGCTTTTGTCCTTGTTTTGGTGTCAGGAACACGTCTTGAAATTTCTAAGAGTATTTTTGATACACCCTGTACATGTGTGTATACAGGGATGTATACATGTGTGTATACATGTATGTATACGTAATCGTTTACTCATTGCATGAGACAGCCACCAAACAGTCTGTGGCAGATGAGGTGATAACCCCTAAACTCCAGAAGCCGGTTGTTAATCACAGGTTTATAGACAGGTTTACACAAGACTAGTCGGCTAGTATCAGACCGCCTTGATCCACTGAAAAGAGTCAATTAAGATAATTGGGGACCGTCTGTGCATCATCCGATTCGAATAGCCTGATGGGTCCTTAATGCCTGAATCATATCACAATGATATGATCTCTGACATGTTTACAGTGCCGGGTGTTCACAGACGGCCCTTCCATCTAAGTACTGACTAATGCTATTGCGTACGATATCGACTTTTCCCAATATCTGCTGGTTCTTTAACTAAAATACAAGACAAAACAAAAACAAGAATCAAAGATTTTGTTCATTGAATATAGGTAGGTACTAATTAGGATTTCACGTGAAGTTTGTATTTGCGTTTTCGCGAATTGAACACCGTTTGTATACAATATTCATGCTATGCAAATTATATATAGACAAATTAAAAAAATACTTTCAGGCCTTAGAAATGTAATTTATATGCTTAATACGAGCGTTAGCTCAAGTAAATAGCATTCCTTAGAAATTCGTTGCAAGTTCTCTTTTTCGAATTCAAATGAAATAAACGAAAACGGACGAAATTATCGCCACAATCTTCGCGAGAAATATAATTTCAGAAGAATATTCCTGCTAAATTCAACAGCGATACTTCACAAGAAAATAGAGAAAGTGAAAAATAGCTTTAATAAAATGATATCGCTTCATAATATTTTTACCCTTTAATATATGCTTCATTACATCCAGAAAAAAATGCTTCAAATTGGGTGTTTAGAATGTTATTCTTAAATTCATTTTTGTTTTTCTCTTTTTAAGGGG
This sequence comes from Acanthosepion pharaonis, assembly GCA_903632075.3. Classification (NCBI taxonomy): domain Eukaryota; kingdom Metazoa; phylum Mollusca; class Cephalopoda; order Sepiida; family Sepiidae; genus Acanthosepion; species Acanthosepion pharaonis. Next base: position 513,207 of record CAHIKZ030000868.1, read on the forward strand.
TGATTAAGTTTGAGACTTTTTATTTATTTTTTTATCTTCAAATTACTCCGAAAATCACATCTCTTGTAGACACACACATACATACATATGTAGAAACATGCATACATATCTATGCGTACGTACGTAGTTACATGCAGGCACGCTTATATACATACATCCATGTATACATGTAAAGGTATATACATACAAACGTTTCTTCATGCCGATGAAAATTCGGACATATATGTGGTGTATTCTTACATGCATCAATATATATATATATATATAATAGCGTATATAGATATACACACTTAAATAAACATCTATATACAAACACCATCAAATAAAAACGTTAATACATTGTGTGTATATGCTTTTGTGTCCGCAAACAATTGTAAAAATCTATCTATCTATCTATCTATCTATCTATCTATCTATCTATCTATCTATCTATCTATCTATCTGATAAGTGTTTTATTTGTTAATATCCCACGAAGAACGTGTAAAAAAATTTCCAAATAATATTTCTCAATAAGTTTATGGATGATACTTTATATAAAAAAAGCTACACGGTAATTTCAGTGTTGTCGTGTCAATGAGAATGGTGAAAAATGACTCGCATTGCCAGTTAAATTGTACAACACACATGCAGACACACATACACACAGATGTATAAGGCGAGCAATCTGTAAAAATAAATTACTCTGTCATACAATGCATATTGAGCTGAAGCTACCGAGTCTTCACTTTTCTTCATAAATTTCAAAACCGTCTACACGGCCTTGTGGGTGATAAATTATTTTCCACTCTTCAACGAACAATTACCGACGAAACGTTCGGTCATCTCGCTACTGTATCGCTATTTCCATGGAAAATGTTTCTTACAAACTACATCCTCATAGTTTCACCAATTCTAATCTTCACATCTAAGAGTCCACATGGAGCATACACAGAGGCGAACCACCATCGTACCCGTCGATTTCATTAGTAAGAAGGAAGTTCCACTTGAACAGCTTCTTCCCACGAACCGATACTTTGAAGGACCGACTTTCAAACAAACGCTTCCTCGACCACTAGGATCTTAACTACTTTAAGTCATGTGTTAACTGCTCTTCTTACCTATTACACTTTCCGCCAATGCATCAAGCCCCCTTCAGTGATATTCTAACTTGAGTGGCTCTTGGGATATTTATAAGATAAGCATGAGTAAAAAAAAAAAAAAAAATACGTGAATTTAGACAAATGCATTGTCACATCGAATAAAATTTCATGGTGCGTGTGTCGTAACGAGCATCACACATGTGGTATAAAGTACATGTAGATATATAGATATAGGAAGAATTGTAATACCGAACATAAGTTCCTATTTTCTCATCATAATCTTGTACATTTAGACACACGCCTCATTGTCTGTGTAGCTTTCACGAGCACGCACGAATCCTTGCACCATACAAACACACACATTTACTTATATATACATACACATACACTTGTGACTGTATAGGAGTTCAGAAATATATGTATAAAGACACGCACTCAATCACACACATACACAAAGGTAAACTCATATATGTATTTATAAAAATACGCGCAATCATCATGGCGTAAAGCTTGCGTTCAAATATGAAACAGACTGTCCCGCTAGGTATTGACGTGAGCGTTCACTTTTATATTTATAAATGCTTTATCGCTGATATTGAGCATTTTACCCGCCAATTTAGCATAACTTAAAACTATATTTTTTGTCACAATATATATATATATATATATATATATAGTTTATGCAAAACTACGTAATCCGTATGGGTAGACCCAAGGAGGATGATATCCAGAGAGCTCAATGTAAATTCAGAGCAAATAAATTTGAATAAAAACAGACCCCTTTAAGGTTCCATGTAATAAATTATTTCACCACAGCCCTTTTAAAGGGCTCTGGATCATCAGACTTTACTTCCAAAAATTGAAATGAAAAATGAAAAGAAATTTACACATTTTTTTGACGGCCGTATTAAGCATATGTAAAATTAACGAAGTGAGGGAGTGAGGGGGGAGAGAGAAGAGAAGACATAAGTGAGTTAGATATACCATTTCTATTCTTTATCCTTAAACCCACTTGGTGTCGCTTAACTTAACGTATGTTATCTCTAGATATAGATGGGTAAGGGGTGAAGAAGAAACCCACATAAAAGGAGGAAGATACAGTAAAATAAATCATGAGAGAAGGTTTCACTCAATTTCTTAGACGCTGTTATTTCGCATTACTTTAAAGTGTATATTTGGGGGTTAAAGTTTGATATAAATTTAAATGTCTAAACAATCTACGAAGAATTTAATTTGATGTTTGTTGGAGTTTGGGGTATTTTCTATGAAATAGTCGATTGAAAAAAAAAAATTCTATTATATATATATATATATATATATATATATATATATATATATATATATATATATATATATATTCCCAAGAGGATAGAATTCAGGTAGAAGTCAATGTCCAGGACAGAGTAAAAATATAAAAGGATATAAACACTAATATTCCATGGTTATAATTTATTACATTGGAATCGCAATCACGATCCAAAATATATATATATATATATATATATATATATATATGAAAATTTCTCAGAGTTGACCTGTAGAAAAGAGAATATTTATAAATATAAATGACAATAGGAAAACGATAGTTATTGCTGACGCGTTTCGTCCAATCTCGAGAAAGTCCACAATGGACGAAGCGCGTCTGCAATAACTACAGTTTTCTTATTGTCATTTATATTTATAAATATATCTATATATCAACACTTTCTCCTTTATGACTAAATACTTTTACAGGCACAGCTGATTATCACTTTAAACGTTTATTTTTAGTCGATATTCGTATTTGAGTAGACACCCACTTTATTTATTAAACAGCATAATTCTTTTTGTCTACCGACCTGGATTTTTGAGATGTCTAATTAATGACTTCGCTCTCTCGCTTAATCGGCAAATCTTCTTTGTGGCTTAGTCGGTTTAGGCACGTCGTATCTAACCGTGGTTTACCTCTGTCCAGAGAGACGCGAGTTAGCATCCTGCCGGAGAGCATGTATTCCTTTAATAATATTTCTCGAATAGTTAGGCCGATAGACGAAAATAAATCAATATAAAGTTTAATAAACAAAAGGAGCGTCTACCCAAATATGAGTATCCGCTAAAAATAACGTTTGAAATGATGAAATCAGTCGTATTAATAAATAAAAATCGATTGTTTCTTTAAAATATACGCATACATATATATGTCTTTGCACGTTCCGAGATCTTACAACCGTCAATAATAGCAGATATTCAAAAAACATCTTTCGGTCGACATACAGATATATCGTCTCAAGTTTTTGATTTTATAAGAAAAAAAACGCATGCCTGATGATGGATGGAAGACCGTCCGTAAGTACTAGCATTTTAACATCGAATAAACTGAAAAACTACAGACAACAAGTTTTTCTACAAGGATCAAAACTCGCACTATGGATGAATAGGATTTTAATGCATATATTATGTTTTCTAGTGACGGATGTCACCAATAATCGCATTGATACTTATGATTAATTCTATGTGTGATTAATTCTTGTATATATATATATATATATGTGTGTGTGTGTGTGTGTGTGTGTGTGTGTGCGTGCGTGTGTGTGTGCGTGCGTGTAGAAGAGACAGTGACAGAGAGAGGGAGATATATAAATAGAATGATACTTATAGTTAGATAATTATATATATATATATATATATATATATAGGGAGAGAGAGAGAAAGAAAGAAGGAGAATGATTCATAGATATGCTTACGTACATGCACATATTCATATTTATTAATATATGAAGCATATGTTTACATCTGCACACAGAGACATATATACACATATGCAAACACTCAAGGCAATATCAATACTATCAATACTTGGAATTATTAAAAAATATGGATCAATATTGTGATTTTCTTTCTTCGTTTAACGATGTTATTAAGCTTGTCAGACGTTATGAAAAGAATTTACATAAAATAAAGAGACAACACTTGTCTATATTATTTAATGAAACATGTATATATATATATATATATATATACGTAGAAACATAATAATATAAACACAAACACACAATCACACACACACACACATATATATGTGATATATATAATGATATATATATATATATGTGATATATATATGTGATATATATATATATATATATATATATATGATATATATATATATATATATATATATATATATATATATATATGTACGTTTCATTGAATAATATAGACATATTGTGTATACTTATTTTTATACTTGATGAATTTCATCTTAACATCAAGAAATAAGTAGACACAATATGTCTATTATTCAATGAAGCCTATTTTAATGACGATATGCTGCCTATATATATATATATATATATATAGAGATAGATAGATAGATAGATAGATAGATAGATAGAAAGAGAGAGTGTGATTGAGTGGTGTTATACACATATATAAATAAACAGACAGATATCGAATATATATATATATATATATATATATATATATATATATATACATTATCCCATTACGCTATTGTTTGTCACTGATTTTACATAGGCATTCAATTTTCTCAATTTTTACCAATATCCTCATTTTAATATATTCTTAGTGTGATTTGTTATTTTTACAGCTTTCTTCACCGAATAGAAAATTTAAAATACCGTCTTCCAAATATGCACAGCGTCTCATTCTTTTCTCCTTTTTTAAATCTAATTTCTTTAAAAGAAAACCGTTTCCGTCAGAACCTAAAAGTACATTTTGAAAGGTTATTTCTTAATTCCACTTTCTCCATTCAGAAGAACGATTATTTACTCTGCAATATTTTACAAGACAGCGCACGGTGAAAGCGCTATTTCCTGACGTTCGAAATATGTCTTTCAGATTTCATTACTGAACATTTCTTAATCTACTCTCAAATTTCCTATCTCCATGTTCCGAATCTTTTCCTCTTGTCCTAGTTCACGTCACTTGATAATGCAAATAGCAATGAAAACTTTGGTGTTAGCAGAAGATACTTTCCAAAAGCCAAGCAAACTACTATGGAACAGGGAATTTTCATTAGAACCAAAGCAAATTATTATGCTATATCAATATTCCTGTATAAGAGTGGATGCTTGACAATTTCCTCACAGATGAAGAGAAAATTGAAGTAACAAAAATATGGCTCTTCCCAGTTTGTTTCTGTCCCCTTGTTTTTCATCTCGGCTGAGTCAGCCTTTGAATTTCCCATTCCGTCATTTATTTTCCCCTCCCCATTCCATTAGTGAGTGTGCTTCTTGGTTCTATCTATCGATAGAATACACCGGCCGCTCTTATTATATTGAGGGGTGGACGGTTTCTTTTGAGTTTCTTGTCTGGGTTCATATCCCCTCCCCAGCATTTCATGTTTCATGAAATTTATATATATATATATATATATATATATATATATATATATATATATATATATACGAATATTACACATTTTAATTCATGGGGTGTTATGTAGGACCCTTGTGAATATGTGGTATTGTGGTGTGTGCAGGATTGTAAGGTGATGGATGAGTTCTTGTGTTAAATGTGTAATTGTAATGAATAAATGGGCCATGATTGTGGTTAACTAGGAATAGCATAGCTAGTGAAAGCCCAGCACTCTCCCACCTTCGGCCTTGTGCCAAAATTGAGCATTTTTAACAAAATAAATATATTCCTCTTTTGATGTGACCCTACCATTTCAACTTCCTCTTATGACTTGTCCATACCATTTCAACTTTCTTTTATGACTTGTCCATACCATTTCAACTTTCTCTTATGACTTGTCCATACCATTTCAAGTTTCTCTTCTGACGTGTTCATACCATTTCAACTTTCTCTTATGACTTGTCTATACCATTTCAAGTTTCTCTTCTGACGTGTTCATACCATTTCAACTTTCTCTTATGACTTGTCCAAACCATTTCAAGTTTCTCTTCTGACTTGTCCATACCATTTCAACTTTCTCTTATGACTTGACCATACCATTTCAACTTTCTCTTCTGACATGTTCATACCATTTAATCTTGTTGACAGTCGTTATGGAATCTTCTAACGGACTTGTTTCTTGTCTGATAGTATCTCGCACTGCGCCATTTGAGATGTTGTTTATAGCAATAATACCTAAGATAGTTCTGTATCAAAAGGTGGCTAGTAAAGGGATTGAGTTACAAATGCTTATGAAGTTGTAGGAAGCTATGATTATTCGCGAATAATTACACAAGTCAACGAAAGTACAGGTATGCGGAAAAGTTCTCGGTTCAACAAAGAGCTCTTTCCAATAGAACAATCTGATGTTAGGTCAATGGGTCAGCTTTTGGGGAATGGCTTGAACGGATAATTTTTCCACCGCCTCGCTTAATGTTAATATTATGATGCCTAATATTTTCGTCGACTAAAGCCGGTTAAAACTGCGAATACAAATAAATAAATAATTAAAATTAAAAAAAGGCGAACAAAATTATAAGGCAATCAATGTCGCAAAAAGAAGAATCACCTGGAAAAACTGGAACACTTGCCATAAATCAAAGACCAGACTGTTACGTGCATTGGCCTTCTCAATTTGTATGTACGAATGCGACTTTTGGACATTGACAGAATAATTACAGCGAAGAATCCAAACATTAGATATTAGTTACTACACAATCGTAGACCACATCACAGATGACGCAGAACAAAAGACTACCAGTCCAGAAACAGTCCGGTTGAAAGACTTCATAGCCAGTGCCAAGACTTTATAACCACTAGAAAGAAGAATAGAAACGGTATGGACATATCATAAGAGCAAACAATGTTTCCAGTGCTATCTTACAAGGTACCACCTGGGGTAAAAGAAGAGGCAGGCCGAGAAAAAAATGGGCTGACAACAAAACTGAGTAAGTAAATTGGAAGATCACTTACACCGATTCAGACATTGACACGCAACCGAGACAGGTGGAAGGAGCTGGTCCGATGGTGTACTGCACAACAACCATGCAACCAAACCCGATCATTGAACTGATGATTGTTGAAAGTTGACTAATGCATGGAATAATAATACAACACAAAATGTACTTAGAACAAAATGTATTGAAACAAGGAAGTGTACACAATATTTACATATAGTCTTTTTTTATATTCTTGGGAAGACCGTTCCTGGAGAATGTGTTGACTTAGTCGCAGTCGGGCAGAGTCTCTGGATTGAATCTCTTGATTCCTTCCTCGTCTTCCCGGTAACAACCATATTTATATGATCGGTACTCCACTATGCAAATTAGGTGGATCCTACCACAACAATGATGATGATGATGATGATTTTCCGAATATAATGCAGGTAAAAATTCACATAAATATTCTTGAGATTTAATGGCCTGAGGGGATGACATTTGGCTGAGAGTAAGGTCTGACGGATATATATATATATATATATATATATATATATATATATATATATATATATATATATATATGATTCGAAAACACGTGTTAAATGTTTTAGTAGTATGGCTGCTGTGTCCCAGACACGGGAATCAAATCTGTACGAGAAAACTTGAAGCAGACGAATCAGTGAAGACGGAAATTCGCGCCTTCCAAGTTTGTGGGGTGCAAACTACACCTCAGAGATATGTGACGATGTTGGTCGGGGCTTTGTCTTTCTTTAATTTGGAATTAGAATTGGGAATGACGTGGCGGTCATCACGTTTATCCTGTGGGAAATAAAATGTAATAGGTTTAGACAACTGTGAAATAGTTATTACTGTTCGTGGTCGGTGTTCGAGTTCAGATAAAAGATGATATTTCTGATCTGTATTTCAAGGTATTACACTTGTAGAATTGCAAAAATGTTTCATAACTTTATACTATAAAAATTTATATATCGATCTTGAATATCTATGTTATTCATTGTTTTTCTCGACTTAGCTAGCTCTGTTCATCTCTCTCTCTCTCTCTCTGTCTTTTCATATCTATCTATCTATCTATCTATCTATCTATCTATCTATCTATCTCAGCCTTTTCATATCTGCCATCTCTCTCTATCCCAGTCTTTTCATATCTATCTATCTATCTATCTATCTATCTATCTATCTATCTATCTATCTATCTATCTATCTATCTCAGCCTATTCATATCTATCACCTCTCTCTATCTCAGTCTTTTCACATCTATCTATCTATCTATCTATCTATCTGTCTATCTATCTATCTATCTATCTATTTATCTATCTATCTATCTATCTCAGCCTTTTCATATCTGCCATCTCTCTCTATCCCAGTCTTTTTCATATCCATTCATCTATCTATCCATCTATCTATCTATCTATCTATCTATCTATCTATCTCAGCCTTTTCATATCTATCACCTCTCTCTATCTCAGTCTTTTCACATCTATCTATCTATCTATCTATCTATCTATCTATCTATCTATCTATCTCAGTCTTTTCATATCTATCATCTCTCTCTCTAAGTCTTTTCATATCTATCTATCTATCTATCTATCTATCTATCTATCTATCTATCTATCTATCAATCTATCTATCTATCTCAGTCTTTTCATATCTATCATCTCTCTCTCTAAGTCTTTTTATCTATCTATCTATCTATCTATCTATCTATCTATCTATCTATCTATCTCAGTCTTTTCATATCTATCATCTCTCTCTTAGTCTTTTCATATCCATCCATCTATCCATCTATCTATCTATCCATCCATCTATCTATCTATCTCAGCCTTTTCATATCTGCCATCTCTCTCTATCCCAGTCTTTTCATATCATCCATCTATCTATCTATCCATCTATCCATCCATCCATCTATCTATCTATCTCAGCCTTTTCATATCTATCACCCCTCTATCTCAGTCTTTTTCACATCATCCATCTATCTATCTATCCATCCATCCATCCATCCATCCATCTATCTATCCATCTATCATATCTCAGTCTTTTCATATCTATCATCTCTCTCTAAGTCTTTTCATATCTATCTATCTATCTATCTATCTATCTATCTATCTATCTATCTATCTATCTATCTATCTCAGCCTTTTCATATCTGCCATCTCTCTATCCCAGTCTTTTTATATCTATCCATCTATCTATCTATCTATCTATCTATCTATCTATCTCATCTATCTATCCATCTATCTATCTCAGCCTTTTCACATCTATCTATCTATCTATCTCATCTTTTCACATCTATCTATCTATCCATCTATCTATCTATCTATCCATCCATCTATCTCAGCCTTTTCATACCTATCATCTCTCTCTATCTCAGTCTTTTCACATCTATCTATCTATCTATCTATCTATCATTCATCTATCTATCTATCTATCTATCTATCTATCTCAGTCTTTTTCATATCTATCATCTCTCTCTCTAAGTCTTTTCATATCTATATCATCTATCTATCTATCTATCTATCTATCTATCTATCTATCTATCTTAGCCTTTTCATATCTATTATCTCTCTCTATCTCAGTCTTTTCACATCTATCTATCTATCTATCTATCTATCTATCTATCTATCTATCTATCTATCTCAGCCTTTTCATATCTGTCATCTCTCTCTATCCCAGTCTTTTCATATCTATCTATCTATCTATCTATCTATCTATCTATCTATCTATCTATCTATCTCAGCCTTTTCATATCTATCACCTCTCTCTATCTCAGTCTTTTCATTATCTATCTATCTATCTATCTATCTATCTATCTATCTATCTATCTATCTATCTATTGAAGCTTGTTCCTATGTATCTATCTGAATCTATTAAATCTCAGTTTGCTTCCAAATTATATCACTTCATCGCCCTTGAAAATACCGGCTATGACCCTTCTTAATTTGTCACCTGATACAAGTAACACTGAAAAAAAATCTATTAAAGTCAATTAACGTTGTTTTCTTCTTTATTGTCTGCCGTACAAACGAAGGATAATTATCTGTTGCAGTTTTGATTAGGCTTCGTTATAGAACGGGGCTCATTAATATTCATAACACAGCAACACGTTTTATTAAAGACATCCTGTTGGCATTGATAAACAACGAAGCTGATTTTGATACACAAAGAGATGAGTTCACACACATACGCACGCACACATATATACAGAGATAAACACACTAATACATACACCAAAACACATGGTATGCATGAACATATTTATACATTTTTTAATATCTGACTATATCTCTTAGATGGAGTATTATGATTATTTACATTATTTATTATTATTTATTCGGACTGTTATCCTCATCTTCATTGCCATATTCACAACGTTTCGGCTGTTGTACTCACCGGCCTTCTTCAAGTGAGTGAAGTTTTAAACCGAACCCTTCATTTTGTTCACCAGGGTAGATTGCTCTATTTCCACGTGCCACTGGACCCTGTTTCCTCTAGGACACATGGCCCCAGTGAATAAAGGGGTTGGTCAGATCCAGTGACTAGACCAAAAGAGTTATGAGTTCAATACCAAAAAAAAAAAAAAAAAATGAACCAAAAGACTTAGAGATTTGAGTTAAAGGGAGTTAACTAGGACAACCGGAAGAAGCATGGCACATGGAACTAGAACAATCTACCCCGGTGGACGAAAGAAAGGGTTCGGTTTGAATTTCCAATTCCCCGAAGAAGGCCGGAGAGTAAAACGGCCGAAACGTTGTAAAAATGGCAATGGAAATGAGGATACCAGTCCAAATAATGTAACCAATGTAAATAACATTTTTTTTTGCAATCATTTCACCCCAATCAAGGTAATAGTGCTACTAAGGCGCAAGTGGTTTTGGGAGGTGAAGGTAAATGAGAACACTTAGGAAGTCTTTAGGAGAAAGAATTGGTAATCCAGTGCTAAACAGGAAACAAGGAATAAACGTCTGAAAAAGAGAAGGAAGGTTTGTGGACTGTGCGATAGACGAAACTATCTTGTTGTCAGCACCCGCTTGTATCCGAACATCGGGATCGTCATCCCCTCTCCCTTTTTCTGTTCTTTCCCCGCTTCTGGTGGTGGTGGTGTGGTGGCGGCGGTGATGGCTGTGAATCAAAGAGAGGTTGACGAGGTCATTCGTGAGAAATTCGGGGGTCAACTTTGCGCGACAACTCTACACACTTAGTCAAAAGCACCTCCCACTCGGCTCAAATGAGATTGAGACAGGCAAGATCTGGCAAACATAGTTGCATCCGGCTGTCGGATGCCTGGTTTGTCAAGGTCTGCTTTGTTTACACCAGCCGGACTGGCTCTGTCTACTTCCGACAGTTTGAAAATAAAATAGTAAATAAAATTTCGTAGTATAAGCCAACACGTTAGAGGTATAGTATTAAATTAAGTACACGTGGGATTCAAGTGCAGGGTGATTATATTGCGCCAAATTTTAAAAATCCACGAAATCAAGAAATAGTTGCGGGCCTGCTTGGTGGACCAAAATTTAATTAATGCTATAAAAACAAATTTGTTAAAATGACGGGAATATAGACAAGAACAGATACAATCACCACGAATAACAATTCAACTCTAGAAAGAAAACAACGTCAAAATGATATATATATATATATTGCTTCACAAATATCAGCAATAATTGTTATCTTGCTTCTAATTCACGTATCGTCTTCCCTTTTCAACCAATCCATAATGATGGTCGACCTATCTGTCAAACTAGTTCCGTTATCTACCAATTAAAGTGTCAATGGGGGGATGGCTTCATTGGTCGGACTACCCAATTATTGGAGAATAATCTCAGCATGTACCAAAGTCAATTTCAAAATTTGCGTATGTCTGCTAGTACATCTGGATCGGAAATCTCATCTTTGGTAATAATCGGCGGTGCGCTTTGTCAGCTCATGGGATCATTGTTTTGTGCTTCGAGCTGATCGCATTCAGACATTACACTGAAAGTTTTGGAAATATTTTTATAAAATCTATGCAAGAAAAAATAAATTGTGCAAGAAAAAAGAATGGAGATTAGATCTCAGTAGGATTGGCTTATAAAATAAATATACCTATGTTGGCATTATTAATATAAATATGTATTTCTTTTTTTTTTTATCATTTCATCCCAAGCAATACGTTAATGCCACTACTACACAGGTGGAGATTACAGGGAGTGAAAATGAAAGAGAATTAGAAGACTTAGAATGGGGAGGATTGAGGAAAGGACGAAAATGGGATAGTGTACAAAAACACAAATGGCGTTTGACGTTATATCTATTTTTTGGAAGATTGTAGTTATCAGGGAAGCAAGAAATCGGAAACGAGTTCCACAGGTTGGAAGTGCGAGAAAAGAAGCTGTTAGTGTAGAAGTGGCGGTTGTTTCTAGCTAGTTCAATAGTTAAATAGTGAGACTTAGTTGAAAGTCCAGTAGCACGCTTAAATTCATGTATTTTTTAGGCTGGATGGGTGGAGTTGCGTGTGCGTGTTAAAGAGCATGCTTTGATTAGGCTGTGTTATGTTTCAATGTCTATATCAGGTTAAAAAGAAATAAAAAGCTCATCAGAGCTGTTGTCATGAAAATATTAGTAGAAAAGAGATGTGGAAGATATTTAACTGATTGAAATCGAGATGTCGGATCAGTTGGTATACTCAATGTGGAAATTTTATTCTCCCACCCCCTTTTAAAGTGCTGGACAACTGTTTTATTTTCTCGATCAAATTCTGAAGAGAGAGGAAAGAAAATCGATCAGCCTTTTCTATTTTTTTTTTCTTTCTTATTGATCTTTGCTCTCTTTTTTTGTTTAAACTTCCATTGATGGTCACTATATTTTTTTCACTAATTTTAATAAATAATAATAATAATAATAATAATAATAATAATAATAATAATAAGTGCCTCTTTATTGATATGGCAGTCCCTGCTGACTGCAATGTATCTTTGAAGATATTCAAAAAGCTGTCAAAATACAAGGACCTTGAAATAGAAATCTCAAAAATGTAGCATATGGAAAAATCAGCAACCCCTGTTGTAGTTGTAGCCCTAGGATTGGTTGGAAAAGATTGCAATAGACTAATTGAAGGGATTCTTGGAAGTCCATGCCTCAAAGAGATACAAAAAATTCTTCTGACAAGTACAGCCTACACTTTACGAAGGGCTTTATCTATGCATTTTTTTTTTTTTTTTGTCAGTGGAAAGTGTCATGATGCCATTTCTAACCTTATGTCCCTGAGCGGGACCCGGAAAGAAATGTGTAAACGCCAGAAATCAAAGAAAATAATAATAATAATAATAATAATAATAATTATAATAATAGCATTAATGAAATACTTATGGGAGAAATATGCAACTGTCTTATTATTAAAGCAGACGAATTGTCCTGATAGTTTGTTATGAAATGTGAGCGAAAAGTGTCTACTCTCAGTTTTATGTGCCCGCATGGAAAAATCAGCATTCTAAATACTAATTTTTATCCGGCCTTGATTTCAGATCACTTTCATCCGTGTAAAACACACAACTATGTCAACCACGAGGCGAGTCTCAATAAGTTTTGTAAATTTGGATATGTGTGCGCATGCGTGCATGGGTACCGTATCTGCTAGAGTTCACAAAATAAATCGCTATGAAATAAACTTGCCTAGCGAGTACGAAAAACGTTCTACTGACAACCTGCCTTTAGTCTAAGCACTAAGAAAACGTAGATAGTAAATTAACCAGCATGCCTGATAGTAAGTTATATATACGTGCACCAGTCAGATCATTAGGTATATTCTTCGACTTCCGGTTTTTATTCTTTATTTTCTTTGTTAACCATCTCAGACATGGAGTCAACAACGTTCTTGAAGTACTGTTTCGAGACCAGAGTTCAGTCTGTTATTATGGTATTCCGCAGGTCCAGGATTCGAGTTTCACTGTCCATCACATCGTAAATGTGCTTAATATAATTGGGATCTGTTGATAGTGGAGACGATTTTAACACAGAAAATCCATTGCTCTGTTCTAGGCTCTATTTATTATTCTTTATTTGTATGAAGATGCATTGTTCTACTTGATGAGGTTACCAGTTGGACGTTCTGTAGTCGTCAATAAACATTTTGCATAAAATAGCATTTGTTTAAAGTTTACTTGATTAGGTAGCCAGGGAGAGCGTATGGTTTAATATTCGCTCTATTCATATGGAAAGATGGTTCACTATCGGTGTTAGTGCATTTATAGATATAGACAGTGTGGATATAGGAATCGACACTGCATAGAGACAACTTCACGTATTAGCGAATTTTCAGACTTGGTGTTCGAATTGAGACGTGAAACTGACTGTCACCATGCAGTATTTATTCCTGTCTCAACTCTCTCTCTCTCTCTCTCACACACACACACACACACACACACACACACACACACACACACACACACACACACACATATATACCAAGTGTAACAGCAAAATTGTCCAAATCGTGTTACAGCATAACTGTCCATCCCACATAATATTTAATATCTTAAATAACTACTAAACTAATTGAGTTTCTTTTTTCCAGGCTTTCAGAAAAAGACGGCTATCTTGATTCCATTTGGGGTAAGAATCACTGAAAAGCATTTGAGTTATTCAGTTAGAAAGAGAATAGATTAAAATCGTTTTATGTCAGCCCCATTGTTTTTCAACTGAGCAATGGTGTGAGGAAAATATCATTCATTTACCTTCAGTAATGATACCAACATTCATAATCTGGCTTCTATCTTCAACGTCCATTTACGAACCATCAAGAGAACGGTGAATAAGTTTAAAACAGAGGGAGTGACAGAAAGGAAAACTGGATCAAGAGGTCACAGCAGGAAGAGGGATCATCATTCCAACTTAGAGTTAAAGAGATCAATTAGAAAAGATCCAACTCAATCCATAATATATTTGGCACGTGAGAGAGGAGGTTAACTAATGACAGTCCAAAGAGCAATGAAAAAAATAACTTGAAAATGAAATCGTACGTGAAAAGTGTGAAGTAACTTGTTACTCCAGGACAGAAAGTTAGAAGGTTAGAGAGGGTGAAGATCGTTTTGAATAAGTTGGAAAATCGTCCTGGAATTATATATATATATATATATGAAGTTTATTTCAATCTTTCATGAGCTTCCGATCCTTAGCTATGATTAATTAATGTCGTTTTCGTTTGTTTGATTTCATCAGGATTCTTCTGTTAAGCTTGGAAATTAATTATACATTGTTATTGCTCAAAGTAGACGTCAATGGTGCTAAAAAAACCTCGGAGAATTCCAGTAAGATATCTTTAATCATTTCTCAGATACAAAGCCTCAAAGCTTAATCTAATAATTCACGAAATAAATTATAACCGAAATGAATTTTCAAGGTGAAGGTAGGTTTGCCTGGCGTTTAGGATTTATTCTAGTTTGTCGCTCTACTCAGCGTATTGAGCACTCTACGTTTTAGTCTTTCTACTCGTTTGTTTTTTTTTCTTTGGACTCAGGACTTAAAGCACTTGGCGATTTGTTTTGTCTTGTTCTGATGTTTTTAGTTCTTTCTTTTTTATTTCCAATTTTTTCGTCGGGTACTGATTTATCCTGACATATCTGCAAGTTGAGCTATCCGAGGTTTTCCAAACGAGTACTACTATTATATATATATATATATATATATATATATATATATATATATATATATATATATATATGTGTGTGTGTGTGTGTGTGTGTGTATATATATATATATATATATATATATATATATAAATTAGGTGTGGACATATGTTTTCAGTATTATTTTATTATAAAACTTTTTATATTCTCTAGTTTATAAGATGTGTTTTGCTTAATCAAAATTTGTGAATTATAGCCAGTTCATTTACTTTTTAATCAGCAAAATATTTTCCTTGACATTCTATAACGTGACACCAAAATTTCAAAGTTTTCAAATTCCTCGGTGAAACTCTGTCACAGCGTATTTCTTTTTTTCTGTGTTAATTTGGCCGAATGGGTGGGGTCTGTGTGCTTGTGTGTTGGTATGCATTTATTTGGCGGAAAGTGTTGGATATTTCTGCGTGTGTATATGACGGTAGGCATTTATTTGTTTGAATGCGTGGGGCGCAGTGCTCGTTTCAGTGGTCATGCATTTATTTGATGAGAAGTGTTGGATTTTGTCTGTGGATGTGAGGGCAAGTATTTATTAGGTTGGATGGGTGGAGTTGCGTTTGCGTATTGAAGAGTATGCTTTGATTAGGCTGTGTTATGTTTCAATGTCTATATATACATTTATTTCATTTCGTTATTGGGTGCGTATCTAGTTGTTTATGCATTTAGCTGATTAGATATCAGTTTTTATGTGTGTGTTTAGAGGTTTTTATACCTATTTAGCTGAATGCCCAGGATTGTGTATTTTTATGCAAATATTTGGCTTGATAGCTGGAATTTTGTTTGCTTGTTCGTATCTCGTGTGTAGTGGGTCAATAATTCATTTTATTAATTTCATGGAGATGTCCAAGACGATTGTATGTGTGGCAGCGGTTTTGAATAATAAATGTGTCTTTGTAATGGATCCGTATTAGAATTTTCAATTTATATAATTAGTGAATTTATCTTCTCTTCGAGACAAATATTTTTATGCCTTTATCTAACCAGTACGGTTATAAGAGTTTGGTGTTTAAATGCAACTACGTACAAATACATCCAAGATGCTTGCTGTGAATATGTTCGCTTCTTTTATTTACTGATAGCGGGTTGAATAATTAACTGGATGCTAGCTAAATGCTAAACATAGTATACACTATTCTATTATGGTAGGGGTACAAAATTTAGCTAAACATTTTTATTGGTCCTCTCTTTTCAGAGCTCAGTCGAAGACAAGAAACGTGCACAACAACCGCAATGAACACTAAAGATCAAAAGAAATATATATCAATTTATAAATTAATTGCTATAACGCAACAAAGAGAGTCAGATCAAATTAAAACTGGAATATTGCTACCATGTCTCGGTTGGAGCTGCCCAGTTCCCCGTCTTGACAGAGTTCAAAAGCGTCTACGCGACCTTGTAGCTGATGAATTGTTTTCCAGCCTACAGCCTCTTTCCCCACAGACGAAATGTCGTGAAACTCTCGCTGCTCTATCGCTATTTCTATGGCATGTGTTCTGATGAACTACATTCCTTAATCACATTCCTTAATCCCACCAACTCTGACCTTTACCCGCCATACCAAATACACAAGGGTGAATCATCCCTACTTCCTTCGTATTCCATTAGTAAGGAGGAAGTTCCACTGGGACAGCTTCTTCCCAAGAACTGTTGCTTTATGGAACAGACTCTCGAAAAGATGCTTTACATTCAATACAATTTTGCGTTGTCTTTCCTTATGCTTATTATATTTTCTCATACAGCATCACGCATCATTCCTCTACTTTGAGTGGCTCTTGGGGTTTTTTATTGGATGAACATTAGTATAAAAATGGTTTATTTCAACAGTAAAATGCACTGCACCACTGTGGTCGATTTGCCAGATTTGGTTTGGAGAATCATTCTGGAGCCTTTCGGTAAATTTTGAGGCCAAAATGTTCACTCGACATGAGTCCAAGCAAGCATTTGATGGAGCGTAGCTGCGAGGTATATTCGTAAGCAAAATCCTGACCATACAAATGTTCAGTATCTATGGATAGTTATCTAAATGCAATATAGCTTTAACTCTCTCCAGTGATCACCCGACGATTTGTGGAATTGATACGATGTCAGATGATCACGGTTTTGCACATATTAAAGTCTCTCAGCTATACATACTCTATGAAGACTACTCATTGCTGCCGCATCAATTTACACAAATTATGCATTGTAAGCAAGACGGATTTGAGATGCCAAAATAAGGTAAGTATGAACATTTAAATATATGGGAAATGTTTTAACAGAGGACGGAAAAAAGTGACACGGAGATGTGAGTGCGCATTGAAATAGAGAAAGGTGCCTTCCAAATGCTAAGCAAAATAATAAGAAAGAGGAAAATGAAAGGAACGCAAGTGGCAGAGAATGAAGCTACAGAAAGAAAGCTAGACAAAGACAGAGAGAAGAACGAAAATGAAAGGAAGACAGAGAGAAGAAAATAAGAAAGAGATAGATAGATAGATAGATAGATAGATAGAGAGAGAGAGAGAGGGGGGGGGGAAAGAAATGTGTACTTTCCAGCCATATTCAAATATCAACATTGGTCCTCTTATATGGAAGTGAATGCCGGACAATCTCTTCACAGCTTACTGCCTATTCTTACACTCATACAACACTGCACATTAGCCCTCTATCTTGGTTGGGTACTAGAGTTTGATTAACATTAGTATAAAAAAGATAGTTTATCCCATCAGTAAAATGCAGTGCGGCCTTCTGGCCGATTTGCCAGAATTGATTTCTGAATCATTTTGGAGACTTTCGTTAAATTTGAGTCCAATCAAGCGTTTGTAAAGCTTAGTTGCGAAGTATATGACATGCAAATGCCCGCTGGTTTGTGAACAGCTATCGAGATGCAATATAGTTTAAATTATCTCCAGCGATCGTCCGACGTCGATCATCCGCGATCCGCCGGGCTACAGGATTTCCTACAAGACAATAGACACTTATCCCATGACCTTTTGTACGCCACTGTATATATTTCTAACTGAAGAGAATTATCGCCAGACATAGAACAAGTTCTTTTCTCACCTGCTATGTCACAGGTCCATTCGTAATGCAGGTGATCACGGCTTTGCACATCTTAAAGTCTCTCGGCAATACTTACATTATTAAGACTTTCTATTGTGTGCATAGCGCACGCTCCCCATTAATTTACACAAAGTATGTATTATAGGTAACTGTTGTGGTAGGATCCACCTAATTTGCATAGTGGAGTACCGACCATATAAATATGGTTGGTACCGGGAAGACGGGGGGAGGAATCAAGAAATTCAATCCAGAGACTCTGCCTGACTGCAACTAAGTCAACACATTCTCCAGGAACGGTATTCCCAAGAATATACAAAAGACTATATGTAAATATTGTGTACACTTCCTTGTTTCAATACATTTTGTTCTAAGTACATTTTGTGTTGCATTATTATTCCATGCATTAGTCAAGTTTCAACAGTAACAAAATACCAAAATATGGACGATGAATCTGAGAAGCCAAAATAAGGCAAATATGAACATTTATCTGGGAAATGTTTTAACAGACAGCGGAAAATGTGTCAACAAAATGTGAGTGTGCATTGGAATAGAGAAAAATGACTTCCAAAAGCTAAGCAAAGTATTAAGAAGCAGGAACATTTCGTTAGAAACAAAAGTAAAGATAGCTGAAGAGAAAAGATCAATAAAACGAAAGGTCTAAAGAAG
>CAHIKZ030000868.1:537500-627500 GCA_903632075.3 Acanthosepion pharaonis
TCAGAATGCTTTAAAAATTCCATTTACAAGACAATTGTTTATAATAAAATTCTATTCAATTGATAGACTCATAACGATTGAAAACAATGTTTTTGTTTGAGTTTTGGTTTGACCAATTCGTAAAAAAAAAAAAAAAAAAAAAAAAACTAATTAAGACATGCGTGTCCGTCAGCCTTAAACAATAATCTTTGTCAATCTTATTTTTCAGTCTTTATGATGGTCGATACTTGATCTATCTCTTACTGTTACATCCCCGGGCAACGCCGGGCTCTACTGCTAGTATACAATAAAAATAAATATGCTGTCAGCGTGAGCCGTCAGCGTGGGCAGCTCTTGCCGTGTTGAACTTTCTACCTTCGGGCAGAGGGGAACCCGGATGAGGTTATGCCGAAGGGCAGAGTCTCGTCCGGGGAGGAAAACACCCGATCGCGTGTGTTCGGCGTCTATGGGAAATTTTTGCCCGAGCCCACGGGTTCGGATTTCCCCGCATTAAATTTGGGCTTTTACAGCATCTTACCTCGTGGGGAGGCAGATAAATATCGTAATATGCTGTCTAAGTAGTCCACCACTAGCAGTGGTTTACCTACTTCACGCCGCTGGCGAGTATTGTATTTTGTTGATGTTATAAAGATTACCATTTCATTTCCAACCTCCGTTTTGGTTATTCCTCATTCAGTAACCCTTTCTAGATTACAATACTCTCTTTTTTTTTCTTTTTCTCTCCCTTTTTCTTTCGTAAGATTATCCATTAGCTCAATACTCAATTCTTTTCGTAGGTTTTTCCTGTATCTTCTCTTTCTCTACCTTATCCTTTTGAATCTTCACTCTTTCTGGTTCTTATATGAATCTTGTACAAACTTGGATCATTTTTATATACTGTTATATTTATTAAAAACATTTTTATGTTTAACGTTCTTTTTTATAGATACAAGTATTTAAGTAAATGCTCTGTTTATCATAAACAGTATTAAATAACATTTACCGGCCTGAATGGCGAGAAATTTTCATAGAAAATAAAGGATTCGAACCGTATCGGTAACACGATTCGAAAATGACGGTTCCGTATAGGGATGTAGAACGAATCATTCAAAGGACGAATATTTTCTATGAAAATTTCTCGGACATTCAGGCCGGTAAATGTTATTTAATACTGTTTATTATAAACAGAGCATTTACTTAAATACTTGTATCTATAAAAAAGAACGTTAAACATAAAAATGTCTTTAATAAATAAATTGTCGGACTTTGTCCATTTCTTAATATATATTGTTATATACCGTACCTATGAACACTAATGGTTATGACCCAATCCTCATAAATATGTTGGGAAATTTTGTAAGTGGAGTTAATATGCTGTCTAAGTAGTCCACCACTAGCAGTGGTTTACCTACTTCACGCCGCTGGCGAGTATTGTATTTTGTTGAAGTTATAAAGATTACCATTTGTTTTCCAATCCTCGTTTTGGTTATTTCTCATTCAGTAATCCTTTCTAGGTTACAATAGTTTATCAACCAAGATATCAAACTCTTAATCCTTCCTATGTTTCTATCTCCTTATTTACCTACACGTACAACATAGTGGCTGTCGCCGTGGAAAGTAGTACCAGCATGCAGAGGTCTAATTCTGTCCGAAGTCGTTGCGCTCACTTTCACACACAAAACTTCACGTTCATAGTCACGATTATGAATCCCGTAATCTCTAAGAGTTTTAATGGCACCACATATACAAGACACGCCGCTGCTCTATCAGAAGTGGTATGTCTTGCGCTAGATAGCCTAACAGATCCAAATCCTCTCCAGGTTGGTTTGAATTCAGAGTTTTCCTTTTCCTAGACTGGTTGACAACCCAGATATAGGAACCAGTCTGCCGTGTTATTTACCCATACTTGCCAAGAGAGGAAGAGATGCATACATACCTTTCTCAAATGTAATGTGCGTAAGAGTGGTATAAAGTTCGTATAACGCTTCTAATTAGTAAGGAAAACACTGGATCAAAAGTTTGAGCGAAGAACAGTTTAATCACATGAGAACATGGATTGGAAATACAGTAGTTCAGTGCGTCAAGCTACGCCTTTACAATTCATTTGTTTCCCCTGTCCATGGGTAGACGTTCATAGCTGGGCGAGTCTATGTTTCAATAAGAAGTTTAGAGAAGCTAAGTCATTTTCTACGCAACAAAGAGAATGTAACGAACCCAACTAGAATTTGAACTCTGCTCTTTTTTTAAAAATGTTGTTTATCCCGAGCCGCATATCGATTATACCACAGCGTATACTAAATAACCTTGGGAATTATATCAGTCCTCGCAGGCTTGCAGCCACATCACGTTGAAGCACCGGTTCCTGTAGGATCACTGAAGTTAATTAATGTCCAGCCCGGTTAGTATCTAGATGGTTGTCCACTTTGGTATGCAAGATGCTGTCAACTTAGATGGACAGCTGAATTTATGGATAATGGCTCGGAATTGTTAATCGGAGAGCCGAGTTCCATTTCTAGTTGGATTTGTTATATTCACTTACGCACAAATACTCTTGAGATTGTTACGTATCCACCTCTTGTTCCCCAGCTATGGGTTAATTAGTAAGACGTGTATCAGCAAACGATTACTATCTAAAAAAATTCTTATAATCTAAAAATATTTTCTAGCTTTAAATAACCTGCAAACTTTAGATAAGCTGTAGAAAACGAATCAATCAATCATTCAAATATTGATTAGCTACATAGACATGTTTTATATATATATATATATATATATATATATATTTATTTATTTTTTACATTCTCTGGAATATAAATGCATCGTGGCCACAAAGATTTGGATCAGTTTATATATTAATTGCAATATAGAATTGATCCCCCACTTATCCATATTACAATTTCTTGTTTGTTTATCAACTTCTGATTAGATATAAAGCCAAGTCATCTCTCCCTAGCTATGGGTTATTTAGCAAAACTAGTATCAATAAAACAATATTAGCTTAAAAAAATCTTACAATCCAAAAATATTTTTTGGCTTTAAATAACCTGCAAAGGGTTGATAAGCCGTAGAAAACTAATCAATGCTCGCCTTCCAATTATGGTTTAAATCGCAGAACAGATTGGGCTTTAGGGCAGCCGTTGGTAACCAAATCAAGGACAGCCCGAGTGCTGTTCTTTGGAGCTTTCTTGGCTCATTGTGCACAAGTACTCTGCTATCAGTTCTTCCAAAAAGCTTTCACTACAATAATCAAATCATCTACGTGGGTGCTTCTAAAAAACTGAACAATTAAGCTCACCATACACTTTAATTATTGCGAAAACGTTTTTCTAATTTTGATTAGTATAGATTTTATTATAGACACAAAGTTTCAGCCAAGTACCCTGCGGCCATCATCAGGTGTTCATTGTTTGGTTTAAATATCCCTTGATTATTGCGTTATTTTATTCCATTGCTGCAAGATATCCGTTCCTTCTGAACAAATGTTTCCCTATTGGAGCCTGAAATTGAACTCACTAACACTAAATGACATTAACAGATGTTTAACCAACTACGACAAAGAACATCTTTAGCGTATATCTGGAGCCTTTATATTCAATGTTAGAATGTCTTGATATATGTTTATCATGGGTGGTTCATAGCACATTTCAACAATTTTCTATATAATTTTGAGATGATTATTTGATCATATACAATTTAATACACTATTTACATTATTCAGACTATTGTCCTCATCATTGTTGCCATACTTATCACAACGTTTCGGCCGTTGTACACTCCGACCTTCTTCAGGTTGTTGGAATGTCGAACTGAACCCTTTATTTCGCTCCCTGGGGTAGACTGTTCTAGTTACACGTGCCATGTCTAATGGATGTCAATTATCAGTTATCGCCTGTTAATTCACCTCTCCAAGTTCTCCACTGCCTTAGCCAGGTATTGAACTCACAACTCTTTGGGTCCTGTCACTGTATCTAACCAACGCCTTTATCCTTAAGGACACATGGCACAGTGGATGAAGGCACCCAAGAAATATTGAGTAATTAAAGAAAGAATTAAATGATTTCAGTAAAATGACAGAAAAAAAAACTCTCCGACGTGTTAATGAAACATGCTGCCATAGAACTGAAATGTGTTTTCAAAAAGGAGGACATTTTGAACAGCACATATAGCAATTAAATAACAAGTAAGTAAAGTTTTCATGTGCAATTATACTTTTAATAAATTATCCTTATGCTACGTGATCTTTCCATCAGCTTGTATATATAAATCTATATATAATGTAAGTGTTTTAATCTCCTATAATAAATAATATATAGATCTACTTTGTATTGAGCCCTCTTTTAAATTAAATGTTACGGACAGTGGAATCATACTTCATTTGTTTTCATCTTACCTGTATATATCAGGTCATCCCATAAGTTCTGTCCGAATTTTGAATAAAAAAAACAGGTGACCAAATGTTACATTTAATTACAGATTCAATTAACAATGTATTTTCCCTGATTATCTATGACTTCCTTCCATCTATTAACAAGCTTACTATTTCCAATTACAGTAAACTTCTTTTGGCTTTGATTCGAAGAACTCACAAATGTCAGTTTTAACCTCTTCCTGTGTTACAAAAGCTGTTTCTTCCAAATGATTCTGTAAGCTACGAAACAAATGGTAGTCTGAAGGACCAAGATCGGGAGAATAAGGTGAATAAGGAATTTTCTCCCAACCGAGTTCTTCGATGTTTTGTGACGTGATTCTTGCTGTGTGAAACATCACCTCTTTTCGATTCACTAGAACAGGTCTTTTTTTCCTCAAAGCTTGGTTCAAACGCTCTAATTGCTGACAGTATATTTGAGCATTAATTGTTACATTAGGTGGTAACAATTCAAAGTGGATTATTCCTTGGCGATCTCACCAGATTGAAAGAAGAACCTTTTGCCCATGAAGTTCCCTTCTCAGCTGTGGCTGGGGTCCTTCCCCTTTACCAAGCCACTGTCTACGACACTTAACATTTCGATAAAAGATCCATTTTTCGTCGCCAGTCACAAGTCTATCCAGAAATGGTGAAACAAGTTGGCGACAATGGAGAGAAGAGCAGATGTCAACTCAGAATTTGAAGTTATTTACTGACAATTCATGAGGCACCAATTTTCCAAATTTAGGAACTTTTCCAAGTTGTTGAAGATGACAATGAACAGTTGTACCATTTGAACTAAGAACCACTGCCAATTCCTCAACTGATAAAGCAGGATTTTCTTCAAGGGCTACTTCAAGAAGCTTTTCATCAAACTCAACATCAACGTCCAGTTCGATCTTCATCTTCAAGGGTGAAATCTCCACCTCTGAATTTAAAAAAATGTTCAGCTCTATTAGACATTAGATAACACTCTTTAAATTTCGTTCATTTTAACAAAAAGTTAAAATTCGGACAGAACTTATGGGATTATATATATATATATATATATATATATATATATATATATATATATATATTTAGCTGCATAGTTGTGAGTTTGTGGTTTGGGTTTCACGCTTTTGCAATCATCCTATTTGAATATCAAAAGCGTGAAACCAAAGGTCAAAGCCTCACATCCTTACAACTGAATATGTTAGCTATATCACTGATATTGAGCGCTTTTCACTAAGTACTAAACACACACACACACACACACACACACACACACACACACATACACACATATATATATATATATATATATATATATATATATATATATACTGTTCTTGAAGATGTCTCCTAAATTCTCCATCGAGGATTTTCAGGAATCATATTCAAGTTTATGTGAAATTGAAGATTTCAGATCCTGACGTTGGCGGACATCACCACATCTTCCGTTGGACTGACGCTACATAATCCTTTACCAACCCCGAACATACCAAGTAATATTTTCATGTATTTCTAAAATAAATCAAAGCCCAGTCGATACAAATACTTGCCTATCACCAACACAAATATCCGTCGAGTCTTATGTCAATCTCAATGTTTCTTTCCATTTCCCGTCTCCTGTTTTTCTCTCCCACTGTATTTTTGTCCAGTCTATTTCAAGCCGTCCAGGTTTCTCACAGAGAAACATGCAAATGATACTTGCAAGAACTGCTGCCTTGTCACCGCCATGGATATTGATGGATAAGCGTTTACTTCCGTTGTGTCGATGCCTACTTCCTGTGGTCAAGTATAATAATAGCACGCATGAAGTATTACAGATTTTCGCGGCCTCTGCTCGTGTCGAGACACGTTTCACGGTCAGTGTTCCGAGTTGCCGCTTTCAGCTGCTGACAGCAGTATCAGATGATGTTTCGTCGACGCATATAGACGAGCTACTCTGCAATTACATAGTAGTTCTCTGTCTATCTCTTTTTGTCATGTCTTTTCAGGAAGTCAGCGATTATTGCTCTCCGCGCCATCCTATCATTTTTATACTTTTAATAATTATTTCTTTACGAGTATTTTTTTTATTGTAGATGTACAGCCATGGCATTTTTTTTATCGTAGTTGTACAGCCATGGGATTTTTTTTATATTGCAGTTGTACAGCCATGACATTTTTTTATCGTAGATGTACAGGCATGGCATTTTTTTTATCGTAGTTGTACAGCCATGACATTTTTTTATCGTAGTTGTACAGCCATGACAATTTTATATCGTAGTTGTACATCCATGGCATTTTTTATATCGTAGATGTACAGCCATGACATTTTTTATATCATAGATGTACAGCCATGACATTTTTTATCGTAGTTGTACATTCATGGCATTTTTTCTATCGTAGATGTACAGCCATGACATTTTTTATATCGTAGATGTACATCCATGACATTTTTTTATCGTAGTTGTACAGCCATGGCATTTTTTCTATCGTAGATGTACAGCCATGACATTTTTTATATCGTAGATGTACATCCATGACATTTTTCTATCGTAGATGTACAGCCATGACATTTTTTAATCGTAGTTGTACAGCCATGGGATTTTTTCTATCGTAGATGTACAGCCATGACATTTTTTTCTATCGTAGATATACATCCATTACATTTTTTATATCGTAGATGTACATCCATGACATTTTTTTATCGTAGTTGTACAGCCATGGCATTTTTTATATCGTAGATGTAGAGCCATGACATTTTTTTCTATCGTAGATGTACAGCCATGACATTTTTTATATCGTAGATGTACAGCCATGACATTTTTTTTCGTAGTTGTACATCCATGGCATTTTTTCTATCGTAGATGTACAGCCATGACATTTTTTAATCGTAGTTGTACAGCCATGACATTTTTTCTATCGTAGATGTACAGCCATGACGTTTTATCGTAGTTATACAGTCATGCCATTTTTAACGTAGTTGTATAGCCATAAACTCGTTCGAATATTTCAATTTCTATTTCTTTCAGTATGTCCCGTGAGTGTTCATTTCTCCAATCCTTTTTCCTCATTATTTTTCCCAAGCTGTCTTTTTTATTTTTGTTCTCAACCATTTCTTTGCAGTTCCTGTTCCCTTTTGAACGTCTTTATTTATAGCATGCACTGTCTATGGTATTCTTAATATTCGTCTGTAAGTTCGCATCTTTCTTAAACAAGTTATTAGGTTGGTGCAAAAATAATGTCGTTTTTTGACGTTAAGTTGAACGTCAAAAACGACATTATTTTTGCACCAACCTAATACTTCTTCCTATCTGGAAACTGTCCAGCATTCACTATAGGAGACTGGATATTACTTGGTATTCTAGCACTCTTTTCTTTGTTTCTCACTGCTTTTTCCGATCTATTTATACTTTGCTTCGTTTCGGAAAAGGTTCTTTCGCTATTCCGATTCGCCTACGTTTTCCAGTATTACACTTTATTCTGTTACGATACCTCTTTATATGTTATTTCAGGTAATGGGTAATCATGGCTCTCCACATATTCCTATCATTTGTAGCCCTAAGCAATATCTTCCTTTTTGCTATCCCTCTAGACCCCTGTTCTGGCATCCATTTACGCATGATTGTTCGGTAGGGTAAAATTCGCCAAGCCTCTTTCTTCAACTGTCTTTTTCTGAGTCCAAGTACAGGTGTCGTTTCTTCACATTTCTCAAACATTTACATTTCTCAGATTCCGGTAGAAAAACGGAAGGAAATATCAGACAAGCTAGCGAAGAAAAATAAGTAGAAAATGTTAGCATTCATCTGTAAGAAGACAGAATGCACATTTTTTACCAACAAGAGCAATAATACGTACAACGTACGTAAAACGTAAGTACGGAAACATGAGGCGACGCACAAGAGGCTCTACAGAAGAATGCTGAGAATATCGCGGGCAGACCATGTGACCAACGAGAAAGTTTTAAAGAGAAAGGAAACGGAAATTATACTCAGTGCTTATTATCAGAAAGAGACAGTTGACATTTCTAGTGCATATAATGAAGAAAGAGGGCTTGGAGAATTTGACACTCATAGAACAAAATGAATGTAAGAGAGAGTAACAGTGAATAATCTACCTATTAGTCAGTTATGTGCCTTGCGTGATACACACTTAGACGATTATGTATCTTTCGATACGTGACTGATAAGGCAGATTTTTTCCACAGTAGGTTGCCATTTCTTTCGGCGGTAGCCCAGTTGCTATAGTTTTCTATAGGTTATAGAACCCGGTCTATCTTGCTATTTACCCATAGCTGGTGGGAGAAGAAGAGGATTCATACCTTTCTCAAGGGTTTTAGCACGTAAGTGAATGTAATGGATTCGACTGGAATTCGAACTCGGCTCTCCGATTTCACAATAGACAACTATTCAGCAGCCTCATATATATATATATATATATATATATATATATATATATATAATTATTTATTTAAAAATATGATTCCAACACGCTACATAAGAGTTCTTTCCTATTTTCTATATATTTTCACACACACACACACACACACACACACACACACATATATATATATATATATATATATATATATATATATATACATGTATGTATGTATGTGTGTGTGTGTGTGTGTGTATATATATGTAGCGGATATATATATATATATATATATATATAGAGAGAGAGAGAGAGAGTGAGAGAGAGAGAGAAAGCGAGAGATAGACCTCTAATTTTTTTTAATAATAGTAAAACAATTTCGTTGTAACGGTCTGTCAAACTTGATTAAGCTAAACCAATATCTTTATCGACATAGGTAGGTACGTAAGTAGAGTGTAGTTTGGTTGATATGAGCAAATTGAGGTAGATAAGGGAAAAGAGTTATATAGAGACTGGCTGACATGTTGGCCTTCTTTATAAAGTCATCCAAACGCGTTTCCAAGTGAGAACGCCATTATGTTGCTTGGATTTTAGTCAGTTTCTATTTCTGCCGTGGACTTTTGTTCCTACGTCTCCGCTTTATCCAATCCAGAGTTCCATATTCGTTTCAGCAGAATTTTATGTCGGCCCTTTGTTAACAAAGTACTTCTGCTACGGGCAGAAAATCGGCCCCGCCATTTTTTGCTTACTCGGCTGTCGCATTAAATGGCGGGAAATAGAATAAAAAAATCCTTATTGCCAAGACAGCAGTTGCAGGAAGAAAACAGCTGCAAGACACGAAAACATGCAAGACTGGTTAATTTCGTTGCATTTGTCAAAAATCAAAGCGTTAGATTCTGAAGATGCCGACATGATTCGCGGCAGAGAAAACAAAAGAAAGCTTATTATGTTTAATCTAAAACGTTGGAGATTTTCTTGGAAGCTAGGTTAAGGTAATTGGCTCGTGACTGAAGTGATTAACTGTTGACCAGTTAGAAGCATTATGATCTGAAAATAAAGAAAATAAACTTTTATGTTAAACTTATATTCTAAAGGGATACTTTTTTGTTAAACTAAATTATATGCATTGGCACAGCGTAATAAAAAGTAACAATAATAAGTTGGAATGTAACGATTAACAAAATACGAGTAATAAAGAAAATTGTGAATGATACAGATTATTTTGAAAAGAATCAACAATATTCAAATGGAATAATAATGGAGTATATATATATATATATATATATATATATATATATATAGCACAGTATAATTAATATTATAAAGAATTAGTCATACAAAGAATAAATCAGTAAAGTTAATGTAATTAATGGCGAAATCACTTCGCTAACAGATTAAATAATGCATTAATATACTAACCACTCGATTTATTCTTTGTATGACTAATTACTTATATATATATATATATATATGCGTGTGAAGAAATATAGTTTTAAAGTGTGCTATATTTGTGGGATAAAGTGCTCAATATCAGAGATAGAGCGTATGTAAATATAAATATAAAAGTGAACATTGAAGTCAACACTCAGAGACGACAGACTGTTTCATGCTAGATGCATTGGTCAGGTTGATTGCGTCTAGCATGAAACAGCCTGTCGCCTCTGAGTGTTGACTTCAATGTTCTTTTTATTTTATATATATATATATATATATATATATATATATATATATATATATATATATGAACATTGAAGTAAACACTATATATATATATATATATATATATATATATACAAAAGACAAGGTACTGTTAAGGTTTTTTTTAATTTTCATGGGTTTTTATAAATTTCTTTGTTTTTGAATGTAAATTATGTAGAAAACTTTCAAATGTTTTATACGTACGAGCGCTTTCGGCTATACTTTTAGCCATCATCAAGAATCAGTTTTATTTTTACTTTTTACTGAATGGATGGATAGTCTTTGGTATTTATCTAAACTTATAGAAATATTTTATTTTCCAAACACAGTCAGCACATTATGCCCGTGTTCATAGTTGATATTATTTAGTGTCTGGCTTTACTTTATTTTTCTTTATTAATAATTTTCTACAGGTGGATGAGACTATTACATTTTTTATTGCTAATGAATAGATTTTGGCAGGTGTCCATGTGTATTTAAATTAGACCTAAGGGAAAGAACAGACAGATTAAAAACGTACCATTCTTTAGCAATTACTTTTTTAAAATAAGGTGCTCAGTATAACGTAGAGCAAAATGTAGTTTAATCATTTTTTTATTTGAAAAATACTTTATATCGCTACATAGTCTATATTTCTCAATTTTCTTCTTCAGAAATGACCTGTTTGTTATTGGTTAATCTAGACATACCCATAAATCTTTGAAATCATATCCTCTTTTCCTTCTTTAAATTGTAAATAAACTACTGTATTGTTTTCTGTTTTCAAAAGTAAATCGTTTTCATCATAAGTTACCAAACATCGCTTGATGAACTGGGATGATTTTCAGTTCCGAAACATGAAAACTTTTGTGTAGTGATGTAAAATATTTTTCAAATAATATCTATCTATCTATCTATCTATCTATCTATCTATCTATCTATGTGTGTGTGTGAGTGAGTATGTGTGTGTGGCACGTAGCTGAACGTTTGTGTTCTGACCATGATACCCGGGTTCGAATCTAACCATGGTTGATTTGTAAGTAAGGTGATTTCTTGAAGTCACTGGTCTGAAGGAGTAGATCCTAGCATGCGGAATCATTGGGAAACGCCTGAAAACCATAGCATGGGTTGAACCAAGCCTTGTGAGTGAAATTGGGTTGACAGAAATCTTTGGAAGCCGTCGGTGGTTGTGCTAGCACGAAGTCACATGTCATCGTGACCGAGGGTTTGAGTGTGCTGGTGTTATTAAAACTGTTCATCACACTAGATAGTGCACACTCTCCGAGAAACTATAACTAAGGTCCGCTCATTATAGTTGGAGTATAAACCGCAGGTGGTCACTGTAGGTGTTGAAAAAACACAAATGTACCTGAGCAGGCGTCTGCAACAGGAATTGTCTAGACTCCGATACGAGTGTCCTACTCTTATCTATAAATATACACATTTTTTTTAAATTCGTTTTCTATGCCTTATTAACACAGTACAAGTTATTTAAATATTTTTAGTTTATAAACATTTTTTGAGAAAATATACAAGTCTTGTTAATTAACCCACAGCTGGAGGCAGAAGAGGTGGAGTCATACCTTTCAAAGCGTAATTGCAGCGAAATAAATATAACAAACCCGACTGAAACAGTAACTCGGCTCTCTGATTTCCAAAACCATTACATCATACGTACATCCAAGTTTACAGTACCTGATATTCCTAGCGGTTGCCCATCTAGGTTCTGATCAGAATGGCCGTTGCTTAACTTCGGTGATCGTACAAGAACTGGTGTTTCAAAGTGTTGCGGCCGTAAGCCATTCACTACTATATAAGTGATTAGATATTACATAGCAGTTCAGCATTCTTTTTTCTTCGTTTCTAACGTAATATTTCTATTTCTTAATACTCTATCGAATTTCTGGAAAACACATCTTTGGTTATTCCCGAGTCATTTCCGGTTTCCGTATCACAGTTTCAGTCAAACTTTTGTTACACTATCCAAATAATTGAATCAGGCTTCGCCACCACTTTTCATATTGTGTGAGGAGGGTAGTAAGCAACCCATTATGATGAAAAATGAGCTCTACCAATGGGTGGACAAACGAGAGGTAGTGTTGCAATAAAGTCACCATGGAGAAATCAATGTGTTATCTCAATAATATCATCTTCGCGAAGGTAACTCGACTCTCTCAAGACGGAAAATCAGTCGAATCAAAAGTTGTATTACAAGGTGCTCAGTAAATTAGCGGTACTTCATAATTTAGCTATCAGGATTCATGCAACAATTGAATAATCATCGTAGATGTTCGAAATGTTTGCCTGAATGCTCAATACAAAGTTGCAAGTGTGATAACCAGGGGGTAGTAGTTTTGCGGATTGTGTCAAAAGGAATTTCATTCCAAGCCTCAGTTAAGTTCCACGATGTCATGGCGACGGTTTTGTAAGTGAGTTAGGAGTATATTCCAGATAGAGTAAATCATAACATTGAGATTTGAGTTTTTAGAGGGCCACTGTGATAGACCAATTAGAGGGTGGGCGAACAGTTGCGTACTGGATATCTGCGTACCTGGCAATTGCGTACCTGGCAATTGCGTACTTGGATAATTCCGTACAGTTAATAACTTTTTGAAGTTATCATATTTTCTTTTCTTAACAAAATTTTAATTATACTAAACAAGCGAAAAGTTAGTTAACATAAATTTTGAAAAAAAAAAGGTGTTCTTTAATATAGAAATTTGAACACCAATGCCTTTAATTACTCTAAACAAGAAGAAAGGTAGTGAGCATAAAGAAAAAAAAATTGTGAAAAAATTCCTATTTAAACCAAGAGAAAATTAAGCTAGCCGTTTCAGTTCACTCCAGCAGTGCGTACCATAAACACTTGGGTTTTATAGATTATAATTTTATTTGGAAACTATGGCTAAGTTCCGAAAATCAAACACTGGTGGAAAAATATTTGTAGACGAAGAAAATTACAGCTCCCACTATCAAAAGAAAAATGCCGATGAAACAAAAACATGTTGACGATGTGTAGAGCGATCTTGCAACACTGTTAATCTGTAATTGCATTTTAAATAAAAATAAACTTTTTAATTTTTTTAATTTTATTCTTTTTACTCTTTTTTTTTTAAATATGAATACTAGCTATGCTTATTTTAAAAATATTTATGGTAATTGCTTTTAAAAGCTTCAAAAAAAGTATGAGGTACGCAATTATCCAGGAGCATATTGGATCTAGGGACACAAGTGTCCAGGGACGTATTTGTCTGGTATGCAAATGTCTAGTACACATCTGCCCTAGAACCCAATTAGAATTCATGTATTTTCTTGGAGAAAAAAATTGCCGCTTTTTTTACTTAGTACTCTGTAGTAGTAGTAGTAGTAGTAGTAGTCATTGTTGTTGTTGTTGTTGTAGGGCGTTAACTCAGTATTGTAGAATAAGAAAGAAAGCAATGGGATTATATTCGCTGTTTCATGACTTAACAAATTCTTCTACTGGAATGTCAATTCTTAAAACTTATGCGCATCTTTTGAAGCTCATTTTTTTTTTTCGAAATTTATGTACATTGAAGGCCAAAGCATAAACGACACCAACAAATTGTACACATTTCATATGCCATGTCCTTTCAAGACGTGGGGAATCAAGCCTCTGTAACCTCCCTAAGCCTTACCTTTTTACAAACTCTCGTTGTCTCTTCGCCTCTTCTGCTATTAATTAAAACAATCGAAACCCTTTAAGTACCTTACCCACATTCTTCTCACCTCTTCTAATGCATTCATTATCACCTGTGATTATTCGAATGATTTGAAATAAATTATGTTTGAAGAAATACATATTTTCAAATTTTTAATTTTCCTTAAGTAATCGTCCTGAGTATGACGATAAACTACGCCCGGCAGCAATACCTCTGATCAAGAGATTGGCGGTTTTGAAGAGCGTGGACATCCCTCTTAATTGCTGTTGTTCCTACGTCCACCATGACCCGGGGTAGTAGTACCTGCTAGGGTCCCAGCCATGAGCAAATAGTATACGCCCAAACAACATACAAAAGTACGTTTTAATAGTGAAATTAACAACAATTCATTCTCATTTTAAATGTATACGTTTTTATTATAAAATTATCAACAATACCTTAAAAAAATAAGAAAAGATATTTTTTTAAATTACCAACAATGCATTTTGAAATTACCAGCAATTATTTAAAAAAAGATAAATTACCAACCATACACTTTATAATCTACAAACTATATATCTAAAAACATATCTTTACCCTGAAAGTATAAAGTTATGTGCAAAATATTGTTAACCATGTCCACCATAGTCTATGAATATAGAATACAGCGCAGTACGTAATCTGTCCAATGAAACAACGTTAAAGGTTAATAATTTCGAGTCAGACACTCTATTTAATCTGACTATATCGCCAATACCACCAGCAGCTGTTCCGTAATTCTTCAGTCTTCGATATCAAAGGCTGGCCGTGAGTATTTGGGAAAAGAACATGGCCGCCTTTATACACGTCGCATTGAATATTTTGAGCCTTCTGATTGGTTAACCCTTCTATTGGTGAAGTATAAAACGAGTCAGCTCATATTGGCTGGCCCACTACCACCAAAAAATCCTCCCCCATTTTGGATACATTTTGGGTAAATTTCAACAAATATCTGTAGTTAAATGCATAAAATTGAATTAAAAATATTTAGATTTTGGCATTAAATAACTTATAGAAATTGATAAGCCGCTAAACAAAATCAACCAACCAACCTTATATCACATCAGTACTAGAAAACAAGTTTATGTCAAGAATTAAATGCAGTAACTTTATTAATCTTCTTCTATGTGTCGTATCTCTTCAGAAATTGGGCAACCATGGTTCTCCACAAACTTTTGAGGTTCTAGACAATGTCTGTCCCTTTCCTATCTCTCCATATTTTGACTCATTTCCCCAAATCTGACCACATTACCAAATATTAAATTTCGGTTTTGAAATGCCTCCATGGACAATCTCAGAACACTTTATCACCATTTCGCAAATAGTAAAGTCAACAGGCGGGCATTTACTGACTCTTAGCTCAAAGGAACGCTATACAATAATTGAAAATGCACGTCTAATAAAATTAATTCAAGATTACTCATATTTTTTCCTAAATTCTTACAAATTCAAAAACATTTAGTTGGTTGACTGATTTTTTTTTTGCGGCATATCAACCTTTATGGGTTATTTAATGCCGAAATCTAAATATCTGGACCCGATATTATGGCTTCAATTAAATATATTTTGAACACAAGCATTTGCCATAAACTAGATAAGAAATATATTGTTGGTCATTTTACTATAAAATGAATTGTTGGTCATTTTGGTTTCGTTTCGTTTGTTTTACGGAATATCAAACTCAATGGGTTATTTAATGCCGACAAATTTTTTATTGCTGGTAATGTTTTTCTTCAAAAATCTATATCTGGGAATATTTTTCCTTGGAGAAATCTATAGCTGGTAATATTTTTTTCAAAGAATGTATAGCTTTTGTATTGCTAGTACATTTTTTAAGTATACTTTTAAGTATTTCCTTCAAAAACTATTGCTGATAATATTTTTTTTATTACAAAGTATTTTCTGGTATTAAAACCTATTTTTACACAAGTTTGGGTGTCAAATATTTGCCCATATCTGGGATCCTAACAGGTGCTACCACCCCAGGCCAGGGTGGACCTGGGAACACCAGCAATTAAGAGGTGGTTCCACACTCCTCAAAACCTCCTGATCAGAGGCCTTGCTGTTGGACGTAGTTTATCGTCTTACCCAGGACGTGGATGTTGTTTATCGTCATACCCAGGCCAGTGTTGGTCATTTTGCTTTGAATAGATATTGTTGGTAAGTTTTACTATATATAGGTATAGTCTTAGTCCCGAGAGTTAAATTCCTCATTGGTACCACATTTTTGTCATCCTCTACCAGACTAATTTGAATTTAGCAAGTAAAATTAAAACTTTAAGAAATTAAAAATTTATTTAAATGGTTTACATTTGGATTATTTTCCTTTTCACCGTTTCGAGAATTTTGATCTCCGGCCTTCATCAAGTGCTTTCCGGTCCGGGCAACCTTCATGGAATTTCGAACTGAACGTGTTATTTAAACTACGGAGGTAGATTGTCCTCGGCCCGCTGTCCATGTCTACGGATATCTCTTCTTGTTTTCAGTTACTACTCTTCAGTTAGTGCTCGCCATGTTTCCACTAAGTCTGTACTAAACGGTCCAAAGATTGAATTCAAAATTACTATATCACCAAATTCCATTGGGGAGTAGCCAAGTGGATAAAAGAATTGGTTCGCGAATTTGATGAAAATCTAGTTTAAATAAAGTGTTCATTTCTACATTCTCTAAAAGTTACTCGGATCGAGAAGCACATAAAATACCCGTAACGCGACAATAATAACAAAGATGAGGGTAATAGTCCGAGCGTAGATAACCCAGAGATTTAAATATATATAAAAAACGAATGGCAGTTGACAACTTTGCAGAATGTAAAAGAACATTGGCTTGCATGAATACACTCTTTACCTTAAAGGTTTTTGGTTGTGACCTTTACTCTCCAAAAAACGTCTTTTCCAAGGGGCCCGTGCTCTTAACTTGAAACTGCCATCAAACCTAATGGGAAATGTCATTTTAGTGCGTACAATACCAGCTCAAAACGTTATTCATATTTTCATCTTTGTTATTTTGCTTAACAATTTCCATTACGGACACAACCTCTAGCCATTACGTTAGGCTCATATAAAAAGTATAGACAAGAAATTGTTTTTCTCATGCAACTCATGCAATTGTCCAAATTTTTTTGTGTGCTGTTTACTTAAAGGAAATATTTTTTATGGTTTTACGTTTTTAACCAGTGTATTTAATATTTTACATATTTTCACTATCTTTGCTTAAACAACACCAGCTTCAAATAAAAACTTTCGCACGTGTACACACCATACTGCCCAGGTTTTCTGTTGAGTTCCGGATCATTGTTGAAAATTACTCCAGAAGAACCAAATTTAATGATTAACCCCCACTAAAAATGCCAGAATAATCATTTTCATATATAAAAAAATAAAACACATGAACATATCTTTATACGAAATGCTTGCTTAATATCATCAGAGTCTGACTCTGATAATATCAAGTGTTGACGGAAGTTAAAATTCATTAGGTGCTTCATTTTATGGCCTTGTGGCAAACTAAGCAATATATAGTAAGTAAGCGTAAAGCATCAAATGTCAGAAATATCAGAATTTTAGTTAAATATAAATGAGTAATATGTGCACACTTGAAAAATGAGCATGTTTATATTCATGTAATAGACATATCTTTCTTGCAATATATATATATATATATATATATATATATATATATATATATATATATATATATATATATCGTAAATTTCTGATATCCCTAGGGGTGGACGGAGAGGTCCGTCTACGGAACTCTGGAGTCAGAATGATGACGGTAACATCAATCAGTTACGTGACTAAATTTACTCACATTAATCATATATATATATATATATATATATTTAGGGAGGGAGAGAGAGAACGAGTGATAGATATACTGGGTGTATCAGCAAAATTGTCCGAATCATGTAAAAGCAAAATTGTCCATTTGTTAGATTAAGATTGGAACCGTTGTATATTAGAAATGATTAAAGATATCTTACTGGAATTCTTCGAAGTTTTGATAGCACTATTGGATTCTGGTTTCAGTAATCGATCATAAACGAAAATGGCATGTTCATCTTTAATCAATCATAGCTAAGGATCAGAAGCTTATAAAGATTTGAAATAAAATTCAAATATATATATATATATATATATATATATATATATATATATATATATTATTCCAGGATCTTTTTCCAACTTATTCAAGATTATCCTCGCCCTCTCTAACCTTCTAACTTTATGTCCTGGAGTAACAAGTTGCTTCAAACATTTCACGTACGATTTCATTTTCAAGTTATTTTTTTCACCGCTCTTTGGATTGTCATTAGTGAAACTCCTCTCTCATATGCCAAATATCTTGTGGATTAAGTTGGATCTTTTCTAATTGATCTCTTTAACTTGAAATGATGATCCATTTTCCTGTTGTGACCTCTTTATCCAGTTTTTCTCTTTACTGTTCGCGCTTTTTAAAAAAAACTTATTCTTCGTTATCTTCATGGCTCTTGAATGGAAGCCAGAATATGAATGTTGGTACCATTACTAAAAGGCTGAATATTTATTCCGTTGACAACTGCTCATTTTGGGAGACAAAGGAGCTGACACAAAACCATTTTAAGCTACTCTCTTTTGAGCTGAAAAACTCAAAGATGTTTTTTCCGTTATTCTTACAACAAATGGTGTTAAGATGAATAAATGTCCTATCTGAAAACTTGTACAATTTTACTGTTACACCCAGTATATATATATATATATATATATATATATATATATATATATATATATATATATATATATATATATAAATAAAAGTGAACATAGAAGTCAACACTTAGAGGCGACAGTCTGTTTCATGCTATATGCAATCGTCAGGCCACATATGCTGTTATTTTTCTCGGCTATTTATATATATACGGGTTAGTGGTGCATTGTGGGTATTCTATTATGGCGGTTATATATATATATAACCTGTGGGTATTCTATTATGGCGGTTATATATATATATATATATATATATGACACATCGGTGTGGTGTAATGCTTAGCAAGCTTGTCTCGCTAGAACATATTACGACTGAGTAATCCTCAGAGGGTGCTCCATACTTCCCGCCTTGTGCCACATCTAAGCAGCGCTTAGAAAATCGATATATATATATATATATATATATATATATATATATATATATACACACACACACACACACACACACATATATATATATATATATATATATATATATATATATATATATATATATATGTACACAACTTATTCATATTGGGCGATCGAAAATCATTCAGTGAAAATATTTTGCAGAAAAGTGTTTAGGAAAGACAAAATCCGAGAATTGTTATCTTTCAAATCAAATCCGGTAAAAAACGGGAAGTTGTCTCTGCATGCAATTCATGCAGTGTTTACAAAATAGTTGCTTTACTGGCAGCAGAATAAATAAATAAAATTAAAAACAACAACAAAAGAAACAAAAAAAATAAAAAGGAAGCAGAAAAAAAAACGACGAAAATGGATTCTGCTATGCGTTCTGACAGAAAAAAATGTCTTTTCAGGATAATTTTATTACACAGTTTTCCAGCAAATACTAAGACCGTTTATCACATAATTATGGCTAAGAGAAAGTTATCTTTAAAGGCAGCATAAAAATTTTCGGTGATAGTTTGCGTTATATGAAGACTGTCACTCTTATAATAGGTGTTTGGGAAAAGGGTGTCATTTCGTTTGTGTTTTACAACACAGTCCATATATCTTGCAAGAAACGACAGAAGATAACATTGGCCGTCATAAAAATATTGATCCCAGTATTACAACTTGATATATTAGCATAAAACAGATGTGTCATTATTTGCTTGTTCTGAGTGCGGTTCATGAATTTCCGTATATAATTTCATGAGTGTTTGTAGATTATACACAGGCGCCAGAATGTTTTGGGACAAATAAATAAATTGTTTATACAACTTTATTTTATGTAAAATTAAGATTGTTTAGTATCATGATTTTATCAGTAATATATGCAACTAGAGAAATGAAAAATAAGTTCTTTCTACCGTCCATTTTCTACTATAGTATGATATGTATCGTCCATTTTCTACTTTAGTATATCTATCGTCCATTTTGAACTATAGTATGATATCTATCGTCCATTTTCTACTATAGTAATATATCTAATATTCATTTTCTACTATGGTGTGATATTTACCAACTGTTGGAAGTAGGAAATATGCTAGGGTTAGGGCTAGGGTTAAAAGTAGTGAACAGGGAACTAGTTATGTATGAAAAATCATTAACAATTTTTATACAAAAATAAATAGATAAAAGTCATCAAATAGTGGTTTTAATGCTTGTAAACTGATCTGATGTCATTTAAAAAACAATAAACAGGTCATCGTTTTTCCTGAGCATTTTCCAGCAATAATGATTACATCGTCACTTATGGTAGGTAGCAAATTCCTCGGGTGATGTCATACTATATAGCACCGTTGTTTCGTTTAAACTGCTGAAAAAAAAGTACAGGCAGAAACTATTTTACCAATGAAAGAGCTCAGATG
The DNA here is from genome assembly GCA_903632075.3 of Acanthosepion pharaonis. Taxonomy (NCBI): domain Eukaryota; kingdom Metazoa; phylum Mollusca; class Cephalopoda; order Sepiida; family Sepiidae; genus Acanthosepion; species Acanthosepion pharaonis. The sequence goes on from CAHIKZ030000868.1 coordinate 558,154, forward strand.
ATAAAGTCGTGATAATATGTAAATTTTAAAGTAGGAATTTTTCCTTTTTATTCATATGAGTTCAAGGTGACTTGTCAATTCATTGTAGTTAAAGATTAGATTTTTTTTAAATACATCAAAAATTTCTACCGGAACAAAAATTAAACTTGTGACTTTAAAGAGGAAGATGACTCAACTAGAGATAGCCAGACGGCGTGGAATTTTCAGAAACAATAATCAGTTATGTGCCATGCGTGATACACGCTGAGGCGATCATGTATACATGATACATGACTGACGAGGCAGTTTTATTTCCCGCATTATGTTGCCTTGTTATTCTGCGTTAGACCAGTTGCTATCCAAGGCTATAGAACCTGGTCTGTCCTGCTATTTACCCATAGCTGGGGGGAGAAGAAAAGGATACATACCTTTCCGAAGTGTATTAGAAAGTAAGTGATTTGACTGAAATTCGAACTCAGCTCTCCGATTCCCCAATTCGAGCCGCTTATCCATTACTCCACCGTGGCTTGTCAATTATGAAATTGTTTTATGTGTAAAGAAATCCAGAAGACTACAAATGTTACACAAGATATATGGAAAAAGTCTGTGAGAATCTCGGTATGTAATCCAAAATTAACAGTCACATAAATATGGAATTAATGTAGGAAATAAGGAATTAATGTCTTAAACAGTGAGGTTTTAGTTGATACTGTAATAAATTTATTAGTGAGTACATCGTCACTTACGGTAGGTCGCAAATATCTTGGTTGATGTCTTACTATAATAGCACCATTGTTTCGTTTACTTAGATGCCGTGTAAGTGAAAAAAAAAACAGCGTTTTAAACAGTTTGAGGTTGAAAAAAGTACAGGTAATTTCATTGGACCAATGAAAGATCTCAGGTGATAAAGTCATGATAATATGTAAATTTTTTAAGTAAGAATTGTTCCTTCTTACTAATACTTCTTGTCAATACATTGTAGTTGAAGATTAGATCTTTTTTAAATAAATCTAAAATTTTTGCCGGAACGAAATAAATTTAATTACTTTGAAGAGGAAGCTGACTCAAAGAGAGATAGCCAGGCGGCTTGGAATTTCCAGAAACAATGTTCAAACCATTCAATAGACGTTTTCTAATAATGGAATAGTGTAAAGAAAGCCAGAAGACCACCAAAATTACACAAGAAATATGGAAAAAAAGTCTGTGAGAAACACAGTAGGTGATCCAATATGACAGTCATAGAAATAAGGAATTAATGTAGTCTTAAAAGTGAGGTTTCAGTTGCTACAATAATAAATTGATTCTATGCGTTTATTTTATGAGTAAGTTAAGATTGTTTAACAGCATGCATTTATCAGTAATGTTCGTGGCCTTAGCAAAGTAGAAAATATGTTGTATCGGTGTTACTGTGGTATGATATCTACCATCCATTTTCTACTATATGATATCTACTATTCATTTCTACTATAGTATAATATCTATCATTCATTTTCTACTATAGTATTATATTTACTATTCATTTTATACTATACTATGATATCTATTATTCATTTTCTACTATAGTATGGTATCTATCCTCCATTTTCTACTATAGTATGATATCTAACATTCATTTTCTACTATGGTATGACATTTACCAACCTTTGAAAGTATGAAATTTGTTAGAGTTACGGTTAGGTTTAGACAGTGAACAGTGAACTGGTTATGTATTAAAAATCATTAACAATTTTTTTTACAAGAAAATTAAAAAAAATCACGAAGGGATATAGATTTTAATGCCATGAAGAGATATAGCTTTTACTAATTTCTTACGAAAAAACAAACAAACAAAAAAAAAAAACAAAAAAAGATAAAGAACGTGAACGGGCGTATAGCAGAAAAAACACATCATTAACAAAACAAAAAACAACAACATCTGAACAAAAAACTGAAATGGTCAGAAGAACATGGAACATGGGATTTTGGAAATTGGCAAAAAGTAGTTTTTAGTAATGAATTCAAAACAACGTTACATTTTAATGCATGAGAATATGTAAGAAAACCTCTGGGAGACAGTACAATTCAAGATAAACTGCAAACACTGTAAAATTTGTTGGTGGATTAGTGTGGAATTACATCAAAAGCGATGACAGAAGAGAATTGATAAAAGCTGATTGAAATCTAAATAGCGAAAACTATATTAGTTTTCTACGGTCTCATCTTCAGCCTGATTACGAAGAAGGAGAGATTTTTCAGCATTACGGTGCTCCTTGCCACAAATCACGTGCGGCAAAAAAGCTTTCTTGCGGAAGATGTTCAACTTTTGGAAAACTGGTCAGCACATAGTCCTGACTTCCATATTATCGAACCATCGTGGCAGGAACAGAAGAAACAAGTTTTCCCTCGAAGACCACAGAGGAGCTTCGGGATTACTGCCAAGAATATAGAGAAAAATTCCCAATAAGAAATTCCGGACCTTCTTTCATTCGATACCACATCGGGCTGAAGTAAAGCCAACTCTAATTATTAACTTCATAGTTCGAGGTTTTGTACATTTTGTAATAATAAAGATCACTTTTTGCAAAAGGAAAATCTTTATAATTTCCCAATATTCTTTTTTTTCCTATTAAATGCTAAAAAGGTTTTTAATTTTTCCTTTTCTTATTTTCATTCTTCGTTCTATTCAAATAAGTCTAACAACGTATTTTTTTTTATTTTCATTTGACTTAAGATTTTTTCCAGCAGTGTATATCCTGATCTGCTTCCTTAGTTAACAATGAAATATCAATTTTCCATTTTTTCGTTTAGAGTGTTAATTTAAAGCTCGCCTTTCGTTCCCATCACACTCTTGCTCCAGCATTATTTTCTTTTTATCATTATTTTTATGACATCTATCTCCAAGTGGTCTGCGGAAGTGACGGCCTTTAGGTTTTTGGTTATGTCTGGACGCTCATTTTTGCCTGGCAATAGCTGATATCGACATACCATCAAAGCGAAACACGAACAACGTCTTGTTCAACCATCACATTGATTACCTAATTGAAAAGAGCTGTCTGTGTCCGTTAAAAAGAAGCAAGTTCTTATTCTGATGCCATTGTATTGACAATTTTAGGTGGAGAACAATTTCCTTTCACGAATGAAAACAAATCATAGGAATCCAAAGTCAGATAACATTTCAAGTAATGTAGCAATATATCTTGCCTGTGCAAATGAAGTTAAGCAACGTTTTCCGGAAATTAATATAAAATGAGAGGCGATACAAGATTAACAAAGTTACAAGACCGCGAGTAAAAGAGATACACTGTAACAGTAATAACCTGCATGACAGTATTCGTAAGTCGGACTTCACGTCAAAGTGGCTTATTATTGACGATATTTGCTACGCTTACCTTTTTTCTTATCTAATGTGCCTTGTCCCTTCAGGGCGTGGGAAATCATGCATCTCCACAATATCTTGTCCTTTGTAGCTCTTAGTAAAGTTCATCTTTTTGCTATCTTTGCAAAACCCTGTTCTGCCAAACATTTACACAAGCTCGTTAGGTAGCTTATTTGATACCACCCTCCGTCCCTCTTGTAATCAATATGCCATGTGAGTGTCAAAATCTCTAAGCCTTCTTTCTTCATTATACGCCCTAGAAATATCAACTGTCATTTCTGAGGGAAATCATGTTTTTTTTTGTTTCCATTTTCTCTAAAACTTCGTTCCTAATATTTTAAGCATCTTTTTGTAAAACCATATTTCTTTTGCCTCGTCTCGTCTTCATCTGTGAGGAAATTGTCCAGCAAGCTCTGTCATGATGATGAGATTGTCCAAAATTCATTGCCATATACGAGGACTAATGTTGAATAATTGATTCCAACGTAATTCTCCTGTTTCTTAATACTTTGCTTAGCTTTTGGAAGGCATCTTGAAAAACTGTTTTAAGAGAAACATTGTCTGAATATTAGCTGAAAGTAATGCTGTTTGATCAAAGAATGTTGAACATTTCCTTACAAATAAACAACTAGACTCACTATTACCGTTAGCAATACTTATGCATTCCTGAGGAGCTCGGATTGAGAAATCGGAGAGCCGAGTTCGAATTCCAGTCGAATCCATTACATTCACTTACGTGCTAATACCATTGGGTAAGGTATGAATCCTCTTCTTCTCCCAACTCCACTATAGGTAAATAGCAGGACAGACTGGGTTCTATAGTCTTGGATGGCAACTGGTCTACAACAGAAAGAAATAGCAGCCTTCTGCAGGAAAAAATTCTGCTTCGTCAGTCATGTATCAAAAGACACATAATCACTTAAGCGTGTATCACGCATGGCACATAACTGACTGATGCATGCCTGGATGGTGTGGAGAGACGAGTTCGAATTCCAATTGAGCTCGTTACCTTCATTTACACGCACATAACTCTGAGAAAGGTATAGATCCATTTCTCCCCCGCTATGGGATAAATAGTAGGAGAAATCTGGGAAAATCATTGTTATTTTCAAAAAGAAAATTGTCAGTGCAATATTCAGTCGCAAAAATGAATCATTCTAAAAATCAAAAATATATTTCTACTTTCACTAACGCATAAAATGTTGATAAACCGTAAAAAAAAAACAAATTAGATAAATAACCTAGTCATAATTTTTGTGCATTCTATTCAGTCATATTACCTCAAGCAAGGCGATGATAATACTAAGAAGCAAGCGGAATGTAAGAAAATGGTAATAATTAGCGAGGCGAAAGGACAATAAAAAGAACTGGTTCCAGAAAGACATAAGATGGTAATTGGCGTTGCATTAACATTTTTGAAGATTGCTGGTGGCAGGAAAGCAAGAAAGCAGAAGGGAGCTCTACAGTACGAGAAAAGAAACTATTAGAATGTGTTGTGGAGTTATCTCGCAGTGGAGGCTTGTATTTGTACTAAATCGGTCCTAAAATAGGTTCGACGTACAAAACGTTAGGAACTTGATATAATAGGTATGACGCAGAGTAATCTAGTTGTGGTCGCTGATACTTTCGTATTCGGCTAACTGTCGTCCGACATCGACTCACTGTCCGACCGACCGACTGACTCTTACTACTCCTACTTATTATAGGTGGGAGAGTCTATTGACTATAGAATAGGTGTGTTCCACCATAACAGAATGGAACATACGGTTGCATCTAGCTTGTTCAGGGAAGCAAAAAAATCGGAAGGGAGTTCCGCAGTTGGGAAGTGCGAATAAAAGAAACTGTTAGAGTAGAAGTAGCAGTTGCATCTAGCTATTTCAACATTAAAACGGTGAGACCTAGTTGCCAATCAAGCCGCACGCTTAAATTCATGTACTCGAGGCACCAATGAGCAAAGCTCATCAGAAAATATCTGTAGAAAAGACACTGGGAAGCCATGTCACGAATGTCAGTGAATGAAATCGAAATGCAAGGTCAGGATCGATTACATTAATTATTCTTTAATATTGATATCTAATATTCTGCCATCGAGAAGGAAATAGGAAACCCCATCATTTTTCATTCCCAATAAGTCATGACAATTTACAGATAATAAAGAAAATAAATCTGTGGTGAGGCATAATCGTTAATGTCATAAAGGGATATAGCTTTTGCTAATTTGAATGCAAGACACAGGTCCTTGTTTTAAATGACTTCCTGCAAAATTGCATATCCGGCAATGAATTCCCTTCTATTGAATATGTATATTGAATAGGATTTCCTTAACTTCGTCAGCCACAGAAAAAAAATAGCAATGGAAAATGAGCGGAGAAAACTAATCTAAATCTAGATCTTATCTCCTTAGATATGAGGGAAAAATATTTCGACACTATTTTCCAAAAATCTGACTAATTTGACCAAATACTGTATTTCTTTTAAGACCTCTTGCTAGGACTGAATGTCTTTCAGTATCCAGTATTTCAGTGTTCTTTCATATTGTCTGTGCTTTTGAACGTTGGCAATCATGGCTCTCCACAACTTCTTTTCATTCATTACTTTAAATTTTTGTTTTAATCATTCCCCCAAAGTAAGGCAATAAAGCTTCTAAGAGGTTACTGCGTATAAGAGAATAGGAGACAAGCAAAAACATAAGAAAAAAAAGGGAGAACAAAAAATACAGGAATTAAGACAGATGATATCGATTGACATTATATTTACATTTTGAAGATAAAACTTGACTGAAAAGTAATGAATCGGAAGAGAATTCTACAAAAGAGAAGTTCGAGAGAAGAAACTCTTAACATAGAACTTACGGCTACATCTAGCCATTTCAGTTGTAAAGTGATGAGACCTCCCCGCCCCGATCTAGTTTTGCACCTTAATGTCTCTGTATCAAAGAGAGAAGCTTATCAGAGGAATTGCCATGCAAATATTTATAGAAAAGTCACAAGGAAGCTAAGTTACGCCGATGTGAATGTATTTTAAAAAAACTTTTAGATTCTTTTTAATCGCTGTTCTGTCATCCATTTACCCATTTAATCCTTGTGTTACTCATGAATATGGTAGTTTCCTGTGTTATTCTTGCTGTACGAAGTCTTTCACTATCATGGAGGAGAATCATATTTTTCTTTAATTCACTGTGTATGCTGCCACTACGGTGGAAAACTGTGCTATGTTAGTTGAGGAGTCGACTACCGTTGGGATCATCGAACCAATGCGAACGAATCTTTTCTTAGCTCCATAGTAGGTGCTTCGCCGAGGGCTACATACAATTTTGAAGTCAGTGTTTTACTTCTTCTATACATACTGCCATCCAAGGCAATAGGACACAGTCTGTCCTGGTATCTACCCGTAGCTGGTGAGAGAAGAGAGGACAGCAGACCTTTCCCAAGGGTATTAGCATGTAAATGAATGCAATGAAATCAACTGGAATCGGAACCCAGCTCTGTGATTTTTCTGTCCGAGCTGCAGTCCATTACTCTACAGGGTATAATAGGTCACTTCAAATTTATTGGTTTGATTAGTTTTAAGATGATACATTTATCATTACATGAACATGGAAATGACTTGTGACTCTACTTAATATATATATATATATATATATATATATACTTAATATATATATATATATATATATATATATATATATATATATATATATATATAATGACTAGCTACACATATTGAGTACACCCGTGTAGGAGGACGGTAAGCCAATCCCATTTGCAGATACCTGCTCAGGCACATTTGTGTTCAACACCCATAGAATACGCCTGCGTTTACTATGCTGTTACTATGCTGAGCGGACCTTAGTTGTCGTTTCTAGGACAAATAGTATTATCTGGCGTGATCAACCGTTTGAACAAAGCCTGTTCGATGAATAGTTCTATTTACCCAGGTTCAGTCACATGACTCAGCTCAACCTGTGCTACAGTTTTCAGTCTAATGCTCCCAAGGCCAATAATATCAATAAGTCATTTCTTTGATAAATCGACTATGATTCGGCAATTAGTCCGAGATTCGTCTCCAGCTGTGCTTGTGGAACTCTCTGCCTTCGGGCAGAGAGGAACCCAGACGAGGCTATGCCGAAGGGCAGAGTCTCGTCTGGGATGGTAGACAGCAACCTGACCCCGTTTTTTACGGAGTTTACGGGCTCGGTTTTGACCACGCATTAAAACGGACTTGTGCCCCATCCTGTCTCGCGGGGACGTAAGGTAAATAACCTTGATAAATCGACTATGATGACTGTTTGAACCTGGATCTCATAGTCGGAAAGCGATATATACTCCCTTGTGCAAATTAATTGAAACAACAGCATTAGTTTCCTTTCTTTCACCATACGGTCAGTTTTAGACCTGGAGTGAAAGTGTGTAATCGATTTCTATTTTTCCTCAGGTCATTCGTAGTGGTGTGCAGTATTATGAATCTATTTTCGGTGTGTATGATGAAATTTGTTTGGCCTTGAAAAATATTGCGTCGTCCGTGATTGCATCAGATTTTTATCACGTCCATAAACTATTGTCTCGAATGTCGATTAGTTGTCCTATCGCCATTGTCTGCGATGAACGTTACTCTAAGGAAGGGTACGAAAATTTTAACGCTGCAAGAACACACTGGCAAGTCATACCAGTGAGTATATCAAAGTACTATCGAGTGGCTTGGAAACTCTTCTGATTTAAATCCGATCGAGAATTTGCGCTCTTTTCTCTGTTTTTAATTTCATATATTTTAATATGGTTGAGCCATCTTAGAAAAAGGTGTTTTAAAAAACGGCTTCTATTAAGCATTAATCTTCAAGTATGAATTGAGTTCTCCAGGGTGCTGACGTATTGCGTATAGAGAAATATGCTAAAATTCCTTCCTTTTCTGCCGTTGGTCTAGGGGTAAGATATTTGACTGATGTCATACCAGTCGGGTTTCGATCCCGGCTTGAAGCAATCGGACTTCTAACCACACTAGATGTCATTTATCAGTTAACAAAATAGATGATATTGTGATACAAACGGTCAGTATATATATATATATATATATATATATATATATATATATATATATATATATGTGTGTGTGTGTGATAAAAAAAGGATACGTATACGCAAATATACTTGCGCGGACACACATATATACATATTTTCACAGGCGTTAAGAAAACAGAGCTCAATGTTATATAACAGAGCTATTAAATATGTATTACTGAATATACGTACTATCGCACGTTAATAACACGCGTTTAGCACAATTTTAAATCAATGCGAATTACATAACGCTTAACGGTCAGTGTGTATTGTGCACCTTAAGACTCCGTATCCGCATGAAACTCTTATTATTATTTTGTAAATTATAATGCAAATTAGTATATCATGTTTGAATTCCGGCTAAGTTTACTTAGGACTAATGTTCATTTAAAAGGCAAGAATTTCTCTTTGCATTCTGTTTCTTACGACGTTATGCTGACAAAATCTAACAAACCACATCAGATAAAACAAAATTTTCAAGATAAATGTGATTATGTCCAAATTTTAAGGTGTGAAAAATATAAACAAGAACTTAAAAACTTAAAAGCGGGAAAGTAAACCGTTATAACAATATATATATATATATATATATATATATATATATATATATATATATATATATATATATATATATAATCAATATTTTCTAAAAAGACCAAGAAAGATTATCCTCAGAATGAATTGGCGAATGATATGTGTAGACATCGAAATAAGTGGAGAAACAGTTTATTGCCCATACCTATATACTTCCTTCAGCTTTTCTTTTATTCATTTTCCACGATTATGTAGCCACACTGGTGAGTTAGTAGTTAAAAATTCCTTATTTCTGAAAGACAGTGTTAAGTGAAATCTCGCTGTGAAAACTGTCGAGTGGTGCCGTCAAACGGCTTGACAACTCCATTCAACTCCTGATCATCTTTGAGATGTGCCTTCAATATGACTCTCACAAGAAGACTTCAGCGTAACAGACAACTTTTTCGAGTGGCACCATTACGAGTAGGTAAGTGTATAAAATACTGGAAAAGATGTGGCTATGTTTTCAGATTCTATAGATGGGGATTAGTGAGAGGAATATATGTATTGGGTTTTGAACGGAAAAGAGGACAGATTGGCGTCTTGAATGCGGCTATGGTTAGCCATCAAAATCACAATCGTGGCGTCAGTATCAATTGATCTATCTATCCATCGATCTACCTATGTTCATATTTTTTTAAAAATTGTTTCTATTTCATGCGAGTTTCTTTATATCTCTTTATGTATGCTAAGTTTTATGCGTGTTTTCCTATTCCTGTACCTGTCATGATCTATCTATCTATCTATCTATCTATCTATCTATCTATCTATCTATCTATCTATCGTCCAAAACAAAATACAATTGGATCAAAAGTCTAAAAATCCAGAAATTAATTTTATTTTATTTGCAGGAGTCCAAATATATGTCAGTTTTCATGAGTGGCTATTATCTGTCGAAATTTGGTTATATATATATATATATATATATATATATATATATATATATATATATATATATAATTATAAATTAATTGATTTAAAATATGGTTATTTTTATTACACAGTTCAACCATGTTTCGAAAAAATAGAAGATAAAAACCCTAATTTTATTTTTTGCAATTTAATTGCAAAAATAAATTTAATCTTTTAGCTTCTATTTTTGAAACATGGTTGGAACTGTGTAGCGAAAATAACCATATTTTAAATCAATTAATTTATAATATTAATGCTCTGTAAATTTACATTGAGCACTATTTTGTAAAAATAAAATATCTATAAGAACACCGGATTTTATATCTTACTGTTCTTTCTTTTTATTTATATACATATATATATATATATATATATATATATATATATATATATATATATAGATAGATAGATAGATAGATAGATATAAACATAAAACATTAGGCATATATATATATATAAAAGAAATAATCACGCATAGAATAAACCAGCAATATTAATGCTATTATTGGCGACATCCATCGCTAGTAGTGTATAATGTATACATTAAAATACTGTTAATCCATAGAATGATGTGATCCTCATTTATAAAACTGTTGTCTGCTGTTTCCAGTTTATATTTTTTTATTCTATGGATTAACAATATTTTAATACAGCGATGGATATCGCCAATAATAGCATTAATATCGCTGATTGATTCTATGCGTGATTATTTCTTTTGTATATATATATATATATATATATATATATATATATATATATATATATATATATAAAAAAATATATATTAAATATGGTTCCAATAGAGAAAAGTATGTATATTAAATATTTTTATATATATATATATATATATATATATATATATAAATAATCGCGTTTACATGTAATTGTGTGTATATTAAAGTAAATATATTCATATGCTCTTTCTTTTCTATGTAGGCATGTATGCATCTATATCACTCATTCCGTTCATATCTATATAATTTTGTTTTACGTATGTATATATCTATATATATATATATATATATATATATATATATATATATATATATATATATATATATATATATATATATATATATATATATATATATATATATATATATATATATATATATATATATATATATATATATATATATATCTTCGTTTTAAGTTTCACATGCACCCCAGTACATAAATACATACATAGAATAGAGTGACATAGAGAGACATGAAGTGAATATTCCTTTATATTTACTTTCATACGAACAGAAACGATATATATATATATATATATATATATATATATATATATATGATCGTGTTTCTGTGCTGAGCGTATTTGAAAAATTAATCATTCATATAATTCTAGATACATGCATAACATGCATTCAGTTAAAATAATAAATGAAACCATCCTTGATAATGGCTAAATGTATAGCCGAAAGCGTTCGAACATTCAGAATTATTTGGAGAGTTTTTACACACTTTGTGCCTAGAAAAAAAACACTTTCACAAAGCCAAGAAACATTAAATAAAAGGCTTAATTGAATTACCTTTTCAATCGTCTTTAAAGAAACATATATATATATAAATAAATATATATATATATATATATATATATATATATATATATATATGCGTGTGTGTGTGTGTGCGTGCGTGTGTGTGTTATAGTCCGGTTCCTTGTACTACGGTGATAGTCCAAGGTAGAACCAATAAAGAAGAACTCGAACACGGATATGGAATAACACAGATATATTACAGGAATTTATACAGAGAAGTAGAAAGTGTTAGTACGAACAATCAGGTTTAGTAGTAATTGTCTGAACGCGAATCTGTTTCGGACTGCCTCTGACTCGACTGACTGTCTCGCTCGCTCTGACTGACTGACAGACTCCTGACGGACTTCACTCCAGACTTCAGACTGAACTCAACTCTTCAGACGGAACTCCAGACTTCAGACGGAACAGTATTTAGTCACCCCACCCACGAGGGCATCATGTGGCACAAGGCCGGTTTAACGTGGGATCTCCGAGCCCGTGGGCTCGGCCAAAAATTTGCCCTTTGAACCCGTATAAACGGATTCAGGGTCGGTTTACCTCCCCGAAAGAGAAGCCACTCCCTTCGGCGTAGTCTCGTTCGGGTTCCTCCCCGCCCGAAGGCAGAGAGTTCAGCCGCTCAGCCGCTCAGCCGGTCGTCTGACTTCGGACTGAACTCCCTGCTTCCTCTTGAGGCGCAGTATTTATTACGTATGGAATAGTCCATTATGTTATTATGGGTAAGGTCCCATAACAATATATAAAACTCTAAAAAAACTATAGTTAGAGTTTTTGCAGATAGTAATAAAAAAAAGAACGGAGCCTGATAAAATTAGCCATTGTAGCTAGACAAAAAAAAATAACAAAACCTTACACGACTCCAAAAACTTGGCATATAAAATACACGTCTACTTTCATCAAAGCAGAGACCCCTTGATAAGAAAAAAACTAAGTCCAGATTACATCTCCATTTCAAAAACTATAAATGAGCAAAACATTTCGTTGCTTATGTATTCAAATCATCACTTGAGGATGAAACTGTCATCCAAAAGTTAAGGTTTAATATTGAAATTACACTTGAATACGGGTGACCAGTTTCGTAATATAGTAATTTCTGTGTTGCTATGGAATCATATTTTTAAAAAAATAATTATAATTTAAGCTCTACTTTTGTATCGAGCACTGTTTTTTTTTAAATTAATAATAAAAATACTAAAGAACTTAGGATCATCAATCTAACAGTTCTTTCTTATTATATCAATATATATACACACATATATTTGCTCCTTACTTAGGTCGAGCACTGAAAACCTTTATTTTTAAAATAAAAATCTTAAAAAATGGAAAAAGTAAATTTCGGCATTTCTTTGAAAAACATTTCAAACAGAAACAAACGGAATTATTTCATAAAACTAAAGCAAAAAACAGAAGAATTAATTAGAAGGATGAGATGGAAAGCGTTTTTCTTCCTTCGTGGGAATAACTCAACAGAAGTATCTGAAGTTTATGATTTGAAAAGCAAAAATAAATAAATAAAAAAATTAAAAAAAACACCATTTAACGAAAGGTTATTTGAATTCGAAATAGACTTACACAATATAATATCTCTCTTAAAAAATATAAAAGCTACTTCCAAAAACATTTAGACCAAATAGTAAAAGGCATAAACGGCGCAGATAAAGTGTTGGCGAAATCCGACAAATCCGGAAATCTTTACAAATTAACTGCAGAGAACTACAACAACTTAATTAAAAATAATTTAACAAGGAACTCCTAAAAATATCAATGTAAATATGGTAGAGAATATAAACAGTACTAGTTAAAATATCACAGATAAATTAAAAATAAATGATAGAGTAGGTAAACTTACAGAAAAGGAATGCTACATCACTATTAATGACCACAAACAGGATTTCGAGGAAAAAAATTCTATCAGAATAATAAACCCAACACGACCCCAAATTGGAAAAATAAGCAAAACATTCTAGAAAGTATTACCTAGGATTAACAGTCTGGATTAATACCAAAGAGGTCACCAATTGGTTTACCAGTATTAATGATAAGCCAAATTGTACCCTAATAAAGTTTTATATTGAGGATTACTATGTCAATATCAAGAGATCTATTCATGACTGCCTTAGAGATTGCTACTATATATTCAGACCTAACAAAAGAAGAAAAAAACATAATTCTCAATGCAAAAAATATCTGTCCTCATTCATAATGAGGACCAATGCATTAAAAACTCTGAAGACCATTTTGACATCACAATGGGGTCATTAGACTCTTCGTGGTCTTCCAAACTTGTCTGTGTATTTATATTATACAACCTAACTGTGCTGAATTAGACATTAAAGACATCGGGCTATATAAGGATGATGACCTAATGGTAGTGAGAGATCCACTAATTTTAAAATAGATAAAATTAGAAATATATTATATAGTGAATTCAGAAACCTAAATTTAATAAAAAATACGGTCAAAACAAAATTGAAAAAGGTAAACTTCCTCGACGTGACATTAGACTTAATGAATAACATATACCTACATTACAGAAAACCTAATACTAATCGCTTGTATGTGCACCTCAGGTCGAACCATCCTCCATCCATAAGTAAGTATATACCCTCTTAAATAGAGAAAAGAATTAGTATGAATTCTGGAAATTAAGAAATATTCTATAAACACAGTAGATTTTTACAACCGAACTCTAAAATATAGTGCTACAAACACACTAACATCAATTATATAAAAAAATAATAGTACAAACCAGAGGGAAAGCAGAAAAAGAACAATCATTTGGTACACCCCACCGTTCAAGTAAATGATTAGTAATAAACTAGACCAGAAATTCCTAGCTTTAATCGAAAAACATTTTCATGCTCACAGCAAACTTAGCAAGATTTTTATTAAAAACACCATAAAATTAAGTTATAACTCTACTATCTAGAAAGGATTATAAAAAAAAATTAATTAAATCCTGAAAGAACACGCATGCCAAAATCAAATAAATAAATATCGTATATTAAAATTAGACAAAAATAATGAAAAATTATGTAATTTTAGAAACCATGAAAATAGCCCTCTAAATAAAAAAATACCGCATAGAATACCAATGTGGTATACCAATGCACAATTTCATCCATTGAGAATCCAAATATTGAACCGATATATATAGGATGCACAAAAAATGAATTTAAAATAAGGTGGAGACTACACCAAAGCCCCTTTAATTATATAAGAAACAGAAATCAAACATCCTATCTAAATATTTTTGCATTTAAAATAAACACATAAAACACAATCAGTAAAATGGAAAATAATAAATAGAACAAGAAAAAAAAATTGTAGAACCTGGGATGATCCATGCCTTTTATGCTTACATGAAAAACTACACAATATCAAGTTTCTAAAAAACAAAAATTTATTAAATCGAAGATATGAAATAACGGTTTTTTGCTGACACCGCCAAATATTCGCCTTAAATAATTAGCATTTTATAAATGGATAAAAAATTTCCACAATGCCATATAAAAATTACAAAATATCATATAGAATCTATGAAAAAATTCAATTAAATCAATATGTTTAAAAATACAACCCAATCATAATCTTAACGCCCCTTTAAGAAATCATCAACAAAGAAAAAACAAAAAAAAATCAAATAAATAAACACCAAAAAGGACTGTAACTACAAACATCAATCAGAGTTTTAGCAAATAGTAATAGAAAATACAACGGAGGCTGATAAAATTAGCCATTGTAGCCAGACAAAAAACCCAACCCAACCTTAAACGACTCCAAAAACTCGACATATAACAAACATCACTACTTTCATCAAAGCAGAGACCCCACCGTTGATAAGGAAAAACTAAGCCCAGATTACACCTCCATTTTAAAACTATGAATGAGTAAAACATTTGATTGCTTAGTTATTTCAAACATCGCTTGAGGATGAAACTGTCATCCAACAATTAAGGTTTAATATTGAAATTAAACTTGAATACGGATGACCAGTTTCTATGTCGCAATGGAATCATATTTTTTAAAAAATAATTATAATTTAGGCTCTACTTCTGTATCGAGCACAGTTTTTTAAAAATAAAAAAAAATTACTACATAGCATCTGATCATCAGTTCTTTCCTATTAAATCAACACGCACACACGCACGTATACACACACATATATACACACACATAAGGTAAAGTTATAGTGTGAGGTAACCGCTTGTAGAAGTCAGTTACAAGCACGTAGACTCTAAGGAAGCCCTACTTCGAGACTATATATATATATATATATATATATATATATATATATATATATATATATATATATATATATTATTATTATTATTATTCCGACTAACTGCGTTCCTGGATTTACTAACAATATACCCATTGTATTATTGTGTAAATACATTTAATTTCGTATCTTTATTTCTTGCGATTGTCATTCATTGGAGACCGAATTTCATCTCGGAATCCACAACATATATATATATATATATATATATATATATATATATATATATATTGAACAAAAAAAATATTAAAAAATTAAAATCTTCAGACACACTGACTTGTAGATTAACATTCTTTCGTTTTTATTATTATTATTTCATTTAGATTCCTCGACTAGTTTCGGCCAACATGGCCATCATCAGGAGAAAAAAGTTTCTGTTTGCTGGTAGCAGTGAACTACAGAAATGAATGTATATATATATATATATGTATGTATAAGGTGTGCATTACTGTTATAGCAATAATAAGCTACTGAATCGAATTCTATTTGTCCAATATATCCATGGGAAAGGTATAAACACAATTTTCCCTGCTGTATGCTTCTATGATTGAGAGGCAGGTAAGCGGACTAGCGAGTACTAATAGCCTGACATGTCCAGGCCGTTACAAGCTGCCACAAAAATTAATGGTTAACTTGTTAAAAATTCTCCAATAGTAAAGATAAGAAAAAGGATCTTATAGAGGCACAAATTGATTCAACAAAAGATTCGCAACATGAATGAACAAGAAATATCACATGATTTGTTTTTTTTTTCTTCGTGGTGGCCTTTATATGTTCCTTTAACATATCTTGAAATAAATATGATTTTTTTCAGGAGCCATTTTTCCAAAGGTCAGTTTTGCTATTTATAATATCGGCATTGCCCAAGAGACGAAGATTACAAAACCATCTTACGAAGATGTCCTCTAAATTAATCCGACGTGTGAACATTGTGTTTTCTGTATTAATTATTGAAAACCTATTATTTGTGGTTGAGGCGTTGATTGTCTCACTGGCGAAATCTCAAGAGACACTACAAATAATTCATGTCTATTCTCATAATTCTGAATATAGAAAACCTCCCGTATGCTTTTCGCGTTTGAAAAATTATAAGTCTGATGATGTATGGATGCCTTCTTCTTCGTTGTCCTCTCCTCCACCTTCTTCTTCTTCTTCTTCTTCTTCTTCTTCTTCTTCTTCTTCTTCTTCTTCTTCTTCTATATGTGCCGTGTCCATTCAGTACTTGGGAAATCACGGCTTTACACGAAATCGGTCCATATCTTAGTAAGGTCTCTCTTTTATCCTATCCACCCTAATCTCTGTTTTCCCAAACCTTTACTCAGGTCGGTTTGGTAGTTTTTTTTTCTGTCTTTCTTACCTTCAATATATCGTATATTTATCATATTCTCCAAACATTCTTTTGGACTTACGGCCTTATCAAGTTGAAACACTTGTACACGTACGACCAGCAAAGTTAAGCAACGTCGAGTCTGCTCGGTATATAGATGGGTGACTGTTAGGGAATTTCAGGTGTTGTAAGCGTGGATGTCCGGCTAGTGTAACCAATAATGGCTCGGAATTTTTAAACGGAGAGTCGAGTTCCATTTCCCGTTGGTTTTATTCTATTCACTTACGCGCAAATACCCTTGCAAAATGTATGAACTCACCTCTTCTCACCCATTTATAGGTTAATTCGTAAGATATTTATCGCTAAACAATTATTATCCAGCCACAAATCTTACAATTTAATTTTTTTTTTAACTTTAAATATCTGTAAAGAGTTGATAAGTAGTAAAAAATAAATCAAACAGCAACCAAACACTCTTTTTTCATGATGACTTTATTATGTACTCTATTATGTACTTCGTTATGTACTCTAATGGCGTACGCGATAAAAAGATCAGCTCCATAAAAAGAGAATAGGTTTATTTTAAACACAATGACAAACAGCGTTTTTAATATATCGAGAATTCTCGTTCTAAGACAGTACAAAACAAACTATATATATATATATATATATATATATATATATATATATATATATATATATAATCAAAAATGAACAGAAATAAATGTACGTGCAAATATTCACACACACAAACACGTAAGTAATTTATAATTTGTCATATAGACACAAACAGCTTACTCACTACAAAGATGCAACTTCGTTTTGGTGCATTTCAGTTGCACCTTGACTGGTGAGAATAAAAAATGTTTACTATTAATAATAATAATGGTTAGCATTTTTGATTCTCACCCGTCGAGGTGCAATTGAAATGCACCGAAATGAAGTTGCATCTTTGTAGTGAGTAAACTGTTTTTATCTATATGATAAAATTATAATAAATAATTATCGCTCTACTAGCGGTATCGAGCCCTCTTTTGGATTAATGCTGTGAACGTTAGAATTTATATATTACTTTCGTTCTCATTGCATCGGATATATATATATATATATATATATATATATATATATATATATATTAAGCATTACTCCCCGAGCAAGGCGTGAAGCCACTAGGATGCAGGGGGTTGCAGAAGATTTGGAGCAAGAGTAGATAGGAGTGATAGAAGAAAGGATGAGGAGAGGGATAGTGGATAGATCAAGGTTACTGGAGATGTCGATTGACATTACATTGGAATAGTTGGGGATTATAGCTCTCAGGGAAACAGTAATTGGGAAGGGTGTTCCACAGGCGAGAGGTGCGAGGTATGAAGCTATTGGAGTAGAAGAGACGGCTACATTTAAAAGTTTCTACAGTTTAAGGATGAGAGCAGGGTGCCAGCCTCGTAGGGTGCTTGAATTCATGGAGTCTGGAAAAATCCCTTGGTGGAAATGAAACAGTGCTCAATACAGTATAACATAGCTATTAAGTATATATTGATAAATATATATAATACCCCACTACTTTGGAGATTAAAGTTCATCTTTGATATAAAAAGACACCGGGCTTTATAGATGACGACAGTATAATTCTCCTTCGTGAATCAGGTGCACAAAAAAGGACCGTTTAAGAAAAAGCCTGATTAAATTCTTTAAAGAGCACGTATATTAACACCACCACCAAAGCTAAAGTGTGCAACTTCTTGGATGTAACCTTAGACGTCTCTAATGGGCTCTACAAACCATATGCAACAGAACTATACAATCACAGATACGTCAACAATCTAACCACCAGTCTAGAATTCTAAACAATTTACATAAATCGCTCCAATTTAGGCTTTCCATCGCCTTTAGTAATAAGGAAAGTTTTGACAAGTACAAAAGCAAATTTATAGAAGCCTTAGAACAAAGTGGTAGACACTTTCATGACGGTCGTCCTCGAGTATAGAATTCAAAGGTTGGCAGTGAATATTTCGGAGACAGTAGGAAAGCGTAGTGCAGGTTCGCAGTGGATATCGTAGCAGAGCGTAGTTCTTCCGTCTGTCATGTTCGCCGGACAATTTGCCTCTGGTCCTTCCGCTAGGAGAAACAAAGATGGCCGCCTTTATCCACGACGAATACAGCGTTGTGCGGCTTCTGATTGGTCAACCTTCTATTGGTCGACTATAAAGGGAAATAAGTCATTCTGACTCGCTCACTAGTTATGTGGACATATATACCCAAAAAACCGTAACACAAAGTAACCATAAAATAAACCCAGAATACTTAGAAATAAACAAAAAAAGATATTAACAAACCGAAACACAATAAATGCAATATAATATGGTTTAACCCACCTTTTAGTAACAATTTCAAATCTAACATCGGGAAATTTTTCCTGGATTTAATCCATAAGCATTTTAGCCATTCCTCGCCGCTAAAAATTTTTTTCAACTAAAACAATGTTAAAGTTAGCTATAGTTGTGCTAAAAACATTGACCAATATATACCACAACACAATAATACTATACTAAACAAACATTTAACCAGTCAAAAAAAATAAAGTAACCCACAACTAACGAATGCAACTGACGAAAAAACAAGACCTGCCCGCTGAACAGCAAGTGCATGACTAAAGGTACAATTTATAGAGCTAGCATCAAATCTCAGTAAAACCACTGGAAATCACGTTTCTACGACCCTCAAATGACATTAAGCAATGTATGCATCCAACTGGAAAATTACAATTCAATTAAATAGTAAAATGTTATATATATATATATATATGTGTGTGTGTGAGTGTGTACATGTGTGTGTGAGTGTGTGTGTGTACGTCTCTGTGTGTATCTGTGTATGTACGCGTGTCTATGTGTATATATATACACACACACATATATATATGTATACATACACAACCACGCATATATATATATATATATATATATATATATATATATATATATATATATATATATATATATCAACATTATCAAGGCGAGTGTCTTTGATAAATTTCCTCAATAAATGAAGCGAAACGCGCTGGCATCGTTTTCCCATTTTCATTTCTTCACATAAACATTTTACTTATACCTGGATTTTGAAACACGAAAACACACACATACATACACATATGTGTCAAAAATGTATAGCTGGTAATAGTTTTTTTTTCTTCAAATATTTATTGCTGATAATATTTTTTTACAATGTATTTCTGGTATTAAAACCTATTTTTACATATACATACATACACATATGTGTGGGGAAATACTTCGAGGTATGATTTGTATGTTTCTCTCGCTAGATCAATTACTACCGAACACTGAGTTCAATCCTAACTGGTTTCCCCATACATTCGCACTAGTGCCATACGTAAGGTACGCTTAGAAAACCACTATATGCGTGCGCGTGTTTCCAAACGACGTTTGTCAAATTCAACTGTCAATTTTTAATCATATTATTCCAATTTTCAAATAAGTTGTCGCACTTCCAAATCAAAATTGCATCTACCTGTCCAAAGATAATGCTTTTTGGAGGAAATCTAGAATTTAAATGAATCCAAATGAACGTGTTTTGTGTAAGTGTGGCATTTTGGAAACAGAGAATCGGGTCATCCCGATAAAAGACTCCAAATTGGTTGTATGTGGTGCTATCAGCACCAGGAATTGCGTCCCTTTCCACGATGGGCTGTTGAGAGTAGACCTTCTACTTAGAGTAGGTGGTGTAGACTATTTGCATGTGAACGATACTGGGCAGGTATTAGCCAATAGTCAGCGTGGGTCTGAGATTGGGAGAGCTATATAACACCAGTGTTTTTCGCAGTCAACAGAGGCTTTCTTGACGTGAGGGCACCTGACAAAACGAACACACATATGTAAAACAACTGCACCGGGAAAGAATGTATAAAATATTTACAGGTATTATTGTATTAACGAGCACCATTAGACAATAGCCACATAACAAAAAAAATTGTCTTCTGAATTTTGATGAATAGAACACGTAGTAGAATTATATGGGAAACATGATAACTGTGTACTTTCGTTAAGGCACTGG
Source organism: Acanthosepion pharaonis (assembly GCA_903632075.3). NCBI lineage: Eukaryota > Metazoa > Mollusca > Cephalopoda > Sepiida > Sepiidae > Acanthosepion > Acanthosepion pharaonis. The sequence continues at coordinate 579,242 of CAHIKZ030000868.1, forward strand.
AACAACGTATGAGATATTTATGCTCAGAATGTTATCAGAAAGAGAAATACAAACGCAGAAGGATACGAACCTATGTTTCATAGATTATGCAAAAGCGTTTGATACAGTACATCGCAATGAACTGTTGGACCTGCTAGGTAAGCTTGATTTATTCGGGAAATATATTAGAACTTACACTGGGAGCAAACCGCTTGCATGACGGTTTAGTTTGTTTTGTTTTACGGCATTATCAACCTCAATGTGTTATTTAATACCGACAAAATTTTTATTGCTGGTAATATTTTGTTTCGTCAAAAATCTATTTCTGGTAATAATTTTTTCCTTCAAAAATGTATTGCTGGTAATAATTTTCAAAAAAGAATTTCTGTTAATTTTTTCCCTCAAAAATGTATAACTGGAAATATTTTTTCCAAAAATGTATTGCTGGTAATTTTTTTTTCAAAAACGTATTGTTGGTAATATTTTTTTTTTCAAAAATGTATAGCTGGTAATAGTTTTTTTTTCTTCAAATATTTATTGCTGATAATATTTTTTTACAATGTATTTCTGGTATTAAAACCTATTTTTACACATTCATAGAGTTTATACTCCAGATTAGGGGGTTAACTATTTGCCCATAGCTGGGACCCTAACAGGTGCTACCACCCCGGGTCAGGGTGGACCTGCGAACACCAGAAATTAAGAGGTGGTTCCATTGCGTGTGGGTAGAAAAAGAATCCAGTAAATACGCAAAAATAGAAAGGGTTGTATGACAAGAATGTGTCTTCACACCAGACTTATCTCACCTTTACAATGAGGCGATTCTGAGATAATTTGAAATCCTCCAAGGATTCATTATCGGCGGCCACAGTTAATAAGATATGCAGATGACGCAGTGTTGATAACAAACACAGCTATGAAACTATCGGTATCCCAAAAGATAGCAGTAAAGGAAAGTGAGGCGGAAAGTTTAAACATCGATTGTAAGAAGACGGAATGCAAGGTTGGCAGCAAAAGCAACAGTACAATATACAGTCTATAAATTATTGGAAGCCAAATCAATCAAATACAAAAATTTAAATATATCGATAGTGATTTAAAAGAGGGCGGAATAGGCGACACCGAAATCCGAAGACGCGTTGGGGTAGAGAAAGATGCCTTGCAAAATCTCAACAAAATATTAAGAAATGGGAAATTTTCTTTAGAAACAAAGAAAAGAGTCCTTAACTCTTATGTAATATCGGTCCTAGTGAATGCTCGACAATCTTCTCTCAGATGAAGAAGAGACTTGAGGCATTTAGTGATGTCAAGGAACACTCGTTTGACACTTTTGTAATGTCAACGAATACTCGTTGTCATTTTGGTAATGCTTGTTGTAGTAGAGACTTTGTAATCGCAGATACAACTATAGTACGCCGTTGAACAATACTGGCGTCAGACGCCTTCGAATAGCACTCGCACAAATAGTACTTGCCCGATAATACTCGCTCGACAAGTAACCCGTATAGTGATCAGTATAGAGAAATAGTATAGTGAATAGAGTATAGAATAGCGGCCCGTATAGTAATAGAGGATAGAATGGAAATGCAGATCCGAATAGTAAATAGAATACAGACTAGAAATAGCGTTCGTTAATCGTCAGCTACTTACTCTATAGTCACGTTGTCTACTTAATTCAATAATGGAATCGCTTATGTTTGCTCACTGGCGATCTATGTTCAAACTCAAGTGTCGGCAGCGACATTTTATTCCTATACAACAAGGCAACAGAAATGTTCTACAGAAGAATTTTGAGAATGCCAAAGACTGAACATATGAGTATCGAGTAAGTCTAAAAAAAGAAGGGAAAAGAAAACGACACATAGAATAAAATCATGTCAAATTCATAGTGTACATAATGAAGAAAGAGTGTTTGGAGAATTTGAAACTCACAGGATATAACGAAGGCATGTAAGACTGAGGAAAATAACGAATAACCTACCGAACAAGTTTGTGTGTCACTTGTTGGCAGAACAAGCGTTACGTAGGGTAGCAAATAGATGAACCTTGCTAAAAGCTATAAATGAGAAAAAGTTGTGGAGGGCCATGATCGTCTACGTTCTCATATATGAATGACACTATTCTGGAAGTTTTTCGGACTAGCCAAGTAGGGACTCTGAAAAAAATCCGATATTAAGGCATTTTGTCAATTTCTGGGAGTTGGTTCTATTCAAGAAATTTTCAGCACACCTTCCGCCTTACACACACACATGCCCAACGCTCCCCCAACGAGCACTGTAGGGAGAAAAGCGAATTTGTAAACAGTGACTATTACTGCTCATAATGAAAGACTTTCCAGCAGGATTGAGTTCTCTAGGTCACTGGCGTGTTTATGAAGAAATAATACGCAAAAATTCACCTTTCTCTCTGCCGATAGCGTAGGGGTTAGAACCTCCGACTGATGCCTAATCGGTCGGGTTTCGGTCCCGGCTTGAAGAAGCGATCGGATGTCTACCCACACTGATGAGCTGTGATACAGCAAAACAGTCTGTCTTGGATGACGATACATACATACATACACACACACTCACTCACACACACACACACACACACACACATATATATATATATATATATATCAACTTTCTTCATAAAATCACGTAACTGAAAAATTTCAACGTGAGAGAAACATCTGGCACCTAGAATTAATCTCACCTTATTTAACAACGGAAATAACATGCAGAAAGTTTTAAATAAATAAAAGGACGCCAAATTGAATTCCATCTATAGTCCTCGCGGGTATCGGAATAAACGCTGCTACTATATAGGCATCAAACAACAACTTAAAAAGACATCCATGAAAACAAAATAACAAAAAAGAAAACAAACAAACAAACAAAAAAAAAACGTCAAATTGGATAAAGAAAAGATCGAAAGGTTTGGGAACAGTAGACACTTTTCTTACCCCCACCAAACGAAAAATTTTTAAAGAAAACTAGAAACAACTCAACAAAACATTCATTAAATTCTCCTTGTCTGTTATATTCAACGAAACATGTTTGAAAGAAAGATTGCTGCCTAAATACACATATATATATATATATATATATATATATATATATATATATATATATATATATATATATATATATGTTTATGTGTGAGAGAGAGAGAGATAGAGATAGAAAATGTGTGTGTATGTCTTAAGTATTTATTTCAAAGTGTAAGCGAGAGTAAGACGAAAGTGACAGACTGACTGACATTCTCACCTTTTTATGGCAGTTATAAACTGAATATTTCTATTCTTGGTTGTTGGCAGTGAAACAGTCCAGAATTATGAATGGCAGGGCTACGTGAAGAAATCGTCTGAGCCAAATCTTTGGGAAATTCGATAACATTCACACTGTGTCTTTAACCCGTTCTCTACAGAGAGCATCTTCTTACGGCCAGACATGCAAATATCTATTATTCTCTTCGCACCTTTTTAATGTTTTAATTTATTCATAATTTGACGCTAATTCTAAGCGGATTTATTCATCTTACCTTTCTTCTCAAACGTCTAAGTCGGTAAACACTGAGAAAGCAGTAGCGAATAAACTGTAAATAAACACTAACTAGTAAATACTATGTTATGGGATCTTACCAATAATAATAATAATAATGGACTAATCCATACTTAATAAATATTGCGCCTCAGGAGTAGACAAAGAGTCGAGTCAGTAGTTCAAGTCGAGTCAAGAGTCGAGTCAGAGGCAGTCCGAAACAGAGTCGCTTTCAGACAATTAGTGAAAGACATTAGAATAGTGATACTGGTCGAGACTACATTGTTCTCTCTACTAAACCTGATTGTTCATACTAACACTTCTACTTCTCTGTATATATTCCTGTTTGTAATATATCTGTGTTATCCCATACCTGTGTTCGAGTTCTTCTTTATTGGTTCTACCTTGGACTATCACCGTGGTACAAGGAATCGGATCATAATAAGTCTTACCGTACATAACATAAAATATCAATATTTTTTCAACCATTTAACTCCAACCAAGTTCATAAAGCCGCTAAGATTCAAGGCGTTACAGGTTGTATGAGTATATGGGCAAAAAGAAAACATTATTAAGGAAAGCGAACAATAAGAGAACGAGGAATTAAGAAGACAGAATAAAACTGTTGACATTGCATTTAAATTTTAGAGATCAAAGTTAACATGTAAGAAGACGGAAAGAAATTTTAAAAAAATCCAACGCAAGCAAGGAATTAAAGCCGCTAAGACGCAAGGGATTATGAAGTATAAACGAATATGTAAAAAAAAAATAAACATTAAGCAGAGAGAGGGCAGCAAGAAAATAATGATTATCTTTGCATTAAAACTTTTGAAGATCAAAGTTAACTGGAAAGAAAGCAACGGGAAGAGAGTTCCACATGCGAGAAGTGTGGCATGAGAAATTGTTAGCATAGAATTTATGGTAACATCTAGGAATTTCAAATGTAAAATGATAAGACCTGGTGAACAGTCTAGTACTGCGTACAAATTCGATAAGTCGAGGTATCAAAGTGTTATGGTCCGGTTCCTTGTACCACAGTGATAGTCCAAGGTAGAACCAATAAAGAAGAACTCGAACACGGATATGGGATAACACAGGTATATTACAAACAGGAATATATACAGAGAAGAAGAAAGTGTTAGTACGAACAATCAGGTTTAGTAGTAATTGTCTGAACGCGACTCTGTTTCGGACTGCCTCTGACTCGACTGACTGACTCGCTCGCACTGACTGACATACTCCTGACGGACTTCACTCCAGACTTCAGACTTCACTCCAGACTTCAGACGGAACTCCCTGCTTCCTCTTGAGGCGCAGTATTTATTACGTATGGAATAGTCCATTATGTTATTATGGGTAAGGTCCCATAACACAAAGTGGAAAGCTCATCAGAAGAATTACCATGACAATACTTATAGAAAAGGGATAACAAAGGTACGTTACCGTAACTGAAGCCGGGATTCCAGGTCGGGATCAGTAATATTCCAGATTTTTCTTTGGATTTTAGCTAGAATCTCTAAATACATACCAGAAGCACCAGAAAAATATGACAGCAATATTCTTATAAATCTGTATGGTAGATTCTGGCAAGAAAAAGAAAGAGTGAACCAAATTTTCTTACGCCTAGCTAGACTTTTTCCACGTAATGTTAGCGGTAAACGTTAACCTGAGAAGGTGCAATGAGTCACACTGTCTTGGGTGTTAGCATCAACCATGCTTTTGGACGGCATAAAGGTTCTCTTAGACAATTAAAAGCGAGAACCGGTTTGCCTTGGAGGCGTTAAAATTAGCAAGCCATTTCTTGTTTCAAGTAACAACATATGTATATCAATTTTTTAAAACTTGGCTGCTTGTTTTATGTTATAGATCCCCTTAGACTAACCATTGACAGGAGTAAATAGTTGTGTCATCTGGATAAATAAAGAGTTGAGGTCTGATCGGATCAGGAATGATATTGATGAACAATGTAGGTTAAAGGAGAACGCCTCGGGGGATACCCACTTTAATGTAAAATTATCTAGAAGAGTTTCAGCTAAAGACAATTTTCATTTCGCGATTTAATAAGAAAGAGTGAATCAGATTAAAAACTTCTCCAATAATACCATAACCTTTCAACTTGTGAAGAAGACCAGCGTGACTTCGAGATATCCAAAGGAACAGTCAAAACTTTACCATTCTTATCTAAATCTTGATATACTCTTTGTGCAATAAGCGTTAACTCATCAACAGTTGACCTGGAGAAGCGAAAGCCATATTGTTTATCTGAAAGAAGATCCTACACCATCACCATTTGCCTGAACAATTAATACATAATCAGGTTGGATGTTTATGCAAAAATTCTGTCATTAACATCTAAATGTCGTAGCTGATGTCTAGCCTCATCAAAGCTGGCTACAGTTTTCCGGGCTTCTATTTTCTGAATTTTGTGACTTTTAGCGAATTTTAACCTCAATCTGTAGTTCTTATCTGACAGAAGTCATATGCTGCTGTAGCATGTTTGCTTCAAGTTCTGCGAACTGTTCATCATCAAAGATTTGCACCTATAGAATCGTGGCTCACTGTCTTTTTTTTTCAATTTCTGATTATTCTTTGTAAGACATATAGATGGTTGTGCGTGAAAATACTAGCAGATCAGCTGTTGCAAATGCACTTAAATTACATTTCTTTCGCAAACGAATGCATGAAATGAAATTTAGCAGCTCGTCAGGTTTGTGTTTGAATGCCTATGTCCATGAAATTTCTGCCAGGCCATTGGCTGATGAGACATTTGTACAAAACTTGTGTTCCCCTGAACTTAATTAAATCGTCAGTTAGTTTTCTCATTACTATCCAACCTGTATTTCGGAACTGCTGATTCTATTTCTGTAGAGAGCTGAATTTTCTTTAAAAAGAGGCTTTATCATAAATGTCGGTAAACGTTCATTTCACTGTTTGTAAATAAAGAGAAAAATCTACTCAAGCGCAATTATCGATTAAAATACCGTTTATAGTAGTAGTAGTAGTAGTAGTGGTAGTAGTAGTAGCAATAATAATAAATTCTTATACACACATAAATAAATGTTTTAACAAATTCCGTTGTATTTTGTTTGCTCGAAATTAAATTTAAAGCTGACGTCATCTGCATTGAATAAAATACATTTTGATAAACAGACTTATAACTCGCAATATACATACATACATACATACATATATATATATATATATATATATATATATATATATATATATATATATATATACAGAGAGAGAGAGAGAGATGGAAAGTAGCGAAGACAGAATTAATAAAATATAATATTTGCTACTTAGTTGATTAGTTATCTTCAGCATGTCGACTCTTGAGTTTCGTTGACGGGCCTTCCAGTCATAACTCCAGTCACTCGTCAGGGAACACGCACACACACGCGCACGCGCACACACACACACACACACACACACACACACACACACATATATATATATATATATATATATATATATATATATATATATATATATATATATATGAATATATATTACTTCAAACGTTATTATAGTGGATACTTCGTATTTGAAATAGACGCCCCATTTTTATTTATTAACAGTGTCGCTCGGCCTTCGCATTGGAGAGATCTTTGTAAAGAAAATGCGTCCTCCCCGCAGGAGAATTCAGCTTGCCTTAACGCAGTAAACAAGGATTTATTTTTCCTTTTTTTAGGGAAGAGCACTCAGATTATTTTCTAAAATATTTGAATAAAATCAATTTTATTGTCATCTTTCCAAAAGATACAGGCAGACCTGTACTTTAAAAACTTCATTTGTAAGATCAACAACATCTTCACTATTTTGACCGTATATAGTGATTTAATAAGTGTAGTTTAGATGAGTCACATGGTTTAAAGTACTATGCATCGAGCGAGGACTAAACTGGCCACTCAGTCTTTATTGATTAAACGAGGTATTAATGATATGCATTACACTACGTCGAAATGCTCATTTTGACCGCGTATAAACGATTATAATTTTTGGTTAAATTGATATTTATAGAGGAATTTAATTTGAGATCAGTTTCGAAAAAAATGAAATCTCCCAATTATTTTTTTTACTGCCAGGGCAAAGGCACATTCTTAGGATTTCCCTTAAGCAATTGTTTCACGAACATTTCACATGTCCTTTTTTGTTTGCATTTCATACATGACTGTATTGATTCTATAGACTCTTGAGTAATATCTGATTCTACATACAGCTGCGGCTCAATGAAGAATTTAATAAGAGGTACTTGCAATCGATGGAGTATCTCTCAAAAGGTGACCATGTCTCGAAAAGGAAAGAAACTTTCATTTGACATCAATTACGCATCACTATATAATTGTAAACACACACACACACACACACACGCACACACACACGTACACACAGCGGAACTAGATCCACCCCCTTAGACTAAATAAGGGATTCAGTTCATTATTCCCTGAAAATTAAACGGGTGTAGGTCCATAACACGCATGTAAATAATAACATATTTTTATTACAAATCAAAATCCGGGGGTTCCTCACACCTGTTGCATGAACCCCTGCTTGATTGACCATATCTTCAGGAATGTTGCCATACTCACCACGCTTGGCTGATTACGGCTTGGGGAGGCTATGTAATTCATAGTTGTGAGTTTTGAACGGTTGATGCCCAAGGCTATAGGACCCAGTTTACCCTGCTGTTTAGTCATAAGAGAGAAGAGGTGGATTCTTACCTTTTCCCAACAACAACAGCAATAATAATAATAATAATAATAAAATATGGAAGAAAATAGAAATCCGTAAAAATATTCAGATACAAAAACAACAAAAAATGATTCTGGTGGCATAGAATAGGTTCTTCTCCCATTGGGTGAAAGTTTGAAAATGATATTATTAGATCGAGTCTCCGATAGTTTCCACAGAACTAGTAAAGGGAAAACAATGGTAAAGTACCCAGAAATATTGAGAGACCGTCCATGTACGTTGTTGATGATCATGACAAATCTAGGCCTCACTGAAAAATTGATATTTCTTAAATGTAATGTCAATAGAAAATAGTAAAGTCATTTAAGTAACTTTGTGCTTGTGCCATCTTCAAGAACAATGTAGACTGCAAAAACTCTACAAGACTGAATCCTGTTCTCAGTACAAAGCTAAATATCCTGGGATACAGAGACAGGGAACGAAGAAGAAGAAGAAGAAGAAGAAGAAGAAGAAGAAGAAGAAGAAGAAGAAGAAGAAGAAGGAGGAGGAGGAGGAGGAGGAGAAGAAGAAGAAGGAGGAGGAGAAGAAGAAGAAGAAGAAGAAGAAGAAGGAGGGAAGAAGAAGAAAGGAAGAAGGAGGAGGGGAAGAAGAAGAAGAAGAAGAAGAAGAAGAAGAAGGAGGAGGAGGAGGAGAAGAAGAAGAAGAAGAAGAAGAGCAATGTTTAAGAGAAATAAAACATTTATTAAGAGCTATATAGGACAGGGAATTGTAGAGAGCCACGAAGAGACAGGGAACATGGAATAATAATAATAATAATAATAATAATAATCACGGTGAAAAACAGAAAAGTAAAGAAAATGAGATAATATGCACACGTGATAAGCAGCATTAAAAGACAGAAAATCTTCGTTAGAAACAAAGAAAGGAGTAGTGTAATTTTACGTTATATCTGCCCCCCTATATGGCAGTGAATGCTGGACAGTCTCCTCAAAGATGAAGAAGAGACTTGAAGCAACAGAAGTGGCTTGAAGAATATTACATTCTCATTGGTTTATTGAAAGATGCATTCGAAACGCTAATCAAAGTATTAAGATACAGAACGAATTCTTCAGAAACAACTTAAAGTGTACTGAACTGTTACGTGACATCTGTCCTCCTGTATGGCACTGAATGATGAACGATCTCCTCAAATTTGAAGAAGAGACTAGAAGCAACGGAGATGTGGTTCTACGGAAGGATGTTGAGGATACAATGTACCAAGTTTTGGAGGAAATAACAAAAAGACAACTTATTAAGAGTTATAAGGAACAGAAAAGAGAGCCATGATCAATTACGTTCTTTAGGGACACGGTACATAAAAGAAGATGGCAGGAGATTAACAGGGGAAGGGGAAGGGGACTAGACAGATAATGAGAGGAGTGAGTAGACAATATCACTGAGTGGACAGAAAGTAGCATTGCGTAAAATCAAGACAAATTCCACGATCGCTAGAAACAGAGTCGCGACTGATGACAATGAAAGACGGTAAAGAGTAAAAGAACTGGAGAGTTAAAGAATTAGCTATCGTCAGGGGTTAGGCTTTTAAGACCGGACAAAATAGATTTCGAATTCTCATTCTCACGGCTGGCAAATATCCAGGAAAAAACAGTCCTTTCCCACCTTGAGTTTTGTGCCCATGTTAAGATTAGCAGATGTCAGAAGAAAACGTGTGCAATTTTCTTTAACGTAAAGAGTGAGAAATAATTTATCAAGCAAAATAAGCCCGTTATTTATGATGCTTTGATGGTCCCGCGGTTTAAATTACGTTTTCAGCAGCATCGATTTTGTACTAGAATTTAATCTCACCCACATATTTATATTTTAAGTAAGAAGATTTCGCAATGCGTTACTTATAGCTTTCATTCATTTCAGCAATATCGATAACACAGTGCATATCTTCGCCTGTAAACAGATACTGGGTGGTGTAAAAGTATAATGGCGATGCAAAAAATTTCAAACAGGCAAACATTGACGTTACTTTTGAATTGTATAACTTTCATATATACTCGCTCAATTTCTCCCTAGTTATAAAAATTGTATAGGGTGTTTCATTAAGACGGATCAGAATCAGCAGTAAATAAATCAGTGTTATTGATGAAAATTTATCTATTTCTCTATTAGATCATGTTAATTAAGTCATGGTAATTATGTGTGGAAAATAATATCGCCTAGATATCCGCCAAATCTGAAAGAAAAAATGAAAAAAATCATTAGACGCTTAAATTTAATTCACATTAAAATCGGTCCAAGTTATTGGAACACCATTTATAAACATTTCATACACTTCATATAACCGTTATTATGAGACAAAGATACTATATTACGTAGCTGTACGGTATATTTTCCATGATATTTGTTAAATTTGCCTGCACATTTCATATAATTAGTATAGCAAATATGGGAAAGATGGTGCATTAAATAATTATGGAACTATATAATTGGTGGCATCCTTGCAATAGTCCTGAAGAAATGTGCTCCTGAACTCGGCCTCGTTCTCTGCAAACTCTAAAGCAAATACCTTGCTGCTTCTGGCTTATCTGCTCGATAGAAATCTTCCATTGTTCCTGTCTTTAATATCTTTGGCGAACTGTGAGAATCTTCTAATTCCGGATTGGTTAAGCATCTCACACTGCAGGGTTTCCTTTCCGACAAGCAATATGACTTTCGCTTCTCTCTGTCACTGCTGATGTGTTATGGTTTATTGCTCAAAGAGTCTATCAAGTTTTAGGCAAGAATTGTGAAGCTCGGGCTGTGGCTGTGAATTTCTTGAATGCATTTCACAGGGTTTGGTCTACTTGTGTACTTCGTAAATTGAATAGTCATCGTATTTCTGGATGAAATCTTATCAAATCTCGAAATGAAAGTTGTTTTGAACGGACACTCTTCTAGATCTTCTTTGCATTAAATCAGGTGTCCCTCGATGTTCTCCTTGGAGCTATATTGCTTCTAATTTTCATCAACGACATTACCGATGTCATGAGTTTTCAAATCGGCATCTCCGCTGATGAAATAAATATTTACTCTTGTCTTAATGGTAAGCGGGACCGGTTGGATAACGTCAATTGTTAATTGGGGCAAGAAATAACACGTTAAGTTTAACGCCTCCAAAACGAAACTTCTCTAATTTTCATCAACGACCTTCCCGATATCATGAGTTTTCAAATCAGCATCTCTGCTGATGAAACAACTATTTACTTCTGTCTTAATGGTTATTTGGGGTAAGAAATGTCCTGTTACTTTCAATGTCTCCAAAACGAAACTGCTCTCTTTTAATCGTCTGAGAGAAGATATTTTGATTTCCATTAGCATGGCTGATGCTAACACAAAGGAGTGGGTTTTATTGGCGCCTTCTAAGGCTAACATTTTCAGCTGACATGAAGTGGACCGATTATATTGAAACAAGACCTAGGTATGCTGTTCGGAAAATTTGTTCACTGTGCCGTTCTAGCTAATTGTCCTTGTCAGAGTCTATCTTAGATATTTTCAAGCCAACCATTTCTCCATGAATTTACGATTTCTGTCGCACCTGGCCTTGTATTTCTGCTCTGTATTTAGAGCTTCTTGATGAAATACCAAAAAAAAAAAAACGAAAAAAAAAAAAAAAGAAAGAATCAGCAATGTTATAGGTCCTGACCAGATATCTCGGCTTCACTTACCTTTTCACTGCTATAACGTAGTTTCCCTGTGTCTTTTCTATAAATATTTTATTGGTATATTTTCTGATGAGTTTTCCTCTATGGTGCTTCGACATTATGAATTTAAACGCGGTACTAGATTAGTAGTCAGATTTTATCATTTTACATTTGAAATTGACAGATGTTAACCATAAATTCTATGCTAATAATTTCTTCTCTCGCACTTCTCGCGTGTGGAACACTCTCTCGGTTTTTTACTTTTCAGTAAACTTTAATATTTAAATGCAATGTCAATCATTATTTTCCGTCTTGCTGTCCTCTTTCTACTTAATAATGCTTTTCTTTTTCTCACGCGTAAATCCTTGCGTCTTAGTTGCTGTGTTGTCTTGCTTATGGCGAAATGATTAAAAAACACCTCTGTTCCAAAATAATTGTTAAATTTTTCTAGATGTTTCAGACGTTAAATGTGACAGCAATTAAGGGATAAAAAGCGTTATATAATTATGCAATCTCTGTCCCATAATAAATTGCCAACACATTTCATACACTATATATCCTGTTATAATTCTGCTATTCCCTCCTTTCGTTAGTTGGTTAGTCTCTTAGTTAAGACGTTACTCTCTGATAATAACTCATAAATAATTGAATATTCTCTTCTGACCACGTATAAACACGGATATGGCATTTCAGATACGCTATAAGTTATACAGTTATAAAATGGAAGAAATAAAGAAAAAAAGAAAGAAGATATCTGTTTCTGTGAAATGGATCAAGGTTGTCAATTTAAAACTTTTTTCATTTGTACATCCTTACTTGTTAAAATACATCCTGGATATGACAATGAACTACATCCGGCAGTAAGGATTCTGATAGGGAAATTGGCGGTTTTGAAGAGTATGGAACCACCTTTTAATTGGTGTTGTTCCCATATCCACCTTGACCGGGGCGGGGAGCATTTTGTTTTTGTCGGGGGATTCAGTATTTACCTACAGCTGGGACCCTAACAGATGCTACCGTCACGGGTCAGGTTGAACCTGGGAACAACGGCAAATCTCATTTAAGCACGCTGCTCAAAACCTCCAATCTCCCAATCAGAAGCCTTGCTGTCGGATGTCGTTAAACGTCATGTACTTTTTAGGAATATAATATTCTTCGTGAACTTTTATTTGTAAAACTATCTTTATAACCTTTTAGCTTAACTAAAGGATGTGCGGCTCTGAAAATAGAAATCGTTGAGCCGTGTTCGAGTCCCAGCCGAGTTCATAATATTCACTTACGTGCAAATATACTTGGAAAAGTATGAAACCATCTATAATCCCCCCATCTCTTGATAAATAGCAGTATACATTGGGTCCTATAAACTTGTTTGACAACCAGTCTAGGAGAAGGAAAACTCTGAATTTACACCAGCCTGTAGTGGGTTGGTCTCCGTAAGGCTATATTACCTAAGACACACTGCAGCTGCTACAACTGTATTATATGTGGGGACTCTAATGGGTTTGGGAAATTATGTTCACAAAATATTGTATTAATTTTGTGACGTATGGTGGCTGTTAATAATTACGTATAACTCAAGACTGCAATGTTAAAATAAAACAGTATTTAATTACAGCCGCAAATAAATACTAAACAAGAACCAAAAATAAAATCAACGAAAGCTTATTAACAATTTCAGTGAATACTTTGCTAGGAGCTCGGCTCGGCTTAACGTCCGGTAAATCCTAAATCAAAACCCAAATCATCGACGAAAACAGAAATTATATTGATCGAATCGATTTCTTTTTAGTAAAATCGGCCATTTGGATACATTTGTAAACAAAAGTTAATTCTCGGTTTTAAAAGTGAATAAATCCTGAAAATTTCATTAAAATCCAAGAATTATTTGAATTTTGCAAGAATTTTCAAATTAATGTGTCTGCCACAGCAAAAAGGGCTGAAATATGCTATGCTAAATGTTACTCCAACCGTTGATGTAAGCAAAACAACATTTTTAATCAAAATTTCAAATGTTCTAAAAAGAAGTAAAAAATTTAATTAAATATTCAAAAAATACTTAGATGTTTCGTCTTAAAAATAACAAAGATTTTGACAATAAAACTATCTTATCTTTATATTTGCAGCATGTTTTCATCACGGTATGCTGATTCTTTAGCGATTTCGTGGAGGTATATATATATATATTTTTTTGTAAACATTTCGGTCAGTGAGAGAAACATCAGAAAAAAAGGAAAGCTTAAAAAATAAATAAAGTTCGTTGATTCAAAGATACTTTTTTTTTTATTAAAAAATAATTATCTTATTAACACTTCAATTAAAAAGAATGAAATTAAACACATCGTTTCCAAGTAAAAAGATTGTCATGGTAACAATTTTATCTTAAGTTATTATAACAGAGCATATAAATTACGCAACACAATTCCAAATTACCTCATCTGGGTATAGATCTATTTCAGCCAACGCGAGGTACGTCGGCTGTATTCACCCCCGGTAGAAGCGCATCTATCGGGATTGAATAAGACTGACGTACTTCGGGTTGGCTGAAATCTATCTATCTATCTATCTATCTATCTATCTATCTATCTATCTATCTATATATATGTATGTATGTATTTACAGGTTGTGTGGAAAGAAATCCTCTATTGAAATTTATTTAAAACTTTTGTTAATATGACCACATTTGTATGAAACATAATATGGTGTAATGCCGAAAGTGGTAGAATGCCATTGTTATTTTTTTAATTTCAGAGCGAAAATTGCAGACAACAATACATGCGCATGTGGCAGTCAGTGGTATAAGTGATGGTTACGCAGTATGCATGGAACTTGAGATTCAGCAGATGCCAAAAACATGAGAAATTGGCATTTCAAACTGATGTGTACGGGAAGTGAAGCTGTCGTATTTCAAGACCGCAGATTGGAAGAAAATATGCAAGAAGTAGAGCAAATATTCCACGATATATCTAGTCGATTACAAACATTTATGGACAACAATGGAATTTTAACACGGTACTGTACCATTATACTGTCCAGAATAAAACATATTTCATGAAAATCGATCAATAATTGATAAAGTTATTAATTTAAATTCAAATTTAAAGTTATTAATTTAAATTCGTTTATTTACCCCTGTGTGTTTTATATATATATATATATATATATATATATATATATATATATATATATATATATATATGTGTGTGTGTGTGTGTGTGTCTATGTATGCATACACACACACACACACGCATGGTGCGATGGGCAAATTTCCCCATTTTATGTTTTTAATTTGACGCATGGTCGTTTTTTTTTTATTTCAATATTATTGATTAAATTTACTCTTTAGTATCTAAAGATATTTTTGCGTAATTTTGGTAAATATATCTGTTAAAATAAGATATCAGTGTCATTTTCATTTTCGCGTAATTTAAACGACAATTTATACACCACACACTGTACTTACACACACACACACACACATAGATATATATATAATTAATTAATTTATAATATATATTATTATTATTTATATATATATTATATATATATATCATTAATTTATAATATATATATATATATATATATATATATATATATATATATATATATATATATATTAACTGATTTAAAAAAATATGGTTTCTTCGCTACACAGCAATTACCATGTTTCAAAAACCGAAGCTAAAAACTTCAAATTTAATTATATAATTAAATTAAAATTTTTAATTCTGTTTCATCCTCAAGTGAATTTTGGGACCTGTAAATTTACATTGAACACCCTTTTGTAAAAAAATAAAAATATCAATAAGATCAATGGATTATATATCTTACTGTTCGATCTTTTTACAATATATATATATATATATATATATATATATATATATTGTAATAAAAAGATCGAATAGTAAGATATATATATATATATATATATATATATATTGTAATAAAAAGATCGAACAGTAAGATATATAATACGTATATATATATATATATATATGTGTGTGTGTGTGTATGTGTATATATATATATATATACACACTAATTCATGCTTACATATGTGCCAAATCGGTAAAGGCACGTCAGGCTAAACGACGGTTCCGTATAGGATACAGGTTCAAATCCTGTCGGAGGACGAATAATTTCTTTGAAAATCTCTCGGACATTCAGGACGCTAAATGTTGTTTAATACTATTTATTATAAAACAGAGAATTTACTTAAATATTTGTATCTATAAAAAGAATGTATAAACATAAAAATGTCTTAAAATATATATATATATATATATATTGTGTATTTAAGCAGAAATGTAACCTTTTTGTGTTTCGTTAAAAAAGTATTTTTTTTAAATTTTCTACTAGTATGCCCCTTAAGTAACTGCGTTCCTAATCAAACCGAACTCATAGCAACTACGTAGCTATCCAGACAATTTTCGTTGCACCTACCCGTCGAGAGTTTCATTTAAACAAATGCATAAACCTAACAGACTCCATCCGAAGCATATTTATAGCATAATAACCTCATCCGCATGTAAAAAGAAAGATAAAAATTAATGAAAGCCTTAGTAATAAAAAATAAAACGCAAACACTCAATCGCATTGACTATGAACACGACCATATTGAACCGACAGTGTTTGAAAAAGGGAGTTACGTTCCATCCAGCCTGAATGTGCATATATATATATATATATATATATATATATATATATATATATATATATTAGTTTGCTAGCATCAATAAAACGGATATTATTTTGAAAAAAAATTATTGTTTGGAATGAAACAATAGTTTTTTTTTTTTAGCATATATATATATATATATATATATATATATATATATATATATATATATATATGCATGTGTGTGTGTGTGTGCGCGTGTGAGTGCGTGTGAGTGCGTGTGAGTGTGTCTTTTTTAAAATATGTAGGCGAAATTTAAATTTCTGGAAAAACACATTCATAAATCTATCAATGCACACATACAAGTACCCATAAAAATATTCTTTATTTTATATAGGAAATGCTATTTTTACGATCAAAACTATTGTTCGACATGTCACTTTATAGTGGACTGTATTATTAAAAAAAATCTTATTTCTCCATTGATTTAAGTACAGTTATATATATATATATATATAAAAGAAACAATTTTGCATTTAGCTCCATACACATGTAAAAATTTACTGAAATATCTTATATGCCTTTTAAATAGTAAAAATAAATCATTTTTTATCTCAGATTTTTTTTTGAATAGCGTTTTTAACGATTTTCTTCCTTTCAATTCACGCTCGTAAATTCTTAGTAAAATATATTCTATACTAAAAAGTATATAAATCTCAGTTTAATTTTAGCAGAAAAGTATATATTATCAGATTCGATATTTAAACTGTTTTATCTCCACATCAAAACTTTGTGTGTCCTACTTTACGTAGAGTTACCATACGTCCAATTTGCCGCTTGGGATGATCTCTTTTTTTGAGGTGTGCGCGCGTGCCACGGTGATATAGGCAGTTAGTATTTGTTCATATCAGCCATGTTGAGTTATGAAAACATTTTATTATAAAGGGATACAAAATTAATAAGAAGAAAAATAACTTAAAGCTATTTCTGTTTGAATGTCGGAAATTATGCTAACCTTACCCTTCATTCTGTATAAAAAGGATTGGTTTGACAAAATGATCTTGTAATCCCGTCACGTCATTAAACCGGTAAGCTCCCCCACCCCACAGTTCCATCTTTTGACTTACATTTTTCCTAATTTTCATCAACGACTTTCCCCATGCCATCAGTTCTTAATTTGTTATCTATAATATTGATATAACTATTTACTCATATCTTAATGGTAAATCGCATCGTTTTAATAAGGTAGCTGTCCCGAAGTCTATTACGGTCGTAAAAGTATTACATATACTTCATCGATTAATAGGAGGGGTGCGTCTATGGCAAAATATCCAGTCGGAGCCCATTCACCTTCAGGTTGGTTTTGAATTCAACGTTTTCTTTCTCCCAAACTGTTTGACTCACGTGAACTCAGTTAACCTTGCTATTTAACGTTGAATCGTTATTGAGGCATTTCAAACCGGGCACGACACGGGAATGACGATAAACTACATCGGGCAGAAAAGGAGGTTTTGAGGAGTATGGAATCACTTCGTAATTGCTGTTGTTCCCAGGTCCACCCTGACCCGGTATGGTAGTACCTGTTAGGGTCCCAGTTACGGGCGAATAGTTAACACCCAAACTGGGGTTAAAACATTATGAAATACAAAAATATATTTTTATAGTAAAAAATACAAGTGATACATTTTCATAGTTACAAAAAATACCAGCATTACATTTTGAAAAAAAAAAAAAAACCGGCAATAAATTTCTGTAAAAGAAATTAATAATGTTCCCTGAAAAATTAAATTTCGGCATTGAATGACCCATAAGGTGTTGATATGCCGTTAAACAAACAAACAAACAAACCTAGGAACCCTGAGTTATGAGGAGATGTACATCCCCTTTATCAGACCGAAATTTTCGACCAAATTTTAACGCTCTGCTCTCTTACTAAGAATCGATATCGATTTTCTCGACAACGACCGGGTTTTCTGAGAGGGCTGGTCTGAACCCGGGAAAAGACCCTCAGAGCTTATAGCCAGTTATGAGAGAAATAGCATACATTTCTAAGGAAAAGGATAGTTTCCTTTTTTTTAACCAGATAAACATTTCATAAAGACGTACATTCCTTCTTGGTATCTTCTTTCCAGAATCATCTGTTATTACGATCCCGTATGCGCATCATGCCAAGGAAACGTGACCGTAAATTATACCGACTGATTTCGATATTCGGCCACCCTAGGCTTTCTTCGGGCAGATGGAGACATCAGATCTCGCGGCGCACCATGGGAGACCTATAACCCCAAATTAATTTAAACATGACTCTTTCTAGATCAGTTAAAATGGTACACTGGTATAGAACTCATTTCAAACTCCGTTATGGGACACTGACATCTAGATATTTTAATCATCATGAAGCGAGAAATGTCAGTTAAATAGGCGTCGAACTGTAAAGCCCTAATACTAGGCACCTTGGCCAACAGTTTCTTGTTGTCTTGGAATTCCTTACATATGTCGTTGTTTGTAATCAAACAGCGTCCATACAACCGTTTGATACTAGCGATCTGTAGAAGTTAAATTTCTGCATACATATCTGCGGGTGCGTTCTTTGACACAGCAGACATTATGTTTTATATAGCTGTAACTACCAGAGCTCTATCGTTCTTGTTAAGTAAAAAGTACAGCTCTGCTTTGGCTATATGTTTTATGTGGCCTCCCTTTGTCTTTTCTATAAATATTTTCATGGCAACTGCTATGACGAGCTTTTTTCTCTGGTGCCTCGAATACATGAATATATTGGCATCTAAGTCCCACTCTTTTACTGGTGAAATAGCCAAATGCAATCGCCACATCTACTCTAACTTTTTTTTCTGGCATTTACCATCTGTGGACCTCCATTCCTTTTACTTCCTTCACTGATAACTACAATCTTCAAAAATTTAAATGTAACGTCAATCGCCATCTTCTGTCTTCTTGAATCGCCCTTCATCGTTTGTTCTTTCTTAAATCCTCAGAGTTTAAAAAAAAACAACAAAAAAAACAGAGGGAAGCCACATCATGTCTGTGAGAAAGTGACTAAAGTCTAGATGCCAAGTCAGGATGAATTACATTGCAGATCCTTCGTTGGATTTTGTCATGAACCTCGAGATGAACAGAAAGGGGCAGCAGACGAGATATGACAACAGTATTCAATGCAGGACAAAATGGTAGATATCTTGATGTATAGGATGGGCTCTGACGAGAAAACTCTTCTGGCACGGCACAGTGAATCAACTTTCCTTGCAGTGGATGCAGCTATTGACTCAATGTAGTTGTATCCGAAATACGCTCCATATAGCCACGTTGGTTCAGATAGAGATCAAGGTCGGTTTTTCAATCAACCACTAAAAGTATCAGATGGAAATCAAGCAAGTGTAAAAAGCAAAACGCTTTTTTTTGGTTAATGTTCATGATATGTTTAAAAGGGAAAATACTGAAATTGGGCACATGCCGCATTATATTAGGTATTCTACTGATGACCAGGTTAAATTTTTGTTTTCAAATTCCTGGCGCAGTCTGCATATACAGGCTGTCCATAAAGTTCGTGTGCACTTTAAAAAATTATAACTTTATTTGTATTTACGATAGAAATAATTTGTAAAAAGGATTAGAAAGAAGTAAATCTAATTTTTTATGGTTTTAATGAAATTTTATTTAAGTTTCCACATGTCCTCCATCATTAGCAGTAAAAAGGGTAATACGATTTTGCAGTTCGCGGAAAACATTTGCCGACTGATTTACCGTAATGCCTGAAATCACATTAGTTATTTTAGCTAGACTTAAAACTAGATACATTAAACTTTATAACATTTTTTACAGATTATTTCTATCGCAAATACAAATAAAGTTATAATTTTTTTAAAGTGCACCCAAACTTTATGGACACCCTGTATTTCAATATACCAGTTGTAACAGCAAAATTGCCCAAATCGTGTTATAGGATAATTGTTCATCCCACAAAATGCTTGATATCTAAATAAAAAATAAAAAACACTAAAATATTGTGTTTCTTATTTTCAGGTTTTTAGGTAAGTCATTTAGCTATCTTGATATTGTTTGTCGTAAGAAGTAACCTAAAACCCTTTGAGTTATTCAACTAGAAAGAGAACAGGTTAAATGGTTTTGTGTCAGCCCCACTATCTTCTCAACTGAGCAATGGTGAGAGGAAAAATCATTCAGGTCGGTCTTCAGTAATGATACCAACATTCATACTCTGGCATCCATCTTCAAAGTCCATTCAAGAACCATCAAGAGGACGGTGAATAATTAAAAAAAAATAGGGAACAACAGATAGGGAAACTGGATTAAGAGATCACAACAAGAAGATCAATCATTATTTCAAGTTAGAGGTAAAGAGATCAATTAGAAAACATTCGACTCAATCCATAAGATGTTTGACACGTGAAAGAGGTGTTTTAGCTATGAAAGTTCAAAGAGCAGTAAACAAAGACTTGAAAATAAAATCGTACGTGAAACGTGTGAGGCACTTCATTACTCCAGGACAGAAAGATAGAAGGTTAGAGAGGGCGAATAAGTTGGAAAATGATCCTGGAATTTGTAAAAACAATACGCTAGTCGAGTGAAGATAGTTCAGTGGTAGGGTTTTTGACTGACACCAAATCGGCTAGGTTTCAATCCGGGCTAGGAGCATTTGGATATCTAGTCGCACTGATGAGCTGTGATACAGCGTAACAGTACTGTCTGCGAATGACATCATTTAGCACTTGAAAATATATTTTCAGTTGAGCACTGTTGAATGATAAGCTAATTCTAAAAACAACAGCCACCTGCGTTAATGGCGAAACTCTTCAGTAAAATCAATGGAGCACTTCGGTTGGGCGTTTCTTTACATTTGTAAAAACAATACCCTAGATTTGCCTGATTCATTCTGCTCAGTGAAGATAGCTCAATGGTAGAGATTGATTTGAAGCTTTTAAAGTCCTTTATGCTGCATTCAACATCATCACTTGATAGGACACCAGAAATGTTGAAACAAAATGGCTATTTTTGTAGTGATTTTATAACATATTTATGTTATAATTTTCGAACAAATAATTATATTTATAGTTGTATATATATATATATATATATATATATATACAACTATATATATATATATAACTATATATATATAACTATATATATATATATATATATATATATATATATATATATATATATAATATATATATATATATATATATAGGGTCCAAATAGCATAATTAGAAGCCACGTATACTTTCTTAAATTTCTTGAAATATTAAATATATATATAAATAAATAATTACTTTCATAAAAAACATTATTATTTTTTTAATTTGCAACTTTTTCTATATATATATATATATATATATATATATATATATATATATAACTTTTCGAGCATATAACGTCGAAATACTAATTTGAATACTAAACGATATATATATATATATATATATATATATATATATATATATATATAAAATTTGATGTCTAATCTTCCCTCTGTCGAAAAATTCCTATGGCGAATTGGGCACGTGAAATGGGCTACGGCGGAACGTACTATTCCCCACTCAAAACGTTAGACACATATTCAGCTTATACGAGAGTCACAGATGGTAGATATCTTTAATTAGAATGAGAGTCAAAAAAGTAACCATTGGTTCAGCTTAAACAAAGCTCCAAAAGAGAAAGTCATAGGTCAGGTTTGCGCGGGAGTGAAAAATCCGACATAGATTTGATTTGCATAAGAATCAAACAAATGTCGATAGATTCTTCCGTTTTGTTTTACGGCACGACAACCGTTTTGTTTTACGGCACGACAACCGTTTTGTTTTACGGCACGACAACCGTTTTCGTAGTCGCTCTTCTTTGTTGTTTTGATAAGCAAATGTCCGATTTGCACAAGAGAGAAATGTCCGACTTTCAAGTAAGTTAAAAAAAAAAAAAGTCAGACATAGATAAGATTTTCACAAAACCTTAGATATGGATTCGGGTCGCACGAGAGTCAATCAAGTAGACAAAGGTTTCGGTTTACACAAGATATTTTAAAAAAATTGACATCGAAGCTAGAAGCAGAATAGATAGAAGTAATTGTTTTATTTGATGGTTTATCAACCTTTTTGCAGTTTGCTGTATACTGTCGTTTTGATAAAAAGAAATTGGCTGACATAGGTGCGATTTATTACATATGTGTACGGAAAACAGGCGGTCGCTTTTCGGGGGGGTTATCCCGAAAAGTGATTGTTCAAGTATGCAGTTTTTGTATACTTCACTCCAGCGAATAGAGGGAGAAAAGAATGTAACAGCCGAAATATAGTAATCAAAACAAC
This sequence comes from Acanthosepion pharaonis, assembly GCA_903632075.3. Classification (NCBI taxonomy): domain Eukaryota; kingdom Metazoa; phylum Mollusca; class Cephalopoda; order Sepiida; family Sepiidae; genus Acanthosepion; species Acanthosepion pharaonis. Next base: position 602,058 of record CAHIKZ030000868.1, read on the forward strand.
AAAGATAAAGATACACGTTTGAATGCAATGACGAAATAAATATATGTTTATATTGTGAGACCGGAAACTACCTGCACAATAGACTCTTCCAGGCCTATATTAAGTAGGCGACATAGCACTCTAGAGAGACACACGGAGTCACAGAGAGTCACACTGAGCGACATAGAGAGTGATATAGTAAGCTCCGCTTACACTATCTCTGTAACCTGTAGTTAATATATCTTTCTTACATCTAATCCGTGTTCCGTGTTTTACTTCTGTGGTCCCAACTTTGGCCCCACATCAGTTTATCTAGCTCTAATCATTCTGATTATGATAATTTGAAAAAAAAAGTCGCTTTATTTTTTATTAGTTGATCCAAGAATATTCATAATTATCTATTAACTGGGTGAGAACGAAGATACCCTAAAATGTTTGTTTTTTTTTTTTCATATTTTCGGAAATCTTATTAATAGCTTCGATTCAACACATGACCCTAGCTGACAAAGGGCTTGAAGATCTGTCAACCTGTGCTTGCTTCAGTTGTCTTCAGGACATATATACACATCTACAATTACATCTCTCCCATTACCAACATAACACACACACACACACACACACACACACACACACACACACACACACACACACACACACAAAGAATTAATAATAATACTCTCCTCTCAAAGTGTCCTGGCGCTACGCAATTTATAGACTACTAAACCTTAAATCCATACCTGTAAGTCGCTGTTGGTGGTGGTAACTTGATGCTACGTATCGTGCAAATACCTGCGACAGCGAGCATCAGAATAATATCTGTGTCAAAGGTCATGCCTACAAATATTTACGGTCAGTATTAAATGACAAACAAGGTGCCGAGACGCCGCTGGTGTGATACGTGAGCAAATGGAAATAGTAGTTCTTATGAAAGGAGAGAAGTCTCGTATATTCCCAAAAGAGTATAAAATTTTGCCTGGTCATGTCAAATTCTCATGTGAGATTTGGAACCAGTTCTCGGCTGATTATGTTTTTAGAGCAAGCTTTCTTGAGGTGTTTGGTGTCGGGGATGTGTAAACAGTCTCGCAATGAAATCAGATCGGCTCGTACAGACACTACGTACGTTCATGATTTGTATAATAGGTAGACGCCCATAATTTACTTTGACGGAAGTAGCCAGTCTTTGAGGGCAAAGGTGCTGCAGAAATAATACCTTTTAAGAGCCAATAACTGAAAATGTTCTCTTTTCTGGCGCATGTATGATTCTATTGGTAGCTGTCAAATTCGGAATTCTATGTATAGATTAACCTCTTTAATACACGCAGAGGCTATTGAAACGATAACTCCGGGGGGAAAACTACAGTAGCTATATAGTGCGACAGAAATAACTCCTGCGTTTTAAACTGACATCTCTGTTGTGCTAGTGAACTTAGTCAAGTAGCAGTGGTGTCTTCATCTAGATAATGTCTTCCCATTTTCTTTTCAGATACCACCAGCTACCATCATGGCCCACGTGCGTTTGCTATTGAAACGTTATTTTTTTAAAGTTAATATGTGATTGCAACACAGATTTCTTTCGTGCTCATTTCATATTACATCGGAAAGATGCTTTTCCTGATAGAAAATCGATGCTGCTATGGGTTGAAAATTTCAGGGTCACAGGTTGGGCGCTTAAAAGAACACCACCTCGAAGACCGCGAAGCGTTCGACCTTCCGGTTGATGGAAAACATTAGAAATCGTCTACGTCAGTGTATGGTGAACGGAGATCACCATTTGAAGGTTGTTATTTTTAAGACAAAACAAAAAATAATCTATAGTCCTCTGCGTAAACAACAGTGAAATAAACTTTTAAATAGCAGTTAACTTTGTCTTTTTCAGCAACATTTTAAATGTGGGAGGTATTTCTGACACATCCTGAATTTGTTTCGTCAACTAGATTGCATGGCTTTTGTTTTTATTTGATTGTAGTCAATTCGATATAAAAGCAGGAATTTTGTATTTGGCTTACGAAGACAATATCAAGCTGACATTTTAATATTCGTCAGAGGATAACCAATCAACTATGCAGATATTCAGCTGTTACAAGATTCAAAGAGAAACATGAAACATCTTTTACATATATAAAGAACTTATTATTTCTTCATTAAGTATATGGGAAAATGATATACAAATTTTGATATATCAAGAATAATTTTACGGAAAAAACACTGGCAAAAAGGAAAAGTATTTTCGTGTGACACGTTTCGTCCTTGATGACATCATCGAACTTACTCTAAACCTTATTACGATTACCAGCCTAGGTAGACGTGATATTTAATAAAGGTAAACATGCTCTCCGGTAGGGATCAAATCTGCGTCGTCCTCTTTTGTCGGGGCTTTAGACTACTTCTCCACAGAGACCGTCACATCCTAGCAATGTTGAATTCATACTGTTTAAAATAAAATAAAAAAGCAGGGCGTCTACTCAAACAAAATAAAATCCACAAATCTCTCTCTCTCTCTCTCTATATATATATATATATATATATATGTGTGTGTGTGTGTGTGTGTGTGTGTGTGCATGTGTGTGTTTACCAATGGATAATTTAGACAAGTTTTGCCTATTTTCAATTTTTTTAGAAAAAACATCCTGATGATGACATTGCGTTAGTGTCGAAATTACTTGGAATAAATGAATTTATATCAATATGGAATTTTTTCTCTTCCTTTAATAAGGATACTAAATGAGGATACTAAATTATTCAATGAGACAAGTCTTAATGAAATATATGGCGCTATATATATATATATATATATATATATATATATATATATTACGTTGCGAAAATGAATGAGAAAATAGAAAACTGGGTGATGATGTATTTCGTTCCCAGAAGGAACATCGACAAGCAAATAACGATTTTATTGACTGAATCAATTTCACACACGCTGCCAAGCACGCACACACACACACACACACACACACACACACACACACACATATACATATATATATATATATATATATATATATATATATATATATATATATATAATATGTAAGAGAAATACAAGAAAGTGCCCGTTCTAGATGGCATCGAAACCTTAATGATACGGAGATGCTAATCTTTTAAATTTAGATTGTTTGACATCCGATTCTATATGAGTGTTATACATAGCCTATTTAATTAATCTTTTTAGAGCTTTTATTTTGATTATAATTGTTGCTTTTTTTTTAATCGACCCATATTGTATTTGTAATTCTTTTATGAGAAAAGAAAACAATGTTATATGATACTGCACGTACATTTACTGTAGAAGAGTTCATTGGTGTTCTGTGTTTAATAATGTTCTGTTCCGTACTAAGCTTTCTGGGTGTATTATAAGGATATTGTAAGTACAATAATTAAAAAGCGAAAAAAATCATAGAAAATTTAACAAAAACTTTATACAAGGAATAATTACTGTTGCATTAAAAAATATAATGAAATTACTTCAAGAAAATGTCAGCTAAAAAACAAAAACACAAAAATAAGATATATTTCATTCTCTAAGAATTCTTATGATGGTTTTAGAAACTGACTATGAGAATAGCAGACGTTTACTCAATGATTGAAATATCTATGAAAAAAATTGATGAACATAAAATAATTTTCAACAGACAAAATTTCGACAAATCAGAAATAATTTAATTAATAAATGAGGATAAAACGTGGTTGAAATCGATCGAATACACGCCTAAAACACTCAGATTTAACTTTGCTAAAATACGTGCCATTCGTACTGCCATTCGTACTGCAGCCCATAGACGAGGGAAAATATAGTCTCCACTGATCTTCCATATTTAAAATAAAAACGGAGAGCGTGTCAGTAGAGTACAAGGGATAAATATGAAAATTTATGACGATAAACATTTAATATAATTACATTTAAGTTTAGACATTAAATTCTTATACGTACCAGTTACCAAATATTATAACCCCTAATGAAATTGATGTGCTGACTAGATAATAGCACAAGGCTTGAATTGCTATTACCTAACTCCAATATTTCGTCAGTTACCCTAAGCCAGACTCTAGTATCTGGTCCTCCTCCGTCCATCCCTAACTGGTACGGCATACGGACTCTTCGTGTACTTTGGGTAAGAGACTGTCTCGAAATTGCCTGGGTTGGTTTATCTATTTCTAACCACATTCTGGTTTGCAATATAAGATACACGTGTGAAGTTATGCACATCTACATTCGGTGACTGGGAGTAACTCCAGGTAAATCCTGAATCTGGATCATTTTAGAGTCTGGTAAGAAATCTGTGCGCAATATAAATAATACGAATACTAAGAAAGAGTTAACTAAATCAAAGATCGCCTTTCCAAATCGATAGGCAAAACTTATGATACTTTGCCGACATTCACTTTCGATAATAATTTTTATAAGTAGAAATTTGAACGGCCGATTCGATCGTCTCATAGCAGTATATTCGTATATCTTTTCTAAGAATTTCGATAAATTGATCCTTTCCAAAATATTTTACCTAAAGCATCATCACATTTCCGACATATCGATTATACATTATTCTTATATCCCGCAAATCACTATGACCCTATCATTTAAACGAAATATAATATAGCTCATATACAATTGAATTTAATTATGAAACAGAAAAAAAAACGTATTGAATTTTTTTGATATCATGTTAAGCCGTTCTGATAATGATTGAAAACAAAAAATTTACTGAAAATCCAGTAACAAAACTGATGTTATAAAATTCTGCTCATGACACAACAAAATAAAGTTCGTAATAATTATAGGTTTTTACATTAAAAGTACTTAAAATAAGTGCAGTCTTCAATATTTACACGGTGACAAAAAATATATTGCGAATACTTTTCGACTTCTCCAGTATTCTAATTGTTTTATGTATAACGCGAGAAAGAAAGCTTATAAAATCCACAAAAACAAAAAAAAATATACATAAATAAACTTAAAAACTAAGACTAAAGCCCCAAATATCCATACCAAGTCCATATAAGACTATAATTGAAAAGATTTTCATTTAAACCTAATGTAAAATTTGTCACAACGACATCAAAACCAATATGAGATTTAATCAATACAAAAAGAAATAATAATAATAATAATAAGCATTATTATACAAAACTGTTTGCAAAAATAGATTAGTGAGCCATCTAGAAGTTTAAATATAAGTTTATATGAACATAAGAAGGATCTTTTACGAAACAATGCGCACAATGCATTAGACGTTTCACGTAATAGAGGATGTGCGGGTGGTGGAACGAATTTTGGCTCTCAATGAGAAATCTGAGAACCAAGTCTGAATTTTATTCAGGTTCATTGCATTCAGTTATGTGCAAATAACCAAGGGAAGGGATGAATTCATCGTCTCCCCAGGACATGGGTTAAAAAGTAGAACTTCTATCTGAAAAAAAATTCTTATTCGCCAAAAAATTGTTCACCCGGAAAAAAATATATTAGAATCCAAAATATGTTTCGGTTTTAAATAACCCAGTAAGGGGTGATAATCTGTAAAAAAGAAAGAGGAATTATTCTTAAAATCCCAAATATGTTTCGGCTTTAAATAACCCATAACTGTTGATAAACCTTAAAAAATAAGTTAATCAATCGATAAATTCCCCTAAAGATCTGACCATGGAGTTCCGTTTAAAAGAGTAAAAATTATATTAAGATGGAAATGTATTGAAATTGCATTAATTTTGAATGCTTCTACAGTAACTATATTCCCAGTATTGTAAAGCATAATTCTTCAAACTCATTTTAACACAAAAGATGAACTGACAGCTTGGATTATGGCAGCTTTCATAAAATTAAATAAGGAAACCATCCCAGAAGAGATGCATGAGATTCCAGAGTCGTCTGAAGACAGTGGTTGAAGCCAATAGCGGTTTTATTGCATAAATTTACTCTTTCGTATTTCAAGATATCTTTGTGTAATTTTGGTAAATATATATGTTAAAATATGATGTAAGCGTTATTTTCATTTTTGCATAATTTAGACGACAATTTACCCTATATATGTGCGTATATTGCACTGAGTTTTGATAAATGACAAGTCGGGCTACGGGAGTGTAAAGTATGCGTGGACAATGAAGCAATTTAATGTTGTTTCTTGATTGTTAGTGTTGGAAATACAATCTGCCAACAGACATTGCAAATCATGAAATAAAACATTATGTTTTATATAGGGTGGATTTTTGAGGTGCTGAATTATTTCTATGAATTAGATTACATATTTTGAAATTTTTGTTATATCAAGATGGATTTATTTTATATCTGCGAAGACATTCGCTATTAGAATTAATAAGGCCTGATATTTTCCTTCTGTTTTTGCATCATAGTGAAATAATAAAATCATCATAATTAGCATCTACTAGAACGCCAAGCAAAGGGATTCTATTTTTAATGTTGAGTTCACAAATGAATTGTAGAACAGAGTTACTGCCCGAAGCATTTTAATACATCTAAGTTTACAGTTAATACCAAAATCTTGTCAGTAGATTTGGCATATATTGAGGGTTTGTTGATATTATTAAAGAGCTTGTTTTCTATATGGGACATGTAAAAAATAGATAAGATGGAACCCAGAGTTGAGCCCATAGCTACGACGTGAGTATGTCTAACATCAATCACTATATTGCGTCTGCTTGAACACTGTTCCCTTTTTAAAAATTTTTTTCAATCCCTCCATATTTTCAGTCTTTTCATTCTCTTTCACTTTCACTCACTTTAACCCCTTGCATTCTATTGGCATTATCGTTTTTATTGGGGTGAAATGATTTAAAAAAATGTTACCACAGTCATTGCAATATGGTACTAGTGTGCTGTAAAATAGAAAGAGTTTACGTAAAATATTCGAGTATGAAAATTATATAAGTATTTATATCCTTATAGTTACTTTACCAGGGTCATTAGTAAACTAACTATCAACATCTAACAAGGTTAGAATGACATTGTTAGGTTTATTAGAAAGTAATACGTAAAAGAATTGATTGATGGAACAGAGTTTATGTATATTGGATTAGTATGGCTGAGTCAGTTTGTTTGAACAGCTTACATACAGATGTGGACAGAATTATTCACCCCCCCCCGAATATACGGAGGCACGATGGAGTAATAGATAGCGTCTCGGATTGAGGAATCGGAGAGCCGAGGTTGAATTCCAGTCAAATCTATTAAATTCACTTACTGGTCAATACCCTTGGGAAAGGTATGAATCATCCTCTTCTTCTCCCCCACCGCCACCAGCTATGCGTAAATAGCAAGACAGACCGGGTTATATAGCCTTGGATGGCAACTGGTCTACCGCAGAAAGAAATGGCAACCTACTGCGGGAAAACATCTGCCTCGTCAGTCATATATCGAAAGATACATGATCGCCTAAGCGTGTATCACGCATGATACAAACCGACTAAGGAAATATGAATATTTGCAAGTACTTACTGAATTTGCCATATATAAGTGATTCTGTATTTAGTTTTGAATAATTCGTGAAATTTTTTAGAAGTTTCGATCCATTATATTCATAGATTTTTCTAAAAATTGGTGCTGTTCAGAATTATTATCATGAAATAATATGACTCTAAGACAATTGTAATTTTATTTTTTTAATTTGGCATTAAATAGAAACACTCTTTGAAAATGAAATTGTATTGACCTGAATCTATAACATTAAAAAAAGGTCATGAAGAAAACGATATGAATGAGTGCCATGTACTGCAATAACTTTTTGCAACCATGGCGAGGATCACTGGACTTGTCAAAGTGATGGATATGCAACACTTTCAAAGCCTTTAAATATTCCTAGAGTGACAATTCGTAGCATTATGAAGAAGTACAACGAGACTCCTTATGTTGAGAATAAATTAAGGACTGGCAGAAAATGGTTAATTTCTGTGAAAGAGGAAAGGAAAACAGAGATGTCTCAAAGAATACTCAATAAACGACAAAGGATATTGTCAATGATGTAAAAATATCAGGGTTGAATGGATCGACGAAGGCAGTCACCAAATTCTTTAATCGAGGAGAAACTTTGAGATTATCGACCAAGGAAAACTCCCCTGATTAAGGCTAAGCATATAAAATGCAGATTAGCTTATGTTAGAAGCCATCTAGAACATGGGGGTAAATATTGGAATTCTTTTCTTATGGTCAGATGAAACCAAACTAGAATTATTTGGTCACATGAACTCCCGCTATACGTGAAGGAAAGTAAATGAAGCAAACAAACCAAAAATACCCAAGCAAGTTGGTGGGAGCATTCTGTTCTGGGGATGTTTTGCTGCTTCTGGAGCAGGAGAACTAATGAGAGTACAGGGTACCCCAGATAAAGAGCAGTAGTCGACTATTCTTAAAAATAGAATAAAACAAAGTGTACGAGAACTGTATTTGAGGCATTACTGGAGGTAACAATGAACCGAAACACATGCCACAAGTTGTTAGAAAATACTTAGATGATAGCAAAATTAAGGCATCGTGTACCTTGCACATAATCTTGACTTAAACCTCTTCAAATATTTATGGATATATTTCAAGAAAAATGTGAGAGAAAGAATTCGAATGTGGAGGAAACAGAAACTATTGGTAAGAAAGAACGGAGCTAAAAACCTATCAGAGTGTGTTGTGAACTTGTAAGGAATTATTAAATTTGATTAAAGACAATAATCAAGAATAATGGTTAAGCAATTGATTATTGAGGCAAAATGGGCAATATTGTCGTAAGTTAATTTATTTATTCATTTTTTTTTCATTATTGTCTGACATTAAAATAAGATTTCCTTGTGGGCATCATAGCGCATTCTTTCAAATCAACTATTTCATCAGTTGTGAAAAGAAGAGCATGACGTTTTCATGAAAATTTAAGGTATTACAACTTTATTAGTAATTATGGAAACAACTATATATATATATATATATATATATATATATATATATAGCGAGAGAGAGTATTCATGTATGAAATATAATTATGAAAAAAATGTAAGAACGTGATGCTATGTTTGATATCATGGATTGAAATGAGTAATGAGTTCGATAGTCATTTGGTAATCCCTACTTTCGATCTTGTACCACTCTAATATACATTTAGTAAATTACTTTATATATATATATATATATATATATATAAATAATTAATTGAAATTATTTTTTTATATTCCGCAATATTTCTTATTACTATAAAAGTTAGATTTAATCAATAATATAGACATGAGTATCGATTCGTAACCTAATAATGCAGGTATTTTATACACACATTATATATATATATATATATATATATATATATATATATATATATATATATATATGTGTGTGTGTGTGTGTGTGTGTGTAATTTTTATATATATTATTTATATATTATATATTCGGGGTACTTATTGGAAAACACTCAATATCAGAGATAGAGCTAACATATTTAGTTGGATTGATGTGAGTTTGCGAACCTGGGTTTCACGCCCTTGCGATCGCCAGAAAAAACTCTCTCTATATATAAGTGTATTTTTGTGGAGATTGAGGTAAACACCCAGCGGGGACAATGGTGTTTATGCATGAAACAGACTGTCGTTGCTCAGTATTGACCTTAATTCCCACTTTTATATATTCAGATACTGGGCACTTTAAAACATAAATATAGCATACATTAAAAATTAAAACTATAAAAACTTTTTTATCTTATATATATATATATATATATATATATATATATATATATATAATTTTATCATATAGACAAAACCATTTTACTCACTTTTTATGTATATAATGAAACTTTTTTTTATGTATATTTTTTCTTCTCAAGCAAATGGAAAAAAAGGAATTGACGTTTCACATAAGGCTTGCCTACAAGCAGGATTGTTTTCAACCATTTTCGATTCTCACCCGTCGAAGTGCAGTTGAAATGCACTGAAACCAAGTTGCATCTTTGTAATGAGTAACATGGTTTTGTCTATATGATATAATTATAATCTCTCTCTCTATCTCTCTCTCTCTCTCTCTCTCTATATATATATATATATATATATATATATATATATATATATATTAAATATGATTCCTTCGCTACATAAGAGTTCTCATGTTTCAAAAACGAGAGCTGAAACCCTCAATATAATTATTAAAATTAAATTGAATTAAGGTATCAAACCCTGTTTCATCCTCAAGCGAAAATTTAGGAATAAACAATCTTGAACTTTACGCATCTTTATAAGAATGTTCGCTCGCAAAATTAATTACTATGGAAACGGCTGGGGCGACCATTTTGATGGGGGTCTAACAGTATATATATATATATTTAACTGATAAAACATATATACTTAAATTGCGACGCATTTAGTTCATTCAGGAAATTTATCAAAAGCAAAAGGCAGATTTATTAAGAAAAATCTGTAATTGTACGCACAGATAAAATATCGCTGATAAAATTAAATATTTCTTAACGTTCTCCATAATGTCCTTGCCATATCAAAACGTTGAAAGATTTTCGAATATTATCGAATATCCCCGATCTCAGATTCCATTACACTACGTCATTTCCTCAACATGCCTGTTTGGCAACTACAAATGAAGGTGTCTCTTAATAAATATCTGCATTTCGCCTTCGAGGAAGAACGAAGCGCGATGCAAATATATGTTTTCCTATTTTGTCAATTTCCCTATATTTAATCTTTTTTTTTATCTAATATTAATTTACACCTCAATTTCCATGCGTACACACTCAAATACACACACACACACACACACACACACACACACACACATATATATATATATATATATATATATATATATATATATATATGAATTAAATTAATCATATACTACACTAAATCTAATATATCCAACTTAATTCTTCGCAATGATTCTTCTCCCCCGGTTAGCGATTTGGAAAAAAACAACATAGTTTGTAAATTCAAGTGCCCTTTGGGAGATTGTATCTCCAACGATTTAAATAATGTTTATGTTGGTTACACCACAAACTCGCTTTCACGACGCTTGACATTACATTGGAATGAAAACTCTAACATTTTTAGGCATTTAAAACAATATGCCTGCCCGCACACACAATTCCGTAAAATACTTGTCGAAAACACAATTATATTTCGATATGAAAACAATAGACAAAAACTAAAGATCCTTGAAACATTATACATAAAACAGTTGAAACCCAACCTAAACAAAATCAACTATGGAATCTCTACAAAATGTCTGTAGTTGGTGACGGAGGCCATTGGTTTGTGCCAACGACTTTCCATACTTCATACTTCTCCAATTCACTCTCGCGTGGTCATGTGTGACGTCATGAGATGCGGTGCGATTTTCGCTTTTAGTTTCTTATATGCACATGTTTATCGTTGCTTAGTGATCATCTATGTAAACATTCACAGACTGTCATCACTGTCTAGTCCATATATTGCTTAATATGTTGTAAGTGACATCTTTGATAATGGCTTATGTAAGCCGAAAGCTTAGATTATATTAAAAAAAATATGGATCAATATTGTGAATTTCTTTCTTCGTTCAATTATAATGTCATTAAACTTATTAGACGTTATGAAAAGAGTTTGCATAAAATAGACAACACTTGTCTATATTATTTAATGAAACGTGTATGAATATATATATATATATATATATATATATATATATATATCTTTATTATAATGTTTTACATCGCTAAAAGTTTCTGTTTCTGAACTTTAAAATTGTTCCTCATCAGACGATGTGAGATAACTTATGATGAAAATGATTTACTTGGAAAATCTGAAAACAATTCGGTAGCTCATTTGAAAATTAAAAAGAGGTGGGGGAACAAGATTTAAAAATTTAAGAAACACATTTGTGGGCATGTCTTGATTAGCCAATCAACAGATAGATCAAAGCTATAGAAAAATGGAAATACGATCAGAAGGTAGAGGTAGGTAAGTTATTAATTCATGTCTAGATAAATTAACGCATTAGACACATCCAGCACAGACCACATCCTGTTACGAATATAAAGTTAAGATACTTTGAAGTAGACAGAGAGTTATACTTAACAAAAGGTTAATTTTAAGGAATTTCAAGATTTTAAAAAATCTCATACTTCAGAAATATCTTAAAGGGGCCTCTAGTGTAATTAAAACATTTTTATAAATATTTTAAACTTAAGATATGATACTTATGTTGAATGTACAAGAAAATATGGCAATATAAAAGTTGAAAAATCAAAGAATTAAATAAATATTGCGAGGATCAATACATATTAATGAAATAATAGATATGCAATTGTAATGCGTAGATGTTTTTTTATTAAAATCTATTAACTATATTTTAAAGTAAACATTATACAATGTCTACAAATTACTGTTAATTCATTTCTTTGATTTAGGAGAACTCAATTTTTAGGAAACTTTATAGTATGCAGCTTTTCATGTAAACGCAGGTGACATGGGCCATTTAAAGAACTTACAAATTCTCGTTCATATATATATATATATATATATATATATATATATATATATATATATATATATATATATGCGATAAGATGGATCTTGCTATCCAAGTCGTCTGAAGCTCGCGTGAGCGTAAAACTCGAGTTATGACAAGACCCATCCTTTCATTGTTGGTAAGCGTTTCTTGCTAGTTCTAGGCAATTTGGGTTTCGAGCACTTTACTGAGTAGGTAAGTTTGCTTTTAATCATTTCTTTTTACTTTCCTTTGTCAGTATTGTCTGTTTTATTCGAGACTGTATTTGAATAATAGTCTTAGGCTTTGGCATGGTGTCCGTTGGTCTTACCAACAGTTTTTTTTTATATATATATATATATATATATATATATATATATATATATATATATTCTCTCTCGTCTCTCCCGTCGAATTCGAAGTATGAGGGTCAAGCAGATCAGTTCCTAGGAAACCGACAGCTCGACATCAGCACATTAGATTTGATTATAGTGGTGAAGGTTTCGTGCAGGACCATCTACACTTTTTGAAGCGCCGAATACAGAGACCTGGTGCACTACGTGCCACAAGGTCCCCAAACGACCCCACCTCAGGTTTGGAATTCAGAGTTGTACTTCTCCTAAACCAGTTGCCATCCGAGGCTATAGAACCCAGTCTTTCCTGCTATCTACCCAAAGCTGGAGGGAGAAGAAGAGGACTCACACCTGCTGAAAAAGTCGAGTCGAGAGAGCGAGCATATATATATATATATATATATATATATATATATATATATATATATATATATATGTGTGTGTGTGTGTGTGTGAAGATTGTGAGACATGATCAGTGGACATCAACGGCACATTTCGCATTTTTTTTGGGTTATCTCAGTTTATAATGAAAAAAAAATACTGTATGTGAAGAAAAATGCCTTCTCAGACAAGATGAAAATTCCGTTAAGAATCGTCCAAAGTTCATTTTTCGGAAGAAAAAAGAAAAAGTTACAGGTTTCATAATGTCGACTTTTTAAAATTATCATCAGGTGAGGTAGAGAAACATTTGGAAAAGACAATCCTTAGAATTAATCGCCATCAAATGTCTACTGTTTGCAATATCTATCTATGTAGGATTAATAGAAATAAAATTTGTCACTTAGATGACAAATGTTATACACAGTACTTCGACTCCAGAGTTTCGAAGACAAACTTTCCCTAATTGTTCAGTTCATTATTCAGGATGCTTCAGCAATCGACTGCCGCTTTTTTATTATATTTTTAGTAATTGCAATGATGGTGACATCATATCAACTGTTGATGACATTTTGACCAACCGGATGAACAGTCTTTTTTGAACAATCAGATTTCAGCTTACCTGAATGCAGTTACTATCTATATTATGTACACTATTTACATTATTCGGACTATTGTCCTCATCTTTGTCGCCATATTTATTACAACGTTTCGGCCTTCTTCAGGTGGTTGGAATATCGAACTGAGCCCTTTATTTCGCTCACGGGGTAGACTGTTCTAGTTCCACGTGCCATGTTTAATGGCTGTCAGTTATCAGTTATCTCCTGTTAATTCTCCTTTCCGAGTTCTCCACTGCCTTAACCGGGTATTGAACTCACACCCTTTGGGTTCAATCACTGGATCTAACTAACGCCTTTATCCACTGTGCCATGTGTCCTTGAGGAGACCTGTGTATGAATTTCTGGGTTATCAACAGGAAGAGTTGAAATTAATGCCAGGAAGATTTCATAGCTCTTGCATCAATCCTTCATTGTCAAGCTATGAACTTTTCAGCCCAACATCATCAGGTTGATGTAATTAATTTATGCACTAGTTGGGATGGTCTTATTATTGGTGTTAGGTTGATTGTTTTCACTTTGTGTATATTTATGTGTAGGTGTGTCTATGTGCGTCTACATGTGCATGTATGTTTGTAAGTATTTTATTTCTCTTTTCATCACTTTACATGCACTTCACCACTTATACAGGGTTTATCAAAAATAATCCTGACATAAAAACAATGTAAAATATCAGTGTAAACGTATATCCAAAACGCTATGTAGAATATGTTCTTCGTGGTCAGGCGTACGAGTGGATCTCTGTCTTCATCGGTCCATAGTTTGTCGTGCCACGGATACCGTCTCAGCAACGCGAAGATAAACAGCAGCAAAGGTTGAATGACTCGGCTGTCTTCGTTCTGGAAACCTAATCTGATACAGCCGTGCAACCTCGCGTCCATTACTATTCGCGCAGCCGTATGTAAAAATCATATCTACCAACTCACGATATGAATATCATGCCATTATTAAACAGAACGGTTCTCAGTTATCTAACTAAAGCATAGTTAAACAGACAGACTAGCCACGAATGTACACGAATGACAAATGTAACCTAGTCTAAATGACAATACAGCGACATCTACCGTAAACTTTCTTTGAATTTAATAACTAAAAAATCTACGGGTTTAATCTTTATATGGACTTTTGTCCTTGTTTAGGCGTGAGAAACCCGTCCTAAAATTTTTTTAAAGAGTGTTTTTGATACACATTACCTATATTTTCTGTTTGATAAGATGTTTACTAGATTTTGTTTCTACTTGCCAATTTACATCGCCTACATACCAACAAACAAGTATTTTATTATGAAGATATGTTTACAGGAGGTGGGCGTACCTTGAGAAAAATCTAACGCTGTTTTCCTCAGCAAGACACCGCCAAAACGTCTTTGGTCATGAAAAAAAAATCGATGAAAAAAAATATTAAAAAAAAATAAAAAGACATATCTAATTATCGGTCTTCTACTTTCAGCAATAGGTTTTAATAATCTCACTGCGATCATCACCCTCACTGTCACCACTGTGGTACTCTTCCGCCCCAGATCGTCCACATCGTTATCTTCACATCATTATCATGGTCGCCTATGCAACGATTCTAATAGCGATGACGCTATTATCCTTATCATAAATTTCTATTTTTTTTGTCTCGGTCTCTTTATCCCTGTGAACTGGAACGTGTGTAAATTGATCAGAGGAGGATAACTACCAACACCGAGGTTCGAGCGTGACATTCTGGACTTATAAATATATATTCACCGTCAGGTGTGTAAATAGCGATGGCAGGTTACTGACTGGAGTGATTATTTAGTAACTTTTGACTGGAACTATCCAGTCGAATTAGTGTGAATTATTGTGCGTCGATGATTTGGGTTTTGAGTTAAGATTTACCTGACGTTAAGCCGAGTTGCGCTACTAACAAGGTATTCACTGAAATGGTTAATTATCTTTGGTTGACTTTTACTTCCTTGTTCTTGTTAAGTATTTATTTGCGGTTGTAATTAAATACTGTTTTATCTTAACATTGAAGAGATGATCTCTATCAGGCTTTTATGCTTTGCAGATTCTGGTAGCAGACACAGAAGCGACAGGAACTCCTACTGCAGGTAGTAAAAGAAAGCAAGAGGTAAGGAATAAACATCAATTGTAAGATGCCAGAATTATATGAATGTCAACAAAAAGCAGAACCCAGTATTCAAGTTAAATATTGTTGACACCAAGTACAAACATTTAAATATCTGTTAAGTGTTTTAACATATAACGGAAAATACAACATCAAAAATTCTAAGAAGCATTGGAACAACGAAAGATGCCTTCCAAAAGCTAAGAAAAATATTAAGAAACAGGAATATGTCGTTGGAAATAAAGAAAAAAATGAGTACTTAACCTTTATGTCATATCGGTCCTTCTATGAATGCTGGACAATCTCATCACGGATGAAGAAAAGTTTTGAAGCAACAGAAATGTGCTTCAACATAAGAAAGCTGACAGTAAGACAACATTTTACAGAAAATGGAAATAAAATGTATCTTATATTTAATAAAAAAGATAGTTGAAATTTCTAAGGCACACAGTGAGTAAAGAGGCTTGGTAAATTTAACACTCACAGGATATACTGAAGGAAAGAGCAACAGAGAAACACAGCGCACAACCTAACTCAGGAACTTGTGTAAATGGTTGGCCCAAAAGGGTTTAGGGAAGATTATTAAAAGATAATATAATCTTCACTTCCGTCTACCTAATCTTAACTTATGAATGAAAGCGTAGGTTGGATTCAGTGACTTGACTCAAAGAGTTGCGATTTCAATATCTGGCTAGAGAGTTGTGTTAAAGGGGAGATAACTGAGATATCTTGAAGAGGCATGGCACGTGGAACTAAACCAATCTACCATGGTGGACGAAATAATGGGTCCAGTTTGGAATTCCTGAATTACAACGGCCGAAACGTCGTGAATATGACAATAAAGATAAGGACAACTTTTTTTTCTTTATTCTCCTATATATGTATACACAGTTCTGCGCAAGCGTTATACCGTACAGTCGGTATGACGTATGCGTTGGTCCGGGTTCCATTCTTGGTAGTGGATGTGCACTGCTGATGAGACCCAAATAGTAAGAAACGGCCGTACAGTGCTTTCTTCATTCTGTTGAAGATTATTCTGGGCTCGATCAATTATTATATATATATATATATATATATATATTCTTCATCTTAATAGATTCTAAGACATGGCCAACTGTGTGTAAGTACAGTATTTCTCAAAATATTCTTTTTAAAAATTACAACTGTTTTTTCGGCATCAATTGAAATATCTTGAGTGGAGAAGGTTTTAAAGTTGATTTGAATTATAAATGTGTAAAGATCTAATTCGAACGTTTAAAACTATGGAATTAATTACAACTTTAGCATCAAATAAATGATGTCTATTCCTTTATTTATACCATTGTGTTGGCGCGTGCCCGAGCAGTTAGAATGTTAACATTCGAATCTCTTACCCGGTCTATTTATCAAGGAGGTGACTTCTCGATAGTATAGAACTGGAGAGACGATACCAACATAACGTACCATTGGGAAGTGCCTTCCCCCCCCCCACCAAAAAAAAACGTACCACCAGTTGATCTAAGCCATCTGAGTGGAATTGGATTGACGGAAGACGTCTTTAGTTGTGCTGACACGAACTCACAAGTTATCACGCGTACAGGCCTTGTTAAACCACTGACCCCGCTTCAACAACTCTAACTGAAGTTCGTACAGAATATTTTCAATGTTTCTGAGCAGGTGTCTGCATTAGGGAGTTTATAGTCACCTTATCAAACGAGCTGACAGCCATTATTATCGTTACGGTTTATTATTGTTTATGTGCCTTATCACTTGCCGAACTTGATAACCAATTTGTATATTCTTTTATTCCATGTGCTATGTCCATGTCCATTCAGAACGTTGGCGATCACGGCTCTCCACAATGACATATCCTTTCTAGTTCTTATATTACCGACTCTCGACAATAAATTGTATATCAAGTTCAAATATAAATGAAAAATACCTATGTTACAATTCATTTTTTGTCTCGACATCTATAATTTTTTTCTATCAGCGATTGTTTTGCTAATGTTTTCATAAGATCTACTTCTTTTTCTTCTATTACGTTGAAACACCGGTTTCCATACAATCACCAAAGGTAAGCAACATCCAGCCTGGTCAGTAACGGTGCGGGTGGTGTAATGGATAATGGCTCGGAATTGTTAATTGGAGAGCCGAGTTCCAGTTCCATTTGGGCTCGTTATATTCACTTACGGGCAAATACCCATGGTAAAGGTATGTATCCACCTCTTCACTACCCCCCGCTATAGGTTAATTAGTAAGACCTCTATCACTAAATCATTATTATCTTCCCCCTCAAAAAACAACAAAAAAAACAAAAAACAATTTACAATCTGAAATTATTTTCTGACGTTAAATAAGGTGATAAAACGTAAAAAAACCCCGAATCAATCAATTCGTCTCTTTTTACGCGATGTGTGTCTTTGGGCCGTGTGTGATAAACGCTCCTCGCAACTTGCTGTTCTTTGTAGATTTTCGTAATGTTTGCCTACTAGCTATCTTTCTGAATCCATCTCCTGCCATCCATTTATACCATCTCGTTAGGTACGTTAGGTGCGGATTTCCTCTTTCTCTCTTGCCTTCAATATGCCCTGTGAGTGTCCTTTTTCTAAGCCTACTTTCCTCATTTCCGTAGAATTTTCAGCCGTCTCAACATAAGAACAGCAGGTTTTGGAGAGCTTTTGTCACCCACAGCCTGAAGGGACACATAGAAAGAGAATAATTAATTGATTAATTCGTTTTTACGATTTATCAAACTTTTGCAGGTTATTTAAAATCAGAAAATAATTTTAAATTCTTTGTGGGGAGGTAATAATGATTTAGGGAAACTCGACTTAATAAGCAGTAAAAACAAATCAATCAATCAAACCATTTACACTTGGCTTCTTAGGCAAGGCTATGTAAATGAACGTACCTCGGGTATATCACCAATGGCGTACATTTCATCTATTCTATCAGTAAATTTGTCAATGCCGAAAACATATAAAGCTGTCAACATCTTAACTACAATCTATAATCATGGTGATTTGTTCCTGTTCAGTTTATCATAGTGATATTTTTTTTACAGTGAGAGTTACCCTTTACAAGACCCGAGGGCCATTCGAGTTAGAGGGTTACGTTAGGAGGACATTTGTGTTGTGTGCATGAGTGAGGTAACGATTAACCCTAGGTTAAGATTGTAGTGATCGGGGAAACATCATGTTGGGAATCGGTTCCACAGGGAAATAGTTCGGGGGAATAAGCGGCTCAAGTGGAACTGACTTTTCACTGATGGAATATGGATGAAATGTGGATAGTTTTCAACAATGTGCGTGGCAAGGTGTGGTCTTGCCGCAAAGGTTTCACCTGGCGGGACCTGAGAATGTAGAACTTTCCATGGAACTAGCGGTAGATCAGTGAGAAGCTTGGCACATCCCGCCTGTGACAGAGGGGTTGATGTGTGGAGAATAATTCATCACCCACGGGGACACTTTTGAAGTCTTTCAAGACTGGAAAGTGTGGTCTTGGTCTCTCTCCCAGATATGACAACAGTACTCCATTTTTCGCCTGATCTGACTCTTGTAAAAGATAGAAGATAGCAAGAATCAGGTACTTACAGGAGCGGTACAAGAAGCCGACCTTTTTACCTGCATTCTTAGCAGCGGATCATATGTAAGAGTTCTACTTGAGGTCCTGTGTGGTTTTGCGGCGCAAAGTATTTCAAGGCAAGGTACTTCCCCGAGAGGTACCTATTGGAGCCGTACAGGGAGCCGACCATTTTACCTGTATTCTTAGCAGCGGATCATATGTACGTGTTCCACTTGAGGTCCTGTGTGGTTTTGAAACCCAAAGTTTTTCAAGGCAGGGTACTTCCCCGAGAGGTACCCCGTTCAACTTGATTAATTCTAGTTCGTGATCAGATCGGCGATGATGGAACGTAACTAGCTTGGTCTACGAGCCATTGAATGTAACCAGCTATTTTTACCTCATTGGGTAGTTTGTTCAAGATCGGAAGAGAGATTAGTCAACAATCTATAGTCATCGTGAGTTTTGGAGGTGCACCCATATACAGTCGTATCGTTGGCATAGATGTTTACAAATGGTCTGAGTATATTCTCAGGCAGATCATTTATATAGATTAAAAAGAGGATTGGTCCAAGTAGTAACCCCTGTAGAAACGGCCGCGTTGATCGCTAGGGCCCCGGAAGACAGACCATTGATAACTATCAGCTAGGAAGGATTTTATGATCGAGAAGACTCGCCCATAACAGGAGAGATTATGTTGTAAACCTTTATGCCACAATTTGTCGAAGGCTTTTGAGATATCTACTGCTATCCTCCTCGAGATGAGTTCGTCGTTAAGAGCCTTACTGCTTCTCAATAAGCTTACTAAGTTCATTGTGTTCGTGGCAAATATTTGCACCAACTCCTTATTATCACTACTTTCAATTAGTATGGCCTACACGACTTTAAACAAATCTCCTGTGTGGATAGTCTGCATTTCATTTCTGTGTTCTTTCTTTGCTATTCCACCTGAGCAACTGGCGAGTGAATCCACTGGCGAGAGAGTCCATTAAGGCGACGGGGACAGGTACAGGATTAAAAGCTAAACTGAAAGCTTACTAAGGGTGTGCCAAATATATCAAGGGAGGTAAGTAATATTGAGCTTTTTAATATTATATTTTGTAAATTTCAAAAACAGGATAAATTATAATATTATAACGTGCCGTGTATAAAATGCATGGCAAAGAAAATACTTAACTGCGCCGAAGTACTTTAATTACGACAATTTCGCGGATAGAATCTTATGACATACACAGAATTCTAAAAGAATCTGAATACTTTCCGCAACGAAATAAAAGAAATGAAATTCGCCTGAACAAGGTCTGGATTCCTTTCTAGTTATAAGAGTAAATGATGATACGTTAAGTGCTTTTATTCTTTTATAAAAAAAGTTGTGTTTTTTTATATTTGTTTATCTTTTAGATTGTAGCATTGCTTTAAGATCAGGTTAGGTTGCTGGCGCGAGTAGCCTTAAATTGATAATTAAAAAGATTTTAGGGAAGTGTAATGTCTTTAAAAGTAAACTATTTATGCATTTGTGTCCAATCTATATGTAGAGATGCAATCATGGAAGCGGAAGAGAGTATTTCAATTTAAGACTTACCTATTATGAATTTTCTGTGTATAGAACTTGCGTACACACACACACACACACACACACACACACACACACATACACACACACATATATATATATATACATATATACATATATATATATATGTACATACACATATACATACATACATACATATATATATATATATATATATATATATATATATGTACATACACATATATATACATATATATGTACATACACATATACATAGATACATATATATATATATATATATATATATATATATATATATATATATACACACACACACACATATATATATATGTATTTAATAACTATATCATCCAATTTTATAAGTTTACAGTAGTCTTCCAATTATTTTTGTTCGTTCCAATGAAGTGCAGGATGAAATTATATGAGGGAAGCTATTTTGATGTCTTATTTGTATATATATATATATATATATATATATATATATATATATATATATATATATATATATATATATATATTAATTATATATCTGAAAATGTGAATTATATACGTACACAAGTAGGCGCGCACCTACTTATATGTAAATATATATGAATTTGTGTCTAGTGCATCTATTTTGACATACATCTTGTTCGCTTTCCACGAAGAGATAGCTGAGAGTGTTCTTGAGAAGAACACAGAGCAATTAATGAAAAGAGTTTCCAGCGAAAGTCTTGTAAGATAATTGGCAGATTCTGAAAGTTTCTCCGACTGCGGTAAAATTTATAAATTCCTTGCGAAACACTTTGGACCGGTTGCGTCCACAGGCACGCATGCTAGCGCCGCACACACGAACCAACCCATCGATTCAGATGTCACTAAGAAGCTTTGATCATACAGGATGGGTGCGGAAAAGTTTTCAAACAAGAAGATTTTCGAAACGAAATTCTGATATCTGGTCACAGTAAGATTATGGAAATTACGGCGGCCGGGTTATTTTCAGCAGCCCAGCATATACACAGAATATTTTCTTTGAAACATTTCCGCATATGTATATAGCCTTAAGAATAATTCCCAGGATAATTCTCTCTCTCTCTACACACACACACACACACACACACACATATATATATATATATATATATATATATATATATATATATATATATAGATAGATAGATAGATAGATAGATATAGATATAGATATTGATAATATTAGTGGTAAATATACACATAATTGAGTATAATTCATAAAAAATTTTTTATATATATATATATATATATATATATATATAGTTATAAGAGAAAAGTCAACACTAAAACAAACATGTAACAGCCTGTCGCCTCTGAGTGTTACTTCAATGTTTGCTTTTATATTTATATTTATATTTACATACGCCCTATCTCTGATATTGAGCACTTTATCCCATAAATATAGCACATCTTAAAACTATATTTCTTTATATATATATATATATATATATATATATATATATATATGAAGAATGAAAGAACAGCGAGATATATAATCCTGTGTTCTTATTGATATTTTTTATTTTTATTTTTACAAAACAGTGCTCAATGTAAATTTACAAAGCATAAATATTATCGATTATCTCATTTAAAATATAGTTAATAAAAAGGAACACACTACTTCCCCTGTCTGAATGATTGGATTTCTCTGTATCTTTGGAAACAGGAAATTATGAATTTATATGTGCGTTTAAAACTCAGTAAAATTTAAAAATAATTTATTCCAATATTCGCTTGAGGATGAAACGGAACTAATGCTTTTAATTTAATTATATAATTAAATTTGAAGTTTTTAGCTTCAGTTTTTGAAACATGATTATTACAGTATAGCGAAAAAAATATATTTTACATCAGTTAATTTAATATTCATAGGGTTTGGCATGCCGGCCTTCTTCGCAAACTTCAGGGTTATGGCATTACGGGTCGATTATATAACCTAATACGATCATTCCTATCAAACCGTGAATTGAAGGTCGTTCTCAACGGATTCTCCTCCAGTTCCTATCCCACGAGCCCTGCCCTGGCGTCTCCTCTACAGTCACTTTCTCACAGACGCGCCGTCGCCTCTCTCTGTCTGTTCTACAAATACTTTCATGGAAATTGCTCCGAGGAGCTGCATTCGCTGGTTCCCAGACGTCATGAGTTCCAGCGCCTTACGAGGCTGGCATCCCGCTCTCAATCCCTTCACTGTCGAAACTCCAAAATGTAGCCGTCTCTTCTACTCTAATAGCTTCATGTCTCGCACCTCTCGCCTGTGGAACTCCCTTCCCTATTCCTGTTTCCCTGTGAGCTATAATCTCCAGCTATTCAAGTGTAATGTCAATCGACTTCTCCAGTTGCCTTGATCTATCCACTACCCTCATCCTTTCTTCTATCACTCCTATCTGATCTTGCTCTAAATTTTCTGTAACCCCTTGCGTCCTAGTGGCTTCCCGCCTTGCTTGGGGTGAAATGCTTAATATATATATATATATATATATATATATAATATGTAAAAAGGTTGCCACTTTTGCTGATTGATGTTACTTTGAGCATCCTCAAGAGAAACCAACAGACGTCTATGAAAGACGTCATTGGTTTCTCATCGGGTATCAGTAATTGAGGTCTATATAGAGACTTTGAATTATGATAATTTGTGTCCACTTGTTTAGACTAACCTTTCAACTACCTTGAATGTTCGCAAATTTTAAAGCCTCATCATTTTGTATATAAACGTGTAACAAAATAAATACTACATTTGTATTGATAAAGTCCTTCTGAGGTCGAAACCCGTAGGCTAAGAACAGTTTTTCCTCTTATCCTTTTATTCACATATATAGATCTATGTATCTCTGGACACTCGTATTCGAGGATACCCGTCAATCCCCCGGGTGCATTTATGCTTTTTCAATACCCACAGAGCTCACCTGCGGTTTATACTGCAACTACGCTGAGCAGACCTTTGTGGCAGTTTCTGGGAAAGAACGTGTTATCTAGCGTGATCAACAGTTTGAACAAGGCCAGCGCACTCAATTCCTCGGCTAGCACAGCTATCGATGGCATCCAAGGGTTCCGTCTACCCAGTTTCACTGACAAGACTTGGGTATTCCGCGGTATGGTTTTCAGGCACTTTCCAAAGGTGCCGCACGCTGAAGGATCGATCCCTCCAGTCCGATGACTTCAGGAAGTCTCCTTCCTGACAAATCGACCATGGTGAGTTTCGACCACTCTGCCACGTGTCATATATATATATATATATATATATATATATATATATATATATATATATATATATATATATATATCATGATGATAGAGTCAATAAATATAAAATTCACGTCAAAAAATATTTGAAAAAATTAAAAGAAAACTTAAATTCAAAACTTCTATCATTTAAAATATATAAAACTTGAATTGATTTGAAACTAATTAACATAAGTAAATCAACAGTTTACTCACTTTCAATATTAGACATTAAACTACATCCCTTAACATCCTTCATAATGTACCTTGACTTTCAGTTATCCTGATGTATATTGATAAGCGTTTTTATATTTAAAAAATTCTGAAAAAGTGACGACATTTTTAATTAGCGGCTCGGATTGAGGAATCAGAGTGCCGAGTTCGAATTCCAGTTGAACCCATTACGTTCACTTACATGCTAATTCCCTTGGGAAATCTATGAATCTTCCTCTTATCCTCCTCCTTGCCATCTATGGGTAAATTGCAGGAAAGACCGAGTTCTATAGACTGAGATGGCAACTGGTCTACCGCAGAAATTAATAGCAACCTACTGCGGTAAAATCTGCCTCGTCAGTCATGTATCGAAAAATACATGATTACCTAAGCAAGTATCACGCACTGACTGATTAAAAGTAAATGTCGTAAAATAAAATCCTCACTGGTATTCATTTCCTTAGGGATTTTTCTTTGTACTTTTACTGGAGTTCTCCTTGACAACCTCGGTAACGTCGTCGACAAACACGTGTGTCCTGTTCGCGCCGGTGTGATTCCCATGAGTCTATCGTTTTGGCCTGAAATTGTCCTTGACGTCCGAAGTCCCATATGCTTTTGCAAAGTCGAAAGACATTCAATGATTTCCTTGGCTTTGTGGCCGACACAAAGGCTCTCTACAACAGCAGCTCGACGATCGTATTCTGAAGACATGTCGTTTACTAAGCACCTCGGGCGTCAATCTCCAGAGAGCTACTGAGATTTAGTCCTTTCTAATGACGCTTCCGAAACTTCGTTATGCCATGACGTCACGGTGCCGTTGGGATGTAAAAATTGTGGATGTATCTGCGACACGCTCTATATACCATTTTGTTCTATTGAGCTAGTTAATTAATTCTGTACGCTCGCAATATAGCAGGATAGGTTTTATGAAACAAATATTTTAAAGTTTCTCCTAATTAATAAATATGTGCCGGATCATCAACTGTTTGATTAAGAGGGAAACACAATAAAAATTAC
>CAHIKZ030000868.1:632500-692500 GCA_903632075.3 Acanthosepion pharaonis
CTCAGTTTCTTCTTCATCTTTGATGGTATGTTGTGTAGAGTCTAGACATTTTTTTTTCAAACTATACTATATATATCTATACAACATCATTCTTTTAAAATCGATTTTGATTGATTCATTTTCTACGCCTTATCAACCCTTTGCAGGTTATTTAAAGCCAGAAAATATCTTTGTAAAAGAAATCCTTGAGCTGTCTCTTTATTTCTTTTTATATACCGTGTCCTTTCAGGGCATTGGCGATCCTAGCTCTTCTCCCTCTATTCCTTGCAGCTCACAGCAAGTTCCTTCCTTCTGCCACCTTCCTAAGACCACGTTCTGTAATCTCCTTGCTTAAGGCCGCTAGGTATGTCATGCGTTATTTTCCCTTGTCTCTTTTTCCCTCTATTCGACCCGTGAGTATCAGATTCTCCAGGCTCTCCTTCCTCATTATGTATCCCAGAAATTTCAGCTACCTCTTCCTGATGTTAAGTATAAGCCTCATCCTTGTTTGCATCCTCTCTAAGACCTCAGCATTGCTCACACGCTTGGTCCATAATATCCGGGTTTCTTTTAACGCTGCATCCAAGTGTTGAGCAACCGGTGAGGGACAAACTCACATTGTATTTGTAGTTGAAGATAATTCAGGTCATGTTATTACGTTTCTATAATAACCGCCGTTTTTTTTTAAAAATATATGATCTTCTTTTCAATGACATTTCTATCAATCAGAAAGTGAGAGGAAAGGCGAAGGCAGAATTCGAGGTGAATGTGAAAGTTTTTTTTTTATTTATTTATCCTTCATCTTGTTTATAGTCGGACTAATATCCTCATATTTGTTGTTATTATTGAAAAACTACCTGTAGCTAAAAGGCCTCTGATCAGGAGACTAGAGGTTTTAAGGAGCGTAAAATCACCTCTTCATTGCTGTTGTTCCCAGGATCACCCTGATTCGGTGTGGTAGCACCGGCTATGGGCAAATAGTAAACCCACGAACAAAAACAAAACACAATAAAAGTATAAACATGTACTTTTTATAGTAAAAGTATAAGCAATACATTTTCATATAAAAAATGACCAACAATATATATTTATAGAAAATTACTAATAATATTGTAGAAAACGAATGAATTAAATGAATAAAACCAGTTTGAATGATTTCTACTTAAGGATATATATATATATATATATATATATATATATATATATATATATATATATAAAAGTGAACATAGAAGTCAACACTTAGAGGCGACAGTCTGTTTCATGCTATATGCAATCGTCAGGCCACATATGCTGTTATTTTTCTCGGCTATTTATATATATACGGGTTAGTGGTGCATTGTGGGTATTCTATTATGGCGGTTATTTTTTACCGGAAGTCGCTTTGTTTATTTATTTGGGTCAAATTATATTTGCTCGTTTTTACTTTTTTTCTTATTTTATTTATTTATTTATTAACGTAGTAAAAATTTGTTTATATCACGTGTTTAACAGTTTTTTTTGGTTTGAGAATTTGATTAAAGCTATTTGTTCAATTTTGGGGTTGGTTGTTGTAGTTCATTCTAACTATTATTTTTTTGGCGGGAACAGTTTTTAATTTGGGATTGGTTTGAATTTAGGTCAATTTATTTGTATATTTTTTTCTTTTCGGTTTTCGGTTTTTAAGCAACATAGTATTTATTTTATTTTATTTTATTTTATTTATTTATTTATTTATTTATTTTTTTATTAGTGTATTTGTTTGTATTTATTTTTCCCGTTTTTCATTTTTTAGGTTACGTAGTAAAAATTTATTTTCGTGCCTGCATTTTGAGATGAGCTCTGATCTTTTATTTAATAATTTATTTTGGTCGGGGAAGGTAATGATAGCTATTTTTTCCTCCAAGCAGAGTTTGCATGTTTTTGATTGGTTGTTGTAGGCTGATGACTTTTTCCTTATCTTCCAAGATATTTTTGGTGTGATGTGCGTTTTGTTTTTTATTTCCCAGATATACTTAGAAAGCATAGTACTGTTCGTATATTTACTATTTGTGAACGATGTTTTTGTGTGTATAATTTCTTTGCTTCCAGGGTCCTTCAGTTACTCCTATGTATACTTTTTTCTTCATTATCTCGTGATTTTATCGTGGCTTGGTATATTACGTTGTTTTGTAAACAATTTCCGTTTAAGGGACATTCGTTCTTTATTCTGCAGTTGCACGTGGGTTTAATTTGTTCGTGTGGTTTGTTGATAACTTTCCTATTGTGCTTTTTTATTATTTGTGCCATGCTCTCGATGCAGCTGTAGCTGATTTTTACTGTGTTTTTGTTGAATATCTTGTGTAAGGTGCTTGATTCTGGGAAGTGTTTGTGTAAGAGTTTGAGGAATATTTTTCCTACGTTTGTTTTTACGTTCTTGCTGTACGGTGGGTTGAACCATATGATATTTCTTCTCCTGTTGGTCTTTTTTGTATTCTGTGGTGAATATGTGAGTATTGCTGGGAATCCGCTATCTTTTAGGGCCGTTTCATAGTCTTTCTTAGCTTTGTTGAATAGGGATTCATTGGAGGAATTGTCGGAGAGCCTGCGGTTAATCGATTTTGGTATCTGTTTGATTATAGAAGGCGGATGGTTGGAAGATGTGTGTATGTAGAGTGGTTTATCGTTAGGTTTTCTATATGGTTTATATGTGCCTACTCTTAAGTTGAAGGTAACATCTAGGAAATCTACTTCGTTTAGATTAGTTTTTATATCTATGTCGAATCCGTTATTTTTAAAAATCTTTATTATTGCTTTTCTAGTTTTGTCTGTGTTTTGTTTGTTACAGTTTCTTAAGATTATGAGACCGTCGTCCCTGTAGAGTCCTGTGTCATTTTTATCTATTATTTTGCTCAGTTCGTGTAGTAAGTAAATGCCTCTGCACCGTCAAAGCTTCCCATTGTAGTGTCAAATATCCCATCTTTCTTTATCCATGCTTCTTCGTTGCGGAATAATAATGATTTACGGGAGTGCTTAATGATGTTGATTTCGCTTGGTTTTATTATTATTTGTTCCTGAGCTAAGTTGATGGCCTTATCTAGCATACGTTCTGTTATGGATGGGTAAAATTCTTTTATGTCTAATTGTAGGAATTGGCAATTTTGTTTGTTATTTATGTTGTGGAACCAGTCAATAGTTGTTTTTGTATTTTTCCACTGGTTTACCCTAATTTCTTCCTAAGTTCAGAATTAATTTTTCTAGTATTGTTTTGCTTATTTTACCTAGTTCACTTTTGGCTGGGTTTATGAGTCTACATGCAGGATTAGTTTTGAAATTTTCTTTATGGTCTTTTAGTGTGATAAAGGCTCGTGCCTTGCTAATACAATTTATTCGGTCATCTAGGTCTAATTTTGGGCGATTGTTTTAGCTTCCATATTGATATCGTGTTCTGTTGTTTGGGGTGCCTTTTTTGTATGTTTTGGTTATGTTGTTCTTGAGTAATTTATTGTGTGTAGGAGGGCTTAGTTTGTATAAATTTTCGTTTTGTCAGCAGCGATAAATACACTTGCTGAATTGTTTATTTTAGTTATATCTGCTTTTAGTTTTTTTTGGAATGCATCTTGTTTTTTATGGAATTTTATGTTTCTAACTAGGTCAGTTAAGTCTTTCTCGAAATCGTCTAATTCTTTTTGTTGTGGGGGGCATTTTTTTGTTTTGAAGCCGTATTTTTCCTTCTTAGGTGTGTTGTTATTGTGAAGGTCCTGATTTAAAAAGTGGACTTTCCATCTCATTCTTTTTAGGAAACTTTCTATTTTTTCAATTAATTTTAGTTTATATATAGTAGGTGATGGGATGGGTATGTTTTTTAGGGAGTAGTCGAGGTTAAATATTTCCATGTCCATACTGTGTTATAAATGTAGCGAGAGTGCTCTACTGTTTACCAGGAGCTGAATATAAAGAAATATAGTTTTAAGGTGTGCTATATTTATGGGATAAAGTGCTCAATATCAGAGATAGAGCGTGTGTAAATATAAAAGTGAACATAGAAGTCAACACTTAGAGGCGACAGTCAATAAATAAAATAAAATAAAATAAAATAAAATAAATAAATACTATATTGCTTAAAAACCGAAAACCGAAAAGAAAAAAATATACAAATAAATTGACCTAAATTCAAACCAATCCCAAATTAAAAACTGTTCCCGCCAAAAAAATAATAGTTAGAATGAACTACAACAACCAACCCCAAAATTGAACAAATAGCTTTAATCAAATTCTCAAACCAAAAAAAACTGTTAAACACGTGATATAAACAAATTTTTACTACGTTAATAAATAAATAAATAGAATAAGAAAAAAGTAAAAACGAGCAATATAATTTGACCCAAATATATAAACAAAGCGACTTCCGGTAAAAAATAACCGCCATAATAGAATACCCACAATGCACCACTAACCCGTATATATATAAATAGCCGAGAAAAATAACAGCATATGTGGCCTGACGATTGCATATAGCATGAAACAGACTGTCGCCTCTAAATGTTGACTTCTATGTTCACTTTTATATTTACACACGCTCTATCTCTGATATTGAGCACTTTATCCCATAAATATAGCACACCTTAAGACTATATTTCTTTATATATATATATATATATATATATATGTATGTATGTATGTATGTATGTATGTATATGTGTGTGTGTGCGTGTGAGTTTGTGAATACTTGCACGTACATTTATTTCTATTTATGTTTTGGTATACATACATATATATATATATATATATATATATATATATATATATATATATATATATATATATATATATATATATATATATCTAGTTCCTCTGTTCTCCATGGAATATTGGGTGGAATTTGATTGCAAGCGGTCCCCAGCGGCATGTGCCCACACTTTTAGAAGAGTACAATCCAGTTTTAATTAAGAGTTTCCTTCTCATAGTGTGGTGGCCACCTAAGGCTATAGGACCCAGTCTGCCCTACTATTTTATCCGTAGCTTGAGATCCATGATATAATAACACCTTTATTTCACGAACGATACGAAATTGCTGACAGAAAAGGAATGACAAACATGCTTTCTTCTCAGAGAGACTTTTATGCAGTTAAGTCGTACAGAAAATTATATATACATATTCACACGTGTCACACAGAGAAACTATATCATATGTCTACAACAGCAAGCATTATGAAAAGAGATAGTCTTACTTGTGATATTTTTCCGAAAGGAAAACTGGAATTACAGCGGTTTCTCTATGTACCCACCAAGGCCATATGGTTTTCCCTGTTGGCCAGAGTCATTTTTCTCCGAGCTTTACATCACAATTGGTCTACTTTAATCAATTCAATGCGTTAATTGCCTTTTCTCTCCCTACACCATCTATCTGTACCAGTGGCCATTAAAATTGACAAGCGATCCTGGATATGACTATGCTATTCATTATTTTGATCTATCATAAATAAATCTAGATGACCACAGCCTTAGCATTTGATAACTCATGGATCCCACTTTTAAAAACTTGGTGGAGGAAAACTGGCTTGTAGCATCTAATACCTCCAGAATCACTCTGGTAACATTTCATTATCACAGAGCAGGCCACCTGACTTTTCTCCACTCATGATGAACGGTTGTATTCTCAATAAAGCTTCCTGTCTTGAATCACTATTAGGACTCAATCTTACCACAGAGCTCAAGTGGAACTCTTATATACCATCTATCACTAAAAGAGACTGAAACTGGAGTATTTTTGTCATATCAGAAGTGAAGCATCTCAATACTCACTTTCCAGCCTTGACAGATTTCAAAGTCATCTACAAGACCTTGTAGACGATGATTTCTTTCCCAACCTACAGCCCCTTTCACATAGAAGAACCGTTGCTGGCCTCTTCGTGCTCAGACGATATTTCCATAGCAAAGGACCTGAGCAGCTACATTCGTTTGTACCACCAGTTCAGACGTTTGCAGCTAAGACTCGCTATGTCACGTATACAGGGTTCGATCTATATTCAATTTATTTTGCATTTCATGGGCAAGAAAGAAGTTGAATTCGGACAGCTTCTTCCCCGAAACCTCAAATATGTGAAACACATTTCCGATAGGATGCTTCACCGATTACGACAATCTAAACATCTTCAAGTCTCGAGTGAACCGTTATTTAATTTCAATAACCTCATTCAGTAACGCTCTACCTTAAATGGCTCTTGAGCCTTGTATCATTTAAAAAAAAAAGGAAGCATAAGATCTATCGTTCATAACTTGTGATTGTCTTGTCTGAAAATTACTTTTTCTTTGCCGAGCAAGCAGATCAATACAATCGATGTTCCTTTTCATAAATTTCTGTGGGGCACCTTTTTGACTAAAGCGGCTTACTATCACTGACGATTACCGAAGTTAAGCAACATTCCATCTGATGGTGACCGCTTGGGAATGCCAGTGCAGGTGATAAAATAGATAAATTATAAAACGAAGAGTACCAATTCCACTCAGGTTCATTGTATACAATTATTCGCAAATACTATTGAGAAAAGTATTAATCTATCTCTCCTCCACCAGCTATGGGTTAATGAGTACGACTTTATCTCAAAAAATATTCTTAAAATCTAAAAAAAATAATTCTGGCTTTAAATAGCCTGCAAGGGGATGATAAGCCGTAAAAACGAATCAATCAATTAATAAAATTCTCCTAAGATGTGGGAATGACCTACAATTGTATAAACGACAGAAAACTGTGTCAATTTATTTGAATGCCGCCAACCGGATATTTCTGAATATTTGATGTCAACCATTCTTGCCATGAATACCAATATACACAATTCTTCCTTTAAGGGTTATTTCGAGTTGATCTATGAATTGATCGGTGAATGCTTTTTCTGATCTATATCTTGGTATTTTATCTTAATTTGATTCCGATAGTTGGGCCTGGTCAGTACTTAGATGGGTGACTGATTGGGGATACCAGGTGCTGTCAGCATGGATGTGCGGGTGGTAAAATGAATAACAGTTCGAAATTGCAAATCGGACATTGGACATTTTCTTGTTTATTTCTCCAGCAATAGCCAGTGAACTACTCTCTCCTCTCACAAATTGAATGCTTAATTTTTGCCAGATTCCCATATATTTCACTACTGCGCATATGTTGTTTTCAGATCAGAGTTTGTGCTTCTCTATAGTCGAGTGTACATAATGGCTTTGCCGTTGATTCTGGTAATAACTGGTAGCTTTGTCTTCAAAATTCAGCCATTGTTTCAGCAATTCAGCCATTGTTTCTTTTTTTACTTCTGGATCTTATTCGTTTTTTTATAATAGTGTACAGGACACGTTTGGGTTTGAGTGTTGTTGAATTAGGGACACGTGCTGTTTATTCCTGCTAGAAGAAGGTCCAACTACAAGAAAAAATTGAGTCCAACCGAATATCTAAAGAAAACAAACAAAACCGATATATACATGTCAACATTTATATGTATTAAACAACAAATTTACAAGTGACAAAGACATCAATATTTGTGCTTGTGTGTGAAAGTAAAGAGTTTGTATTTTGGTGAATGTTCGTACGTACGTTTATGTGTGACTAATGGTGTTTGCCATAAGTAGGCGAAACGCTGATTTCTATGACAGATCACATTTTTAAATGTGTCCGCTGAAATGCAAAGTAGAAGAGAGAAAGAGACAAGAAGCTGCCCAGTATTTATAGTGTAGGGAGAGCGCCCCCTAGTGAAGAATTAGCTAATTAAGGAGAAGTTAACTCCGACAGTAGTACCCAAGCCATTTCAATTCTGATATCTTTTGTGAGGAATTAGACCATAATCACAGATATAAAAAACAAAAAAACAAAACAAGCTCCACTTGATTTACATTGTCGCCTTTTAACTTTATAAGGTCATCTTCAGTTTCACTAAAAAGTAAACAAATTCTGTTTTTTTGCAAGCAATTCCGTTAATGTCTAATTTCTTGGTACCTATAAGAAGACTGCTTCTACTGTTGACCCTAAAAAATTGCACTGTTAAAAGGTTTTCATTTGTCACTTCCAGATGGTATTAATTTTTTTTATTGTGCCGTCTTTCCCACCGCAAATCTAACGTCTATGTTATTTTTGCTTCAATTCAAAAATTCAAAGAAACTTCTAAAATTTCCCTCCCATTTTGAAAGAGACAGCACTGGGAACTTTTAAATTAAACTTATATTTATCCAGATATATATGATAAGATCTAATATCAGCTTTGCCTACTGAAATATCCTTTGAGATAGATTTTGAATTTCTTTGTACATTTAATTTATATGTTTACTGTGGTAATTTTAGAACATGTAAAACGTAAGGAATACATTTACATGCATCATGGATTTAAATTAAGTCATTTTTGACATTGCAAATTGTACTCAGGAGTAAACGGACATTTTAAAATAAAATTTAATAATTTAAATAAAGAAACTAAGATATTCGTATCATATAACAGGTGTGTCAATAAATATATAAACCGATATATTTTCAATAAAACTTTGTAGTTTTAAAAATCAAGGAAAATTTATTGAAACAAAACAAGTTCAGTTGACCACTGATGACAATTCCAGAACAACGTAACTATAAACAATTTTTTTTCTATCCTCTTCCAGCTGGAGTGATGGAGAAAGCATTACCTCGAACCATGGCCAGTGAGACACGCGGCAAGAGCCAATCCGTTTCCCGAGGCTCGTCCCTTAATCGAGACGCCATCCCTCCCACCCTCCGAGGGAACGCCATCGAACGAGGGCCAATAACCCCTGAACTCGCCACTGCCACAGAAGTAAAAAAAAAATCTATCATCAAGAGAAGAATATTTAACTATTTTTTCATCTCTGCGTCCCGGGCAACGGATCCCGGCTCAACCGCGGAACTGATCAAATTACCGACCGAAAATATATCCGCATCCAAAATCAACGACTTCCCTATTTTAAAAGGGAAATTGTAATGTCATCCGGCCGCTTTCCATCACCGCGGTCGAGGCCTAGGGGTTCGATTTGGGAAGGGAACCCAGCTGCATCCAAACCTCTTTTGATGATGTTGTTAATGGCTGCATGCCGTAGAAAGCGGCCGGCACTACGACGACAGGAGAGAGGATGGAAACTAAATAGCAAACTACTACACATTCTTGCCTTCCAATTAATCCTCTTCCTGTTGTCCATTCAATTTTGCTTTCATATACGTCACCGCCTCCAAGAACATTTCACAGTCCTTCTTTTTTATGATCTTCAGAACCCCAGTAACCCGGGTCATGATGGCCTTGACACGCTCGAAGAATCTTGCTATTAGGACACTAGCAAACTGGTGAAAGAAGCAGAAGTCGCATATGTTTGGATTCGGTTGGTTTAAAACCATATCGGCCTTTTTTAGGTTATTTAATGCCGAATTATGTCGTTTTCCTGAATAGATAGACATAGGTTTGGTTTATATGACAGTCAAATGTTAACTATAGGTAAAGTAAACGAGTGGTTGGTCACTCTTAAGATGCAGTCGGTGTATTCTAGACACTGACTGACAAATGAAAGGCACATGGTAGAAGATCTGACGAGGACTAAGGCAGGTCTGCTCTCCATAAACTTTGTATAGATTGGATTATTTTCCACCAATTCACCAAATAACTTAGTATTTGTTTTACATGAGATAGAAAGGTCAGGAGAGCCATGATCGCCATAGTCCAGAAAATAATAATAATAATAATAATGGTTATGAAGATAGGACCTGTTACAATTCTATGGGACTACACAATACACACTGAGAGAACAATCAAAGCCAACCGCCCAGACATTGTTATTAAAGGCCACAAACAAAAAAGTAACACCTTATTGATGTGGCAGTCCCTGCAGACTGCAATGTATCTTTGAAGATCTTCAAAAAGCTGTCAAAATACAAGGATCTTGAAATCGGAATCTCAAAAATGTGGCACATGGGAACATCAACAAACCCTGTTGTAGTCGGAGCCCTAGGATTGGTTGGAAAAGATTTCAGTAGACTAATTGAAGGGATTCCTGGTAGCTCATGCCTTAAAGAGATACAAAAAATTGTTATCACCATTACAGACCACACCCTACGAAGGGCTTTATCTATGTAAAATATGTTTGTTTTTTTTGTTTTTTTTTTTTATTTGTCATGAGGCCGTTTCTAAACTTAGGTCTCTCGGCGGGATTCGGAACGAAATGTGAACTCGCCAGAAATCAAAGGAAATAATAATAATAATAATTAGAAGAAGAAGAAGATGAAAACGGCGACGACGACTCTACGGGAGTTAGAATGAAGTATATGGCACACCCGAGATCATATCGGAATATACTTAACAATCAATGTGACGTTAGAGAATCCAGTTGCAGGGTGATACCGAGGTGCTACCATAGCTCCCTAGCACAGATTCATGTTTCCAAACCAAGCGCCTATGTATGGAAAGTGTGGAGCAGAGCCGCATGACAGAGGTAGATATATAAGCACCCACTCAAGCGTCAATAGGTACATTCTCTCAGACATCGCAGACGAAAATGTAAGGTCAACTTTTCAGATTAGGAACCACGAGACTGCACATGCACAGACACACATAGATACACGCAAACATACACATATACAAACACACACACACACACACACACACACACACACACACACACACACACACACACACGGCTGACCATTGTAATCATTCACATCTAGTACCCTCTATGCTATTTAAATTGGGTCAACAGTTTTCTCATTTGCTTCATAATCCATTGGTTAGTAAGTATTTCTACTTAGACATCTTCCCTAGAACACTTGCATTGTGGAACAGACTCCCGAGTTGACGCATCCCTTATCACTCCGATCTTAACCTTTTCAGTTTAGGTCTAACCTTTATCTCTCTTTCACATCCTCATAATATACACATTTTTTTTCCTTCTAGTAAGCCTTCACATCAACTTAATTTTAGTAAGCCTCTACAATGAGTTGCTCTTGAGCCTTGTATCTGATGAACACTAAAATAAAAGAAGCAACTGACAAAGTACACGAATTAAATAAATTATAATGTTACGTAAATACGATGGATTAACTCTATTGCTCTCATTTGGTACAAAATATATGATTACAGGAAAACGATCTTGGGTTTTTCCAAGTCGGTTTTTTCTTGAGTTTAAAAGCCATAGGTTTATAGTTAATTCTATAATGGTCCTCATTATTGTTTCTCTCCAGAGTGACGTCATCACCAGCATAACATTCGTTTCTGTTTTGCCACACTTCGTATGTTTCAAACATGGGCGTTTGTTAGCGAGATGGTATCGGAGACGAGTACTTCTAGAGCTAGTGAAATCTTCGCTTGTTGCCCCAGAAATGTTGCCTTGTGCCAGATATACAGAAATTTATCAAATAACGATCTCTTATTCTTTGTTCTTGTTTTGTTTTTAATATTTAAGGATTTATAAATGGAAAATTATCCTTTGGTTTGTTTACTTTTCATTGTTCGAATCCCTGGACACATACACACACACACACGCGTATATAAACACGCAGTCTCGGACACACATAAACTCAGTGAGCCACGGACACAACGACACAAAAAAGTAGAAAGAAATACAAACACCGGCGCACACGCACATACACAAACTCACACGATCACGGACAAAACATACACACGCGCGCAGAAAGAAATACACACACAGAGACACAGACATAAAATGAAGAAAACGTATGCACACAGAAACACTTACAGTCTGTAAGCAAACACATACTCACGCAGATACGCAGAAACAAATACACACCCTCAACCGCACAAACACACACAAGCCCGTAAACACATACACACTTATAGACAGATACACAGAAACACCCGTAAACATGCAGAAGCATTTCAGACATTAGCTCAAGCTCACAAAGAGACATATATATAAACACAACAACGCTGAAAGAAATACACACGCTCCCATGCACATAGACATACATACTCACAAGTGCACACTCACAAGTACGAACTCACATGTAAACACACACGCATGCGCAATCACTTACAGAAACACACAGAGGCAAAACCCACTTAAAAACACATTCACACGCAAATATGTACACTTTAACACACACTCATTCGCACAGGAACACAAAGACACGTATATACACACAAAAGTGTAGAAACAAGTACACACACTCACATGCAGAAATACACATTCAGACGCATAAACATGAACACATATGAAATCACACTCACGTACAGAAACATTTGTGCTAGTACGCACACTCTTTCGCACACGCAAACACGAACGGAGAAACAAGAACACATGATCACATATCCAAAGATACACACGCTCTAGCACGAACACACACACACACAAGCGTACACACGCTCTAGAACGCAAACACACACAAACATGCGCGTGCACACACACACACACACACATGCGCGTGCACACACGCACACACACACATGCGCGTGCACATACACACACACACAAACAAGCGTACACACGCGAGCGCAGATATAAGGTTGGAATGGAATCCGAATCACTGTTCATTCCTGGAGAACTTGATCGTCTCACTTATTTTAAGGATTTTTCTTTTATTACGCGCGACGTTGTTATATTCTACGAACACATGGTTAACTACAAACTAAGGGCTGAAAGAAATGCACTCAGTTAGAAATAGTCAGACCTGTTTAGAATATTGCACATGAAAGAAAGAAGAAAGAAAACAAAATGGAGGATTCCGCAAAAGGCGGCAAAATAGTCCGTCTGGCTTGTACGCAGGCGTGGAAATTACCGGTAGACACTAATAAAAGATTAAACACTCAGACAGAGCATAAGCTAATAAACGCTTTAAAGAATTTCCATCACGGGGAATCCAAAGTATATGGGAGGGTCCTTGAATGTAGTCGGTGGCTGACAAAGAGACGGAAAGATGGGTGGGTGGTGGAGCGGCGAGAGAATGTCAGAAAAAGTCTCGCGAGAGTTGGATGAGGATGTGAGTGAGAAAGTCTGACCTGAATGGAGTTAGTGGCTAATATGTCGACAAGAAACGGGAGTTGGTCAGTAAATGTAAAAGCAAGTAAATTGAATCGACCGCTGATAGTAAATGCTATCGTAATTGTATCGTTAACGGCTACGCTTCCAAGTCACAATTACAAGACGGGCTTTAGCAATGATTCCGTTCATCAGAGTCTGTGATTGAATTTTACTTGAGACGCTTTTGTAAATTGCATAGGATTCAGGCAGGCGGCCAGCTGACTACTCGCTCGTTGGCCATCGCAATCGCTTTATCGTTATATTGTACCGAGTATCCCAATATACAAATAACAAGTGTGCCGGGTGCGTTTGATGCAAACCAGCTCTAAATGTCGAATTGTTGTTGCATA
The DNA here is from genome assembly GCA_903632075.3 of Acanthosepion pharaonis. NCBI lineage: Eukaryota > Metazoa > Mollusca > Cephalopoda > Sepiida > Sepiidae > Acanthosepion > Acanthosepion pharaonis. Next base: position 645,790 of record CAHIKZ030000868.1, read on the forward strand.
AAAGAGGTTTAAACTTGTCAATTTCATCGGATCGGTCATCTGAAACTTCGAGAGGTAAACATAAAAAGTAAAAGCTGCTGATCGTTTGCAGCACATCTTTCAAGCTGTTGTTTGGATGTTCGTTCCTCACTCGCCACCTTATGCATACGGCTTTGTGCCAGAGTCTACTTCGGTCTAATATCAATCTGTAGAACGATGGTTAAAACTTTAAGGCTGGAATCGTCCAAATGTGCCTGCAACTTTTACACACTGTATTTCAATACACGGCTTTAGCAATGACCAACAAAAGCCGACTCAAATCTACAACCTTTTGGAAAATTTACAACTTTTACAAAGTTGTAGATTTTTAAACCCATATCTCGTAATTACTAAGATGAAGGAGATTGAATTTGGTGCTATTTGAAAAAGAAATCAATTTGATTAATATAAAATCAATTTGCAAGACTTGACTGTCAACAGCTTTTGAGATACATAAATATAATTGCAACTAACATCACATATTCGGATTTTGTAACAATTCAGTCAGTACTCCAAGGATTTAACAATTAAAATTTCTTAAGTGTTCATAGGGCTAAAGAGCAAGTTTCGCAAACTATTGAAAGTAAGTTATTTTCTTAGTGAATACTCCGACATATTTAACTTCAGCTTATGTTGCCATATTCTAGCAAATATTTTGATTCAGAACAATGTTTTTTTTTTAATCTCCCCATATAAGGCTGTAAAACAACTAAAGCACTAGGGTTATAAGACGTGGAAGAATTAGGAACAGAAACATTAAGGACACATGTCACAGTGGATAAGGGCGTTAGTTAGATCCAGTGACAGGACACAAAGGGTCGTGAGTTCATTACCAGGTTAAGGCAGTGGAGAGGTGAATTAACAGAAGATAACTGATAACTGACACCCATTAGACATGGCACGTGGAACTAGAACAATCTACCCAAGCGAACGAAATAAAGGGTTCAGTTCGACATTCCAACCACCTGAAGAAGGCCGGAGCGTACAACGGCCGAAACATTGTGATAAATAAGCCAACAAAGATAAGGAAAATAGTCCGAGTAATGTAAATAGTTTACATAATACCTCATCTAAGAAATATAGACAGATACAGAAACATTAATAATGAATGGAAAGAGAAAAGAGTAATCAGGAGTATAGAGATAGCGATTGACATTGCATTTATATTTTTGCAGATTAAAGTTGGCTGGAAAGCATGAAGCCGGAAGGGAGTTCCACAAACGAGAAGTGTGAAAAAAAGAAAATGTTAGCATAGAACTTACGACCACATCTAGCCAGATCAACTCCAGATTGATGAGATCTCAGTGCCAGTCTAGTACTGCGCTTAAATTCAAAAACTCTAGATAACATAGTGCAGAGATCATCCGAACAATTACCATGAAAGAATTTAAAAAAAAAAAAATCACAGACAACCTTACGGCGGTTGGTAAGTGACTGAAGCCGAGTCACCAGATTTGGACGAGTAATATTACTGATGCTTCTTTGGATTTTATCAAGGAGCTGAAGGTAAATAGCAGGAGCACAGGATCATATGCGGCAGTAATATACTAAGCATGGATGAATGGTAGACTTATAGATATGTAAGAACGATTTTGGAGAGAAAAAATTGTCTCGCACGACACAGTGAACCGACATTCTTAGGAGTTGACCTAGCAATGAATTCAGTATTAACGAACAAGTACTTATGAATGCTTCAATAATTTTAACATGTGCCAAAGCCGGTTTTGTCTAGAAATATTTTACCATTGGGAAATGGTTTACTACATCTCTGTCTGTATAGAGAGGTGTCTGTTGAAATACAATGGTTTGCGCAACCTGTTAACAGCTAGTTTTTGGCACAGGGCTCTGTGTCAACATTACAAATAATTTGTGAGCCCAGTTCAATTTGCTGCCGGTATGAACGCGTTAAATAGCAAAGTAGATTAGCCAGTTTAGCTTTGGTTATCAACCAGCCAAGGAGAAGGGTAACTGACTTCAAAATTCTTTTTTTTTTTAACTTTTTAGATTTACATTCTGTCAGCAGGATATTTCCAGACAGATGTACTGTGCAATTTCTAGTAAAGAACATATAATATTTCGTTGTATTATCAGTATTAGGTTTCTTTCTATAGGAAACTACCGTGGCACTTAAGAGAAGATACAGTGTGCAATCAATACTCTCTGACGCCCACTCGCAAGAGATACGTCAGTTTACATTCTTCTTCTTCTTCTTCTTCTTCTCCTCCCCTCCTTCTTCTTCTTCTTCTTCTTCTCCAACACCTCATCTTCTTCTTCTCCCCCTCCTTTCTCTTCTTCTTCTTCTTCTTCTTCTTCTCCAACACCTCTTCTTCTTCTCCCCCACTTTCTTCTTCTTCTCCAACACCTCTTCTTCTTCTTCTCCCTATCCTCCTCTTTTCTTCTTCTCCAACACCTCCTCTTCTTCTTCTTCTTCTCCCCCCTCCTCCTTCTTCTTCTTCTTCTTCTCCCCCTTTCTTCTTCTTCTCAACACCTCTTTTTCTTCTTCTCCCCTATCCTCCCTTCTTCTTCTTCTCAACACCTCCTCTTCTTCTTCTTCTTCTCCCCTCCTCCCTCTTCTTCTTCTTCTTCTCCCCCACCTCATCTTCTTCTTCTCCCCTCCTCTTCTTCTTCTTCTCTCTCTTTCTTTCTTCTTCTTCTTTCTCCAACACCTCTTCTTCTCCCCCACTTTCTTCTTCTTCTCCAACACCTCTTCTTCTTCTTCTCCCTATCCTCCCTCTTCTTCTTCTCCAACACCTCCTCTTCTTCTTCTTCTTCTCCCCCTCCTCCCTCTTCTTCTTCTTCTTCTCCCTCCTCCCTCTCCTCCCCTCCTCCCTCCCTCCCCCTCCTCCCCTCTTCTCCCCTCCTCCCTCTTCTTCTTCTTCTCCCCCCTCCTCCTTCTTCTTCTTCTTCTTCTTCTTCTTCTTCTTCTCCAACACCTCTTCTTCTTCTTTCCCCTCCTCCCTCTTCTTCTTCTGTGATATTTTGGCGCTGGGATATCAGTTATTATTTCGTGCCTGTTGAATTGCTGGTTTACTACTTGATCAAAACCACTAGATGACAATTATACTTGTATAACGAACTCCTATGTCCACTATGCCACCGTATAGTGTTTTTTGGAGCCTTTTATATTCAATGTCAGATGGTTTTGACATTTGATTATGATGGCGGGTTCTTATCTCTTGAATTTTTGCCATTCCACAAGCGGTTCCGCTATCCATTTACAAACTCACGTAGATCTCCTGCAGCCTACCTCTTTCTCTTTCACCCTCGATATCTGAAGCCGTCATTCCTCATTATGTATCCTAGAATTCCATCTGTCTCTTTGTGATTATATGTATGTGTCCTTTTAGTTTTTCAATTCCTTTAAGACTTTTTCTTTTGGGAACGCTATTCTGATAAGGAACTGTTGCCTTTAAAACTTCATCGGATAGGAACAAATTAGTAAAATATAATCCAAAACCTGTTTTATTTATACAAATAATGCAATAATAGATTAAGCAGCAAAACTCAATTTAGAAAGATTTGATGAGCATTTTTTTTTTCAAGGTGAAAAATATTAATATTACATTGCAGCAGTAAAATCTTTCGGTTTCGAAATTGGCGTGTAAAGTTTATGTTAAAATGCAATTTATATGAAAATGAAGTTGACACATAGCAAGTGGATATGGTGTAGAATGACAGGACCCAAAGACTGAGTTCAATAACCGTTAAGGCCGTGCAGAACGAATTGACGGATTTTACCCCAGTGAGCGAAATAAAGGGTTCAGTTCGATATTCTAAAAAAGGCCGCGTCTAAAATAGTCTTAATGTAAATAGTGAAGTCATCCCAGAAATATAGAAGATACTGAAGGATCGGATAAATATGGCAACAAAGATGAGGGGTCCTCAAATCTGAAATATAGACAGAGACTGAAGGATCGGATCTCAAAGATGAGGCGAATAATAATGTAATAATACCTCATCTGTTCTCGTAATAAATTCTCGATGAGGACAATAGTCGAATAATGTAAATTTTTTTTCAAAACTGATGAATCATACACTAATGTCAGGGGCGTTACGGTGGCCTCTCTAGATTTGGCTTTCAACCAATCTAGGATAAACAAAATCTATTTAATTCAATAAAACTTGATCAAACTTAAAAAGCTCCATCCAATTAAACTTTCGGTTCTATTTAGATTTCACTATGTCTTAGTTCTAATCTTAGTCCCTTAACTTCGTAATCTCCATAGTGAACTGAACTGCACAATGTCTTCGGCTTCTACATAATCTTAATAATATCGGGCCGAATGCCATTGAGTTCTGCCTAGATTCCACATTGGAATTATTTTAACAAGGAATAAGTTCTAGTGTTCCAAATTCAACTGGGCTAACAATGCCTGCGTTATATTGCATTCACTTTCCGGTTCAAATACCTTTTTTGGTCTATCTCATTTAAAAAAGTCTATCACGGAATTATACCGTGACCTCACCTCATTTTTCGTCTTCTCTGCAGCTATGGATTGCACATAAAATAACTCTGAATTCTCCGAGCTTCTCGACTTGACGGTCGAACTCTCTGCCTATTGACAAACCAGACAAACAGAAAACGTTAAATAGAAACCCTCGTGGGGTGGCTAGATTTCAGTGAAATCGTTAACATCAGTTGGATAATCTCATTTAGTTTAATAGTCTAAAACATTTTTTTATAGATATGACTGTTGCATCTTTTACTGTATTTCGGGATACCCTGTAAACTGCATACCAGCGTTAGATAAAAATAAAAATCAATTTTTACTAAAGCTAATAATAAATATTTGTCAAAATTTCAATAACGTTAACCTATCAAAAAATGTATATTTATTCAGTGCGATCCCTTTGTTACAAAACCTAGTATTTTTTAATGTCATGTTTCTCTCACGACATACAAGTTTTATTTTATTTTATTGGTTTATATTAGATCGATTAACTGCTGACCAGGTAAGTTCCATCAGAAACCGGTCTATAACTCCTCAATTTCTTGATCTGTTTAGCCTTAATAAAATATGTCGGGCGATAATTAGTGAAAAAATTAAATTAAAGCGGTGATCGGGTGTTGACAATTTGAAATTCGGCACACAGAATTTTTTTCTTAACTGAGAATTCTTTAGACGAGTTTATCTTTCGATTGATAATGAAAAAAATCTGTTGGTTATTGTCGGGTGTTAAAGAAGTTTACATTTAAAAATAAATAAAATAATGGTGTACTTTTTTTTCAACACCTTTTTGCCATGTCCATTCTTTCTCCAGTGGTTTGAATTGCCATGTGTTCTTGTGAAAGATAGTGGAGTGGTTTTTTTGCCTTTTATCCGTGGATGGATAAAAGGACAATACCAACGATAGAGACCATCATTATGCCAGTTTATTAGGTTGGTGCAAAAATATGACGTAATAATGTCGTTTTTAACATATTTTTTAACGTCAAAAAAAACGTCAGCACCAACCTAATTGCATTGGGATGCCTTTCTTTCAAAGAGCAGTAGTGTGAGGTGAACGTAACAGACCAAGCCGCAACGTGAACTCGGCTCGCCGATTAAATTTTGCAATTTTCATGACCAGTGCACGCCTAACTTCAGCTCAGTTGTTTTAAAGAACTCAAAAGAAAAAACACAAGTGGTAACCACTACGTGCGCTGAAGTGCCTATCTGTAGCTATGACAATCACTCGTCTTTTAAGGAACTTTTAAAATTTATCCCACATTTTTTATTATTGATGCAGCAAAACTCAATTTTGATGTTTTATTCTTGAAATTAAAATGGATGAAAATGTTGATACAATATTTAATATCACGCACATTTTTGCTAAAAACGCGTCTAAAATATCTTTTTTAACAAGATCGTAATGGGAAATCTGAACGTGCATTCGTTTTTTTTTTTCAACGCATCAGGGAGCGTTACGGTATCTGTAAAAATTATAATTCATACACGATCAGTAAAATATTAAACTTTCGTAGCAAATGTTTATCGCCGAAACTGTGGAAAGAGGTCTAGTGTTTTCTGGCTATTATGTTGCATTCACTTTCACTCTCAGGAATCTGTCCTTCTTCAGCTATGGTTGGCCTTAATGTCGAAATATAGAAAGGTTTTTCAGTGAGTCGAGTCTTAATAGTCAAACAATGTAGATGTGTTTACTTTCGGGCCTGAAACGGCTCCCCAATAAAAATAATCAATTTTTCAAAGAAATATATGAAAGTAACCTATCAAAAATTATATTTGCCATAACATTTTTTAATGTCATGTCAGATTTATCAATTTCTTTTAATCTCTCCGAATTCTTATAGTGTTTTTCACATTTATTTCTCCAAGGTTTCAGCATTTCCCGTATCCGTGGATGGATACAATACCAAGGATAGAGAATCCATTATGCCAGATATTTAACATAGATTGAGGAAAATAAAAAAAAAAGATTGCATTCATGCCTTTCTCAAAGGCACTTATACACATTGAAGGTCGGCTAGAACTCAGAACACCTGGACCACTAACCAACATCCTTTATTTCCACTGATTTGTCATGTGTCCGAAGAATTTTAACAGACGATGGGAAATCTGAACGTGCATTGGAATAGCAAAAGACATAATATTAAAAATGAATTAAGCAAATTTTTACGAAACAGAAAGAACGTTTCGGCCGTTGTATGCTCCGGCCTTCCTAATGTCTTCAGAAACCATTTTTTAACAGACTGTTCTCATATTGCCATGTTTTTGGCAGTTGTTATCAATCTCCATGTTCTTTTAACCAGAGCTCATCCTGGATTTCAACGCCTTTATCCACTTTCGAATTTCTGGGTATTTGTCATTTTTATCGATTTTCTCTGGCACATATTTCAACTTTATTACTGGTTAACATATTGTATTCATTTCTATGCTTGGTCGGATCAGGAGATTTTTGTGGTATAGCATAGGTTCTGATTCCTTAAGTTTACGAATTTTCCAACAACAAAAACAGTCTACCCCAGTGAGCGAAATAAAGGTTTCAGTTCGACATTCCAAACACCTGAAGAAGGCCGGAGATTAAAACGGCCGAAACGTTTTAATAAATATGGCGATAGTCCGAATAATGTACATAGTGTACACAATACCTCATCTCAGTAATATAGACAGAAACAGAAAGGAATTCATTAGAAACAAAACGGTTTTGGCTGTGAATGCTGGACAATCTTCTCACAGAAGACTTGGAGGCAACAGAAATCTGGTCCGACAGAAGGATGCTGAGAATTCCATTGACGGAGCGCGAAAGCAAGGAAGAAGTGTTATGGGAAATGAAAACAAAAAGGACACTTATATTCAGATTCAAAAGGATACAGCTGCAAATTTATTGGACTCAAAATGCGGATGAAAAGTTTGGAGAATATGATACTCATAGGACATGTCGAAGGCAAAAGGAAACGGAGGTGGCAGTGGGACACCTACCTGACGAGCTGGCATGAATGGATGGCGGCACCGGATTGGCGAGGAGGACAAAAAGACAAACATTGCTAAGAGCTACAAGGGATATGAAGTTGGGGAGAGCCATCATCACTCATATCCTGAAGGGACACAGCAGGTAGAAGTTTTTGAATTCCCAAACAACTAGAATCTTAAAGTCATTTATCTCATAATTACAGAAAAAAGGGAGGGGGACAAGAAAAACATTTATTGTATTGCCCTCTTCTTCTGGGGTTCTCTTGTGTGACGGTCTTGAGTCTGTTGCATTCTTCTCTCTGTCATCTTCCGGAGATAAGAAATAAGAACTTCAACAGAAGGGATTATAGACTTATCTATTTTATTTATTTTATTATTTTTACCTAGTTAGTGAGGTCGCTCTATCCCCCCCACAACTCGGGATCAGTTTCCTCCCACAAAATTAACACGTCTGTATTGTTCGACACGTAAAACTTAACTCACTGAAAAAAATTTTCTAACTCTAACATTTCCACGTTCATCTCAGCCAATCATAATCGACATCTCTATTTTATCTATCATCTGACCTTAAAGATCAGCTTCAGAAAATCAGAGCCAAATAAACTGCCACTAAAAAATAGTAGTCTGAGACTATTATTTAACATTCCTTACCTAACCATAAAAAATCATTTATGAATTTTATTTCAACCACATTATATTTAACACATTGACATGAAACAGTTTTTGAAGTAATTCACAAAGTAATGAAATTAAATACAGTTCAGTAGGATAGCGTACTGGATATCGGCGCGAAAAGGCAAGTTCAAATTCCAGTCGTGATATTGCTTCGGATTTCGAACTAGTATCCTTGAAAAACTATGAACCCATTTCTTCTGATCCCAGCTAGGGATTTGTAACTATAAGATTAGAGTAGATCAAACTACTCTATATTTAGTTGATAACCAATTTTAGGGAAGGAAAACACTGAATAGAAAAAAGGTGCTGAGAGACAGAAACACTTAAAAAATACCCTAATGATACTGTACCCCTATACTGCGTAGGAGAGTCTACAGGACGTACATACAGTGTGCGATGGATTCGCCATTGGTTTCAACCATGGCTTCCAGATTACTTTGGAATCTCCTGTATCTGTTCTGGACCGTAACCTCATTTCATCCCGGTGAATACTGCCATAATTTTTGCCTTCAGTTCAACTTTGGTGCTTAAAGAACTTTTTTGCTTTCTCCTTCAATTGCCTCCCACACATACTAAAAACAGGTGGTTGCTGTCCGAGGAGTTAGTTGGCCACATGTAAGGGATGATGTGGTCGCAGAAATTGTTTGACAGTCACGACTGGGTCCTTCTACTTGTGTGCAGAGTCCTGTTGCCAGACTTAGGGTCTTCTAGCAGCCACGAAATTGACCCAAGGCAGCACTACCTCCTCAAGGCACTTGATGTAGAACCTGATTACACTGAGTCTGAGGCACTGTGGGAAAATGAATGGAGGCATAACATCGCCATCAGTAGTGATCACTCCAAACACATTCGTAATCACCATTAGACTCATACAACTCTTTTCGAATCCTCTTCACTTTCCTCAGATTGACACTCAAACACTCTGAAATGTTCGTATTAGGGCTTCCGGTGCGGATGCTAAGCAGTACAACATGCCGTTTCCAAAATTCTGGCGGAGTGAATTGCGTCATGGTGCTATATTTTTCACAGATGGTGCCCAACTGTCCCTACTATATTGTGTAGTCGACAAAATAAAAAAAAAACAAACAAACAAAGCGCATGCGCGAAATTTGAAATATAAAATCGTGACAATTGACCCATTGCACCCTGTAGGTAAATAGAAAGATTTTACACAATACAAAACATTAGAAGACATGATAATACAATATCTTTTGAATCATTATTAAATGGTTTGAATTACTTGAGAGACAGGTTTATTGTTATTAATGTTGTCTAGTTTTTCTTTTTCATCTTATTTTTGTTGCTCAACGAATAATAATAAAAAAAAAACGGCAAAATCTCAAGCTTTCCTATTTTATTAGATGAAGAAATGTTTTTAATCATTCCACCCCAAGCAAAGCAGAAAGCCACTAAGATACAAGAGGTTACTGAGTGTGGAAGAATAAGTAAAAAAGTGAAACATTATTAAGGAGCGAGAACAATAAAAGAAGATTAGTTAAGAAGACAGTAGATAAGGATTTATTTAAATTTTCAAGAATAATGCCGGAAGAAAGCATGAGAAACATGAGAAAAGAAACTGTTAGCATAGAACTTACGGTTTAATCTAGCCGATTCAACTGTAAATTGATGAGAGCTTTCGACCAATCTAGTATTGCGTTTAATCTTTATAAAGTCTAGATACTATATCGAAATTTGGCATTATTATTACTTTTTGACTAGTTTTTCTTTTTTCTTTTATTTTTCTCGATTTCAACCGTTTGATCGTTTTTTTTTATATTTATGCAACCATTAGTCAGAATTATAGATCAGAACATAAGACAGCCGAATATCTGTTCCCTAATATCTTGTCCGACTCGATACCGCTTTATCCATTAGTCTACGAAGTTAACAAGGGGAATTCAGTTCAACTTTTCCACATGGCTCCACTCGTCTTTATTCCTTCCTTATTTTTGAGTTATATTGTTTGTTTACATTAACCAGTATAAAATAAGTAATAGTTTTGTGATATTATCTAAAGAGTGTTTGGTGACCAATGTCGTTGTTCTGTAGTGGGCCGAGTCTCAATGTCAGTCTTCACGGCTTTCCTGAGAACAACAAACCAAAGAAGCAAATTATTGGACAGTCAGAAAAAAAAATACACACCGTCTTGGATGTTGGCACTAACAAATCACCTAGCATCAATAAATAACAATGATTACCGTGGTTAGTAAAAGAAAAAAATAATGATACGTTTTTATAATAAATATTTAATCGTATAAAATGTCAAAAGACGACGTTTCATCCATCTACTAAAATAAAAACAATTATTTCCATAATACAAGATATTGGTGGTTGTTAAACCTCTTATGATTCGACCATTTCCATTATAGTCTATCACAAGTTCACAAATCTGGGCCGCCCAGTAAGAACTTACTTTCATAATGAAGGTTAAATAAGACGAGTCTACTGAGTTTAGTCAATACATTTTAGAAGTAATGCACTAGTTTGTGCATTACTTCTAAAATGTATTGACGAAACTTAATCCATCATAAAGTTACAGTGATAAAGACACTGATTATTGTACTAACGACTGTAGTTATAATTAAATGATACTAGCTTGATAGCCACTAATTTCTTCGATGGTGTACTCGGGATCTACCTAGGTTCTATCTAAACTTCATTGTGTCATCGGTTTCTACCGACCGATCCTACAGTGTCTTAGGGTTCTAGCTATACACCATCGTGTCTTCAGATTTTAACAGACAAGTCCACTGTGTTTTCGCGTTCTACCTAAACTTCAGAGTGTCTTCATGTTCTACCGACCGATCCCACAATGGCTTCTGCTTTTACACACCAAAATAGTATGCTGTGGGACACTGAGCAAAAAAAAAAAAAAAAAAAAAACACTATCTTGTATGTTGGGACGAACAAATCATCTAGCATCAACATATGACAATGATTACTGCGGTTAGTAAAAGTAATAATATATTTCTATAACCAATATTTAATCGTGCAAAATGTTAAATACGACATTCCATTCAATTAGTAAAATAAAAAATTATTTCCATAATACAAGATGTTGGTGGTTGTTATGACTCGAGTAAATTCATTTTATTTTGTCACAAGGTCACAAATCTGGGACACACAGTAAGAAATGACTTTAATAAAGAGGGTTAAATACGATTAGTGTACTAAGCCAAACTAGTGTATTGCTTCTTATATATATTCACTAAACTTAGTCGGGCATGAGGTTAGCGTGAAAAATCCTTTGATTATTGTACTAATGACTGATTATTGTACTAATGACAGAAATCATGGTTACGTGATACTAGCTTGATAGCCGCTCCTTCACGGCAATACAACAATAATCCATTACATATTTATTTACTAAACTTAGTTTAGTCTGGTACAAGGACATTAACTAACAATCATAAATATGTTTATGCTAGATTAGTTTGGTTGAGGTGAGCATAAATTCATTTTATATATGTTAAAGGCTTTATGCATATATTTATACATTTTTATTACATTTTATATATTGTCACCGCATCATAAGCAGTTAGGAATATGGCTCGAAAAGGTGTTTATCAAACAGTGTCTTTGTTTTATAATGGGCACAGTCGTTTGCGTCTCAAAGTAAGTCTCCACGGCCATCTAGATACCACTGTACAGCAGTTGGACTCTCTTTGCTCCTTGATCAAAATCTAATAAGCCGTTTTTTTTTCACCAAGAGAATTTATTTCTAGCAGTGACACAGCGCTTCTAGCCTGTATTCATTACCTCTATCGACCTTCCTAGGGAAATGATACCGACTACTTCTGAGTGAAGGAGAGGGAGAAGAAGTGAGAAAGAGAAACTTCCAATTCTTTTACTCATTAATATCAAGCAGTTTCGGGCCGCTTGTTTTCGGTAACATGGAAAATTCTCTCTGAAGAATTTTGGGGTGGAGAAACTCCTTTTTGTAAAAGGAAGTTTACAGGCTTTCTCTCTAATTACTGATTCATTGGACGAATGAAAAGTCATTGAAACCCGACACTTCCTTCTTTTCCCTTTTTTATGTAAAGAAAATTCAAATAACGACATATTTATTCCTTTTACGATGACCTGTTCGATGCCAATACTCTGAGACTTATGAACCTCAACTGACCTATCAAATATTTCAAAAATACAATCTGTGTTCAACAACTTTAGATCTTTATTATTATTATTTTTTTATTTCTCCACTTCTTAAACTTAACTTAATCTCATTTGCTTCAAAATGTTAGTTTTAAAAGTTTCTATCGTAACTAGAACATTATCAGTTTGAATTAATTGAAGCTAGTAGAATGTAACTCAATAAAACTTAAAAGTTGTGGCGTAATGGATAACGGCCGAGTTCGAATTCCAATCGGATTCATTACATTCACTTTTCCACACATACCCTTGTTAAAGGCATGAATCTACCTCTACTCCCCCCCCCCAGTTATGAGTTGAATAGCAGGAAAGATTCGATCTTGGTTGGCAACAAGTCTATCAAGGAAAGAAATGAGAACCTATTGCACGAAAATACTCTACATAGTAAATAATGAAAAAAAGAAACATGGTCGCCCAAGTGTTTATAACGTGTGGCATTTTACTGACTGACTAAATGTGGAGTAATCGTCATTACCTAAAAGTTTTTCATAATTGCTGATGTTCCTTGACCCGAGGTGGGAGAACTTGTTAGGATCTCAGCCATGAACAAATAATGAACCCCCAAACAGGGGTCAGACGTTATGAAAGTATAAATATATATTTGTGAAGTAAGAATACGAGAAATAAATTTTTATAGTAAAAAAAATTACCAGCAATATATTATTGGAAAAGGAAGATAAAAATTGCCATAAGTACATTTTTGAAAAAAAAAATAAAAAAAATGACCAAACTGCCATGAAAATTAAATTTCGACATTAAATGACTCATAAGGAGTCGATATATCGTTAATAAACCAAATCAATCAAAACTAATAATTTCAGAACATAAAATAACTGCCGTATATAGTCACGTATAGACCTAATTTTAAAGCTAATTTGACTACAGTTAATGGATATATAGTTTGGTCAACGGCTTAGGATCAGCAGTACATACACTAAATTTTAAATCTTGTGTATGATGCGACCACCTTAAAATTAGCTTGAAAATTAGGTTTTTAAAAGTCGAATGATACACAAGTATATACGATACTCGAGATTTGTAACATTAAGCATCGCAATTAAGATGAAACTAAAACCTAGTTGTAAATTAATAGCCTCTTACATTGCTTATCCCATTGAGTCCTGTCTTGCTGAACAATATTAACACTTCTGCGTGAGATTCTGAGTCAAGATTCACAAATAATTGTTATGTAATGTTTCACAGTAGATATAATAATAATTACAAATGTTTACCCACCGTTCAATCGGTGGCTGGACATTAAGTCATTTTTCTCTACCATTGTTCAACCGGTGACTGGGCATTATATCATTTTTCTCTGCAACCGGTGGTCAGTCCGAGGAGGGTTATGCCTATATAAAAAATTAACCACCGAGATAATAATAATAATAATAATAATAATAATAATAACAGCAAATTACGTTTAGAATGAATATTAATGTCATACTGACATTAATATTCTTAAGGAATGGATTTTTGTGAAGCTGAAAAAATCATTCTAAAAGCCTTCCAGGGTTGAACCCAATTCAATAACATTTTTTTTTCAAGTTATTGCCTCTAATTTTCTTAAGTTCTTTTGATATATATTCTTATTTATCGTTAGAATCATCAGCTACCCCGAGGCTCTCTATAGTAGTTCACCATTCTATAAATAAACAAAATCTATCATTTCCTTTGGCGCCACCATTTTGATTTACCTCCAGTAATGGATGTTCCTTTTTCTGAAAAAAGAAAAAATGAAAGTAAATAAAATATGAAACAAAAGAATTTTGCCATTCCTTCATTTATTAAAATTCAAAGCGTTTTCTAGAGAAACGTTTGCGTTTCTTTCTTTCTTTCTTAAACATTTATCTTCTTCTGAATAAGTGACATTTAAAGTCATTAACGGCAGGCAAACCGTTTTTAATTTTTTTTTTTCATAATGTAATTCGTGGGATTTGGAGAGAAAAACAGTTCAAGCCTTGGATTTTGGCTTCCACGGAGTGTTGTTTTTTTTTCTGTTTCCCGACATCTAAAAACTGAGCTAGTAATATTTCATCATTACAGATAGAGTCAGCTTTTCCCCATCAAAATGAAAGGTTGCATACTTAACGAGACTCTATGTTTTAAACATATATTGGGACTCATGTTCGTTCCCAACCTCAAGTGTTTCGACTTCCTCTCGGGTTCGTTACATCGTACCGTAGAAAAGATGTGAAACCTTTTCCGGGCCCCAAATTTGAGCTAAATAGTATGACTTCTGCCCAGAAGAATCATTGATATTCTCAACTCAATCAATCAATCAATTAATTAATCAATCCATCAACCAAAACTAAAGTTGATCTCATATATACAACACATCGATAAAGATGCTGGAAAAAAAAAGTTTAGTACTTTGTATGCCTCTAGAAACTGACTGTTATGGGGTGAGGTGAAATTTTTAAAAAAATGAATTATTGTTGCCATATCTGGGTACGTGTGTTTTAGGGGTTCAAAACCGTTTACGCGGTCTTACAAATGATGACCGATTTTCAACCATAGCCTTTTCCCTGGAAACGGATCGTTGCAAACCTATTGCTCGTCTACCTCTATTCCAGGGTCAAATGTTCAGATGAGTTTCCCTCTTTAGTTCCCACATTTCAGATCTTCAGAGTTAGGATTCTCCATGCTATGTTCACAGAGTCGAATCACTCACATTTCGCTTACGGCCGCATCACGTTGAAACAACGTGGAACTTGGTCAGTACCTAGTTGGGTGACCGGTTCGGAAAGCTTGGAAGTAGAGGTGGTATATTGATTTATCACGCGTAGCTTAGATGTGGCACAAGGCCGTAAGTATGAGCCACCCAGTGAGGATCGAACTCACTACTCAGTCGTAATTGATCTAGCGAGACAAACTGGCTAACCATTACACCGCCTTGGGGCGCCCCAGTGATTTGTTAAGCCCGTCTTAGATGTGGCACAAGGCCGTAAGTATGAGGCACCCAGTGAGGATCGAACTCACTATTCAGTCGTAATTGTTCTAGCGAGACAAGCTTGCTAACCATTACACCACCTTGGGGTGCCCAAGTAGAGGTGGTATAATGATAACAGTTCAGAATCGGGAATCAAAGAGCTGGGTTATATAGAAGAGGTAGATTCATACATTTCCCAAGGATATTTGCACATGTGTGAATATAATGGAATTTGAACTCTGCTTTCTGATTTCCAGTCAGGTTTGTTATATTCACTTATGTGCAAGGTATGAATCCACCTCTTCCATGTCCTATCATCGAAGTTAAGCAACGTCGAACCTGGTCAGTACAAAGATGGGTGACCAGTTGGAAATACCAAATGCTGAAAGCTTGGAAGTACTGGTGGTATAATGATAACAGTTCAGAATTGGAAAATCAAAAAGCAGGGTTTGTTATATAGAAGAGTTAGATTCATACCTTTCCCAAGGATATTTGCACATGCGTGAATGTAATGGAATTCGAACTCGTCTTTCTGATTTCCAGAGAGGTTTGTTATATTCACTTGCGTGCAAAATATGGATCCACCTGTTCTCTGACCTATAACTGAAGTTAAGCAACGTTAAAGCTTGTCAGTACCTAGATGGGTGATCGGTTGGGAATACCAGATGCTGTAAAGCTTGTATGCATGGGTGGGGTAATTGATATTGACTCGGAATTTTTCATCGGAGATTGGCAACTAGGTTTACCCTATTTGATGTAAATCTACCTAGATGCAACCGCCAGTTCTATTCTAATACATTCTTTTCTCGATATTCCCATCTATGGGAATCCTTGCCTAGTATTTGCTTCCCTGATATCTAAAATCATCGAAAGGTTAAATGGAAAGTCAATGGTCGTGTTTTGACCTCTTGAACCCTTTTTTTTACCTTTCTTCAACCCCAGCCACATTCTCAGTTTTCTCATTCATTCCCTGTAACCCCCTGCGTTTTAGTCGCATTATCGCCTTACTTAAGGTGAATAGATTAAAAAAAAAAAAAAACAGAATTTCATATTTGCCGATGTCGTTCAGGCCCTGGCGTAAAGCCCCGTAAAAACTCATACTCATATTTTTTTTTGTTGCATGTTCTATCAGGTCATCCCATAAGTTCTGTCCGAATTTTGAATAACGAAATCAAGTGATCAAATGTTACATTTAATTACAGATTCAATTAACAATATATTTTCCCTGATTATCTGTGACTTCCTTCCATCTATTAACAAGCTTTTAATTCCATGACTGTAAAATTCTTTTGGCTTTGATTCGAAGAACTCACAAATGTCAGTTTTTACCTCATCCTGTGTTACAAAAGCTGTTTCTTCCAAATGATTCTGTAAGCTACGAAACAAATGGTAGTCTGAAGGAGCAAGATCGGGAGAATAAGGTGGATGGGGAATTTTCTCCCAAATTTCGATCTTTTGTGACGTGATTCTTGCTGTGTGGGGTCGCGCATTGTCCTGATGAAACATCACCTCTTTTCGATTCACTAGAGAAGGTCTTTTTTTTCCTCAAAGCTTGGTTCAAACACTCTAATTGCTGACAGTATATTTCAGCATTAATTATTGCATTAGGTGGTAAGAATTCAAAGTGGATTATTCCTTGGCGATCCCACCAGATTGAAAGAAGAAACTTTTGCCCATGAAGTTCCCTTTTCGGTTGTGGCTGGGGCCCTTCTCCTTTACCAAGCCACTGTCTACGACGCTTAACATTAAGATCCATTTTTCGTCGCCAGTCACAAGTCTATCCAAAGAAGGAAGTTAGCGAGAATGGAGAGAAGAGCAGATGTCAACTCGGGATTCGAGGTTGTTTTCAGACAATTCATGAGGCACCCATTTTCCAAGTTTAGGAACTTTTTCAAGTTGTTGAAGATGACGATGAACAGTTGTATGGTTTGAACTGAGAACCACTGCCAATTCCTCAACTGATAAAGCAGGATTTTCTTCAGGAAGCTTTTCATCAAACTCAACTGGACGTCCGGTTCGATCTTCATCTTTAAGGGCGAAATCTCCACCTCTGAATTTTGCAAACCATCTTCTGCAAGTTCTTTCATTCACACATTCCTCTCCATAAACTGAGTAAATGTTTCTAGCTGCTTCGGCTGCCGAGTTTTCTTTCTTGAACTCATAAAGCATTATGTGCCTCAAATAATTCTTGGGTACTTCCATGTTAGCAGGCTTTTAATAAAAAAAAAATAATTTTATTGTTCTCTGAAATAAAATTTGATCTGTTTAAATGCATCTAAACATAAAAATAATGTTCAGCTCCATTAGACATTATAAAATACTCTTTAAATTTCATTCATTTTAACAAAAAGTTAAAATTCGGACAGAACTTATGGGATGACCTGATAATTTGACTCTAGTAAATGAAGAATTGGTACAAGTCAAATTGCTCTGAAAATTCCGAAAGGAAATTTTTTCAGAATAAATTTATTAAGAAGTATTTTTTTCTAGCGATAGAATATATATATATATATATCTTACTTATTATAAAACGCAGGTTGTGTGTGTGTGTGTGTGTGTCTGTAACGTTTATATGTTGGATCGAATTTCCTACATTTTTTAGCCGATTTCAACAAAACTTCACAGGACTACATAAAATTACCTTTTAATTGGTTCTAACGGGGGCCGAAAATGGGAAAAAATACAGTTGTTTTTTTAATAAAATCAATTTGAAAACACGATTAAGACACATCGTGAGAATGAAAGGGGACAACTCACCCACGAAAATGTAAACAAAAGTGCATAGCATGATGAAAAAAGACGCCGAACTTGACGAAAACAAAATTTTATCGTCTAATGTTCATATTATTATTAAAGAGGAAAGATCAAAGTATTTTGGGGTATTTTTTTACATTTTTTAATCGTTCCTAGTACGTCTGAAATTTTCGTTAAAAATATTGTTTTTTTTTGGTCAAAAAAAAGGGCAGATAATCATTTTCAATCATTTTTTCGATTTGATAAAAAAAGATTAAAATCTTACTTTGATGTTCTTTTAAAAGTCAATTATCATTTTTTCAAAACTGATTTTAATAAAAAACAGATATTATACTGTTTATTTTAAAATATTTTGAACCAAGCTTAACTTAGCTTCTGCGCCGAAAAAATGTAATTTGAAAATAAAACAAAGCAGGTCATAACCTTTCGCGTCGCTTGACGATTGACGAAAGGCACATTCATGACGTTTAGATAACTTACGGGAGGAGAATTCTTTCTACGGATGGAAGGAAGTGAAATTATTTAAGTGAACAAATTATTTACCTTGTTACTTTTAAGGAAAACTTTCAGCGCTCTAATTTTTTTTTTTTTTTTTTTTTGTACTTAGCTTTCATTTTACGTTTACGATGCTTTTATGGAAAATATAAAGAAATTAAAAAATAAGACTGTTAATAAAGGAGATTAAATTTCATAAGGAAAAGGTATCTAATTAATTTAGGTACCTTTCTTATGAAATTTTATCAGAAGTGTACATAAAATACTATAATTTTATGTACATTTATTACATTTTACTGTGTTATTTGTATTTCCATTCATTTTATTATTAATTTTGATATTTCATTTATGGAAAAATGTCATAACTGAGATTAATATAAAAATAAGATCATATAAATTAAAGTTTAGCAGTAGTTAAATTTCATAAGATGATACTGTTACTTGTAGGTACCCTTCTCAGTTGAAATTGAAAACTCAAATTAACTTCTCCATACGTGTTTCGCAAAAGTAAAGGGCTTAACAGCGGAGAACAATGCTGAACTCAAATAATGCAACTAAATTGTATTCTGGTTGGTCTTCCGTACTTGATAATTACTGTCCGACTATAAACACAAAAATTACATTTCTTAATTACCATGGCTAATCTGATTGGTCCAAATTATACAATTTTCAAAGCGCTAGACAATGACAATCTCACACGGACATTTTGAAAGGTTGATGTTGCTTTTAACTAATGTTAAAATATTTTTTTAAATTCAATTTAAACATTTTTAAAAATCTTTTTAAAATTAAAGAAATAAGAAATAATTGTATTAAAAATTCAATTTTCATTGAAAAATTTTTTTGCTTTCAGAAAATATTGTCCATATTCATAAAACAAATTAAAACAAATAAAAGCATTTGAAACTAAATAATATATTTGTTTTATTGAGTTTTGTATGTTACAATTCACAGCTGATTTTCAGGTACGTTGGCCAAAAAAAAAAAAAAAAAAAAACATGATTTGCATTCTTTAAAAGCCTTGTGCTTTTAACTACTGTAATCACTAAAACCGATGGTCTCGAATTTCTAGAGTTTTTCATAAAATTAGTTATGGGGGTGTTAATAAATATAAAAAAAACATATGTCTGCCATGACTTTAATAAAAAAATATTTATAATAATTTCGATCATCTGCGAATAGTTTCTGAAAGTTTCATTAACATCTGACAATTATTTTTATTTTTGCAAGATTTTCCAAATTAATGTGTGTAAATACAAAAAATGCGTTAAAAATTATCTATGTTATTTACTACCCCTTGTTGCGACAAAGAGAAACAAGGTTTTAAATCAAAATTTAGAATATTCTAAAAAGATGGAAAAATTTTAAAAAAAATAATTAAAAAAAATTTAGTCTATCCTCTTCATAAAAAATAAGCATTTTGACGATAAAATTTTGTTTTCATA
This sequence comes from Acanthosepion pharaonis, assembly GCA_903632075.3. Classification (NCBI taxonomy): domain Eukaryota; kingdom Metazoa; phylum Mollusca; class Cephalopoda; order Sepiida; family Sepiidae; genus Acanthosepion; species Acanthosepion pharaonis. The sequence continues at coordinate 665,670 of CAHIKZ030000868.1, forward strand.
AACTTTATTTCTTTTTTCATCAGACTATGCTCTATGTTTTAGCGATTCCGTGGGTGACTTAGGTTAAAAACCCAGGTTGTTTTGTGTGTGTGTGTGTGTGTGTGTGTGTGTGTGTGTGTGTGTGTGTGTGTTCCTTTATATATGGGATCGGATTTTTACATTTTTCAGCCGATAAAACAAACATCCACTTTTTTTTCGGCAGGTAGTATTTCTTATTGTCTTGCATACTTTTTTTTCTTTTATTTACATTCAGAATGCTTTAAAATTCCATTTACAAGACAATTGTTTATAATAAAATTCTATTCACCGATCGATAGACTCATAACGATTGTAAACAATGTTTTTGTTTGAATTTCGGTTTGACCAATTCGTAAAAATAAAAAAAAACTAATTAAGACATGCGTGTCCGTCAACCGTAAACAATAATCTTTGTCAATTTTATTTTTCAGTCTTTATGATGGTCGATACTTGATCTATCTCTTATTGTTACATCCCCGGGCAACGCCGGGCTCTACTGCTAGTATATATATATATATATATATATATATATATATATATATATATATATATATGACCGTATTTCAGGGTGTCTTCTATTTTTCTTCCATTTTGAAAAAGAGGATTTCAAAGCGAGTTGACGATGTGCTAACTCGTACCAATGATTTCTTTCCTCCTAAGGTATTATTATAACGTGCAATAAAGAAGTTTTTCTGTGGTTTTGAAAATTTTACTAATCTTTAGGCTCAGGGCAGTATTTTTGTGCAACACGAGGCAAAGATGCCTACATCACCGGGGATTAAATATTAGCAAGCCAGTCTCACAGAAGTTTGCTGCAGCAATGAAATCGTTCCAGATTTCCCAGCAATTATGGCTTTTGCTGTACTAACCTTATTAGTGAATATCACTAGTCGCTCAAATAGTTAAATTTTACGACGCAACACCACTGGTCAATGTTCAAATCAAGCATACGTCCAGTGTTTTAAATGCTGATTTTCAAGGCAAAGTCTTCTCTGACAACCATTTCCATTTAGTTGGACGTTTTGAAATTGATCTCTTTATCTCTACGTTGAAATGCTGATCCCTCTTTCTGTTGTGACCTCCTGGTCCAGTTTTCCTCTACTTTGATCCCTCTTCCTGTTGTGACCTCCTGGTCCAGTTTTCCTCGAATTTGATTCCTCTTCCTGTTGTGACCTCCTGGTCCAGTTTTCCTCTACTTTGATCCCTCTTCCTGTTGTGACCTCCTGGTCCAGTTTTCCTCGACTTTGATTCCTCTTCCTGTTGTGACCTCCTAGTTCAGTTTTCCTTTACTTTGATCCCTCTTCCTGTTCTGACCTCCTGGTCCAGTTTTCCTCTACTTTGATCCCTCTTCCTGTTCTGACCTCCTGGTCCAGTTTTCCTCGACTTTGATTCCTCTTCCTGACCTCCTAGTTCAGTTTTCCTTTACTTTGATTCCTCTTTCCTGTTGTGACCTCCTGGTCCAGTTTTCCTCTACTTTGATCCCTCTTCCTGTTGTGACCTCCTGGTCCAGTTTTCCTCGACTTTGATTCCTCTTCCTGTTGTGACCTCCTAGTTCAGTTTTCCTTTACTTTGATTCCTCTTCCTGTTGTGACCTCCTGGTCCAGTTTTCCTCTACTTTGATCCATCTTCCTGTTCTGACCTCCTGGTCCAGTTTTCCTCGACTTTGATTCCTCTTCCTGTTGTGACCTCCTAGTTCAGTTTTCCTTTACTTTGATTCCTCTTCCTGTTGTGACCTCCTGGTCCAGTTTTCCTCTACTTTGATCCCTCTTCCTGTTCTGACCTCCTGGTCCAGTTTTCCTCGACTTTGATTCCTCTTCCTGTTGTGACCTCCTAGTTCAGTTTTCCTTTACTTTGATTCCTCTTCCTGTTGTGACCTCCTGGTCCAGTTTTCCTCTACTTTGATCCCTCTTCCTGTTCTGACCTCCTGGTCCAGTTTTTCGACTTTGATTCCTCTTCCTGTTGTGACCTCCCTGGTCCAGTTTTCCTTTACTTTGATCCCTCTTCCTGTTGTGACCTCCTGGTCCAGTTTTCCTTACTTTGATCCCTCTTCCTGTTCTGACCTCCTGGTCCAGTTTTCCTCGAATTTGATTCCTCTTCCTGTTTGAACTCCTGGTCCAGTTTTCCTTACTTTGATTCTCTTCCTGTTGTGACCTCCTGGTCCAGTTTTCCTTTACTTTGATCCCTCTTCCTGTTGTGACCTCCTGGTCCAGTTTTCCTTTACTTTGATCCCTCTTCCTGTTCTGACCTCCTGGTCCAGTTTTCCTCGACTTTGATTCCTCTTCCTGTTGTGACCTCCTAGTTCAGTTTTCCTTTACTTTGATTCCTCTTCCTGTTGTGACCTCCTGGTCCAGTTTTCCTCTACTTTGATCCCTCTTCCTGTTCTGACCTCCTGGTCCAGTTTTCCTCGACTTTGATTCCTCTTCCTGTTGTGACCTCCTGGTCCAGTTTTCCTTTACTTTGATCCCTCTTCCTGTTGTGACCTCCTGGTCCAGTTTTCCTTTACTTTGATCCCTCTTCCTGTTCTGACCTCCTGGTCCAGTTTTCCTCGAATTTGATTCCTCTTCCTGTTGTGACCTCCTGGTCCAGTTTTCCTCTACTTTGATCCCTCTTCCTGTTGTGACCTCCTGGTCCAGTTTTCCTCGACTTTGATTCCTCTTCCTGTTGTGACCTCCTAGTTCAGTTTTCCTTTACTTTGATTCCTCTTACTGTTGTGACCTCCTGGTCCAGTTTTCCTTTACTTTGATCCCTCTTCCTGTTGTGACCTCCTGGTCCAGTTTTCCTCGACTTTGATTCCTCTTCCTGTTGTGACCTCCTAGTTCAGTTTTCCTTTACTTTGATTCCTCTTCCTGTTGTGACCTCCTGGTCCAGTTTTCCTCTACTTTGATCCCTCTTCCTGTTCTGACCTCCTGGTCCAGTTTTCCTCGACTTTGATTCCTCTTCCTGTTGTGACCTCCTAGTTCAGTTTTCCTTTACTTTGATTCCTCTTCCTGTTGTGACCTCCTGGTCCAGTTTTTCCTCTTTGATCCCTCTTCCTGTTCTGACCTCCTGGTCAGTTTTCCTCGACTTTGATTCCTCTTCCTGTTGTGACCTCCTGGTCCAGTTTTCCTTTACTTTGATTCCTCTTCCTGTTGTGAACTCCTGGTCCAGTTTTCCTCGACTTTAATGTTATTCACCGTTCTCTTGATGTTTCTTGAATAGACTTTGAAGATGAAAGCCAGAGAACGAATGTTGGTACCATTACTGAAAGCCTGAATGATATTTTTCCTCTCACCATTGCTCACACATGCTTAGTATCGTAAATAATGATCATTTCCTTTGAAGTTTCTCTTTATAATATCGTCTTCGTCACTAAATTTCAAAAAGAAATTATGGGAACACATTTATGAGCCAGATATTGCAGCCCGATTTTCTACTTTAACGTTTGCGTATGAAAACTCGACTTATGCACGAGTAGACACGGTCAGTCAATCAATTGGTTAAATGTCATACTGGATGCACTTCGGGCGATCTTGTCTCTTTTAATTCAGGAGTGACCAGGCAGATTATTTCCTGTTTCTCCCTTCGGTAGATTGGTTGCCAACTAAAGCTATAGGAGTCAGTCTATCCTGCTATTCAACCCATAATTTTGGGGAGCAGAGATGGATTTTTAACTTTCCCAAAGCGATTTGTAAATAAGTGAATGCAACAAAGCCGACTGGAATTCGAACTCGGCTCTCCGATTTCTTCTTCAAACCGCTTATTCATTACACCATCCTGCACAAATCCTCAGAAAATACTATCATTTTATTTCATACAGCTTCATTTTAAAAAAAAATCTTACAAAATTTTTGCCTTAAAAGAAATTTATGATGGAATAAAGACTATTATTGAATTGTCTCCCTCGGAGATTACTCTGTCGGCTGTGTATTGTGCACGGCAGGGAAGCTGTTTTGGTAGCGCAGGTTTTTTTTTGCTTATATGCAAATAAGTAAGGAAAGAAATAAAGGATAGTAATCAAATTATTAAGAAAGAGGAACATTTCGTTAGAAACAAAGAAATAAATACTGGGCTGTTATGTAACACCGGTCTTCCTGTACGATGGACAATCATATCACTGAGGGACAAGAGTCTAGAGACAACAGAAATGCCGATGTGCAGGAGGATGCTAAGACTTTATTGAGAATAACATGAACTAAACATGAAAGCAACGGCGAAGTTTTAGGGAAGATGGAAACAAAAAGGACACTTATACATAGAATCAGAAAGCGACAATTGAAATTTTTAGGGAACATAATGAGAAAAGGAGGCTTGGAAATTTTGACACTCATAGGACATTTTGAAGGCAAGAGGGACAGAGGAAAGCAGAGAATAACCTACATAATGAGGTTGTATAAATGGTTGGCAGAACATGGATGAGAAGAGATAGCAAAACGTTAAACACTGTTAAGAGCTACATATTAGGTTGGTGCAAAAATAATGTCGAACGTCAAAAAACGACATTATTTTTGCACCAACCTAATAGAACTGGAAGTTGTGGACAGCCATGATCGCCTACGCCCTGAAGAGACGCGACATAGAAGAGTCTGGAATTAATTTCCGCATAATAAAATTCAGTGGCGTTTTAGGAATATATATATATATATATATATATATATATATATATATATATATATTTAAATTTGAATGTCAAACTCCATACAGATCGTTGGTGTTCATGGCTATTAACAAATTCCATTTCGATATTATCGGCGAATTGCCATATTTTCTTGGGAAAGATAATGGCGTGGTTTCCTGTTGCCTTCTCCATGGTTTTGAATTCCTAGTCGTCCTTCGGCTAGATTTCCACCACCACCATCACCACCACCACCACCATCATCATCATCATCATCAGCAGCAGCAGCATCTACTACAACAACCACAGAACTACCATCATCATGTAGAGTTCCATCGTATTTTTACCATTATCAGCAGCAACACAAATAGAATCATGTACATCATCATCGTATTTTACCAAGGTCATCACCAATGACACCATCATCATCCTCATCATCTACATCATTTTATTTATGTAATCACCATCATCATCATCATCATCATCATCATCAGTCCCACTACCATCAACTACAATCATCATTTGGATGACGCCCACCGAAAGAATTCGTCCCCACCTGCCCTACCGCTACCACGTGTTCATCATTAACCCCATCTTCTGCCACCAACACCCCACCATTATTACTCTTCATCTCCACCATCCACCACCATTAAGAACATATACTCAACCACCACACTCACCACCGCCGCCGTCACTATTCCTTAATACCATCACCTCCACACAAAAGCTACCCGGTCATTGTCTTGTGACCCCCTCATCGTCATTGTCCGAATAATCACTGTTATCATGAGTATGCAAGAATGATCACTTTCGTGTCATCAGCAAAACGCGCTCCACCCTTTCTGTTTTCCACCATGACAAGAATGGACAAGAACCAGGAAACCTAAGACGCACCAAAAATGCAGATATGTTCGAAAATTCACGTCAACTCTTCATCTTCTCCAATAATACAACTTATTTCGAAAATAAAACACGTCAAGATTCAATCACCGTTTTCTACGATACAGCTTAATGCACCATATTCTATTTTCCTTTTCTCGGCCTATATAATTAGAAGTACACGCTCCACATATATATATATATATATATATATATATATATATATATATATATATATATATATATATATATATATGCGTCGTACGTTCAGGTAACTCTTTTTAATATCCTGTCAACATGGAGTTACCCACACAGGAAATATCTCAGCCGCAAGAGACATGTTGTCAGGAACTGCCAGTGTACACAATTCAGTCATAGAAAAGACTGTTGGCAGTTGGGAAGGTTTTAAATATACAAGTGAACAACGAAGAGAAAGGAAGTGAGAAAGGATGAGAAAATGCAACCAGGAGAGGGAGAGTAGCAAGAGGGTCATATTATAAAAGGAGGGATTAAAATAGAGAGAAAGAATGAAACCCACGGAAGCTCCGATGAGGAGATAGAGAGGAGGAAAAATAAAAGACAAGAAGAACAGGAGAAATAAACTAAGAGAGGGAGTGAAGGAGAGGTGTTTGGAAAGAGAGACAGTGAGACAGAGTAAGATAGGTAGGAAAATGGCGCAGGTGTGGGAAGAGAAACAGCTAGAGAATAGCGGAAATGAAGTAAAAAAAAAAAAGAACTGGCAAGGAAGAAAAAGAAGATTGAAAGTTAAGTACACATTTACGATGGCACGAACTGGAATTCTTAAATAAGTATTATGTAATGTTTTTAAAACCTTTTAATATTACATTTGTCAACGAGACTGGACAGCGTTTATTCACTTACGCTTATTTGTTCCAGTAATATCTCCAATATTTCTGAATATATTTCAACGGCATCTGTGAGTTAGCATAACTATACACAATCTCTAGACGTCACACCCCTTCTAGACATGCGTGATACTAGGTCTCTACAACTTCCTGTCCTTTTGCTCTAAGTGAAGGGTATTAAGCGTATTAAGAGACGGGAAAATGTCGTTAGAAACAAAGAAAAGAGTATTGAATTGTTACCTGATACCTTCCTTCTATATGGCAGCGGATACTGGACAATCTCTTCAAAGAGACTTGAAGAAAAAGAAATGCGGTTCTACAGAAAGATGCTGAGGATACCATCGAGAGAACACGTGAGCGATGTTTTAGAGAAAAAAGGAAACATAAAGAAAACTTATACTTAATATCAAGAAGATAGTTCTGGGGCACGTAATGAGAAAGGAGGGCTGGGAAAACATAATGCACACAGGATAGATTGAGAGAAAGAGGATCAGAGGAAAAGCAGTTCATGACATACATGATGAGCTTGAGTAAATGAATGGTAGAACAGGGTTTGGGAGAAATAAGAAAAAGATAAAACCTACGTACTATAAAAGACAGGAAGTTGTGGAGGGCCATGATCGTCTACGTTCTGAAGGGACACGGCCCATAAAAGAAGAAGAGCTATTACCACTTTATCATTACTCTATGTTCTTCTGATCCTCCTCTTAAAAATCTTTTTCGTGTCCATTCATGACGTGGGCGATCATGGCTCTCCATATCGTCCTATCCTTTTTAGCCCTTACAGAAATTTGTATTTTTGCTATATGGTATAATGCCTGTTCTGTGAAATGTTTACACAAGCTCCTTAGGTACGTTATGTACTGATTTCCTTTTTACCTCTTGACTGCAATATGCCCTGTGAGTGTCAAATGTCCTAAGCCTTCTTTCCTATGACGAGATTGCGAAAATTTTCACATATAGTACCGATATCACGTGTGAGTTCAGTACTATTTTTTTTGTTTAGAAATAAATTTTCCTGTTTAACATAATTTCAAACACAGCTATCCACTAAAATATTATATTTGAATTAATAAACACACACGTAGTTTCACGCGCACACAGAAACACACACAGATACACACGCACACACACACAACTGCACACACACACAAACGCAGACACACACACACACACAAACCCATATATATATATATATATATATATATATATATATATATATATATATATATATATATATTGCGTATATTTTAGCAGCATATTTTCATTGAGACATGTTTCATTAAAGTATCCAGTTGAAAATAAGTAGACAGAACTTGCCTAAATTATTCAATGAAACATGTCTCAATATATATATATATGTGTATGTGTGTGTGTGTGTGTGTGTGTGTGTATAATTATCTATATATAATTTTAAAAGTTACTTTTAGTGGAAAATAGAGAAAGAGAGAGAGAGAAAAAGAGAGAGAGAGAGAGAGAGATTCTGTATATAAAAATATGGAATCCCTTTGTGCTACATTAGCTGCTGAGAATTAACTCACCCGTCAAGAACTCCTTCAAGAATATCAATCCTTATATTTACCTGGAAAAACTCTATACATTATGAAAATGCAGCTAATTTGTTTTCTTTTTTGTTTCTTTTTTTTTTTTCAAGTATAAGGGATCGTCCAAATTTAGTATACTGGTTTCAAGAAGGTGGGGGAAACTAAAGTTGTGACATAACCGATTTGGCCCATTAGATATCAACGAGCGTGAAGGACAAACACCCTTCCGGGCCACATGCCCAACTTCATATGAAGTGGCAATGTCACATGGAGCTGCTCACACATATGAAATTAATTTGTACAAACTGTCCCCAAACTAATCTCGCATATACATGATTATGATAGTTTGATCATGGCCTTGTAGCAGACTATGTCAAGTTTAGTAAGTAAATATATAATGGATTATTTGGGATTTGTCTGACTAAATTTAGTTAGTACATAATAGAAGGAATACACTTGTTTGGCTTAGTAAGGTAGATTTAACCCTCGGTATTACGGGTACTAGAAACAATTGTCCGATTCTGGTAAGAAAAAGAAAAAAAGAAAACATTTTCTATATAAAACATTCTCATTTTCCCGAAGTGTTGTTTCCTTTCTCGATCTGATGTCGCCCCGCCTTTCTCGACTTGTTGAATAGCTTAGTTTGATGCCTTTTCAACTGGATAACTTCCACAACGATATGTAATGGTTCTCTCTCAGCATGACGAAGTTCATTTAATTATACTGGGGTTGGAAATGTTGATTCAGAATGGCCGGCCCGTTCAATCCACACCCGGAAAGCTTTCTGACATTTGAAACAGGAAATGATCGAAACTTGCTTTCGCGGACAATCCGAGTTTGCCCGCGTTGCTAAGCTGCGTGCAATCGTATGGATGTGCCATTCCGACCACCCTGGCAAGCAGCCGAGCATATATTGAAAACACTCTTTTTTTTTTTTAAATTACGGCACGGTATAAAGTCTCTAAGCTATTATCATTATACAAATTTGAATTTTAGTAACGAACTTCTTCTTTTCCTTTGTACTATTTCAGTTTTTTAGTTCGCGAGCGAGCAACGATTTAATACTTTGACCCCTGACCCTTGCTTTACCGCTGGTAGAGAAAAATGACGTAATCCCCAGCCACAGGTTAAACAATGGAAGACAAAAAAAAAAAAAAAAGTCTTAATGTCCAACCACCGATTGAACAGTGGGTAAACACTTGTAACTATTTTTATATCTACCGTTAAACAACACATACCAATTATTTGCGAATTTAGACTCAGGGGCTCAGGCAGAAGGGTTACAACTGTTCAGGAACGCAGGCCTCGAAGAGTTAAGGGACGGGCGACCAGATTTAAAGGGACAAGGAAATCGTGGATAGCCATGATCGTTCACGCCCTGAATAGACAGCACATAAATGACGGCACAGTAGTATTTGGAGAATATATGAGAAAGTTCACGCAAAATTTACTGCTGCTACGCTGCTGGGATTTTTAAGCGATCATTATTACCCTAGGAACGACATAAAATACTTAACAATGGCTTATGTAGTAAATACAACCGTATCTAGAATAGAATTCCTACTAACGTTTTGAACGGGCATCTAGACCTGTTAATTTTTAATCTCATCTCGTGTGATCTCTACATAAGTATCATTAGAAAGATATCAATGTTCTAAAGTAACATTAAGCGTGTGAAGTAGACGAACATAAGATATAGTTGAAGATTAAGAAAAGAAAAAATCTAAATAATAAATGTCCAGACAGGTTGTTGGAAATATATCGTTTTTCTGAAATACGATATAAACGGTGTTCCAATAATTTGGACCGATTTTAAATGTGAATTAAATTTAGGAGTCAAATTATTTTTTTCTTTTTCTTTCAGATTTGGCGTACATTTGACCGATATCATTTTTTTTTACACATAATTGCCATGTCTTAAATAACATGATCCAATAGAGAAATAAATAAATTGTTACCAATAACACTGATTTATTTACTATTGACTTTCATCCTCTTAATGAAACATTTTTTATATATATATATATATATATATATATATATATATATATATATATATATATATATATATATATATATATATCTTAATGAAACACGCTTTATTTGTTTGGCCAGTTGACATTCACAGTTCCAGCGGAATTGGCACTGGTCAGGAATAGTTCACTGTTTGAAGTCCCTTTACATTCTTCTGTGAATTAACGAATCAGCAAATGCTGAGAATATAAGATTTCCACGTAAAAAAAGAGTTTTTCTCCCTCAAAATTGTTCAATGATAATATTTACCTCTTAGCGAGACGCCCAAGACTACTTCATATTAATGAAAAAAAATGAGTGAAAGTCTCTAACTTGATTCTCTCCCTGTCTCTCTCTTTCACTGACAAGTAGTCGGTAAAATCCCCGCCCGAAGAGTAACAAAAGTAGACATACATACTATTTAACACTACGCGAGAAAAAAAAATCTTTTGGGGAGAATTTAATTTTCAGCAAGTAGCAGAAAGAGTCTAACTATGGTATATTGGTCACAAGAAGCCTGTGAAAAACTAACGTTTTGATGTAACAGAATAGGCCTGCCAGAGAACAACGAATGTGGTTGTTAAAAACCTTTGAAGTCACATAAAAATACATGATATTGTGAAAATATCACACTAAGCTGTTAACATATCTTACTTATTATAAAACGCAGATTGTGTGTGTGTGTGTGTGTGTGTGTGTGTGTGTGTGTCTGTACGTTTATATATTGGATCGGATTTCCTACATTTTTCAACCGATTTCAACAAAACTTCACTTTTTTTTGGCAGGTAGTGCTTCTTATTGTGTGACGTCCCCCAGCCTTGCTCGTTCCTCGCTGCTTCGTTCGGGTGTCGCCGCTCCAAACGTGACGTCCGCCTGTCTGCGTCAGTCGTGTTGTTCCGTCCTGTGACGACCAACTGGCTTTGTATTGGTCGCGGCACCCAAATATGACGTTCTAACCTTTTGGTAATTCGGTTGGGAATCTGGTCAGATCCGATATCAGCCTCGTCGTTCCCAACTCGCTTCCAACGTCTGGTTACCGAATTAACTACTTTGATCTCCAGTCTGCCTACCTCGTTGTGAATTGATCTTAGACAGACGAAATCAATCAGTCGTCGGGGCCGTAATGCAAGCTGAGTTCAAATAAGGGTGGTATCGCACAAATATGTGTAAAAGAAAATAAAAAGATAACTCAAAAGTTCAAAGGTATCAAAAAAAGGATAACAATACTTTATATCTGGTTGCTGGATACATAGGACTGCGTCTATCTCCCGACCCGCTATACGGATTCGTGACACGTTGTTTTTGTTAGGTGAGTCTTTACATCTCAAGCCGCCCGTTCTTTAAGAAACTGGTTCTTGGTGTGTCTTCAGGCGATAGTCGTAAAACTTGTTTTGGTGGTATGAATCTAAGTCGCTCTTCAAAAATAAATTGTTCTTGGATTGAAAATGAGTTCGGAAGTTGCGCAAATCTTAGTCAGCTAATGCGAGGCGGGACCCACTTCAACTGCGAACTGGAAATTCTGGAAAACTGGAACTCAACTGATTTTCGCTCGCTGCGACTTTACTTATATGGACGCCGACCAAAATCGGGGTGGGCTTTGTCGGGGTTTGAGGTTCCCTGACAATTTCAATTCCACAATCCCCCTTTTTTTTGTTTTCGGTCAGGAAAAATTTATTATTTCCATTTTTGGAAGTCTTCTCTTACCATACCCTCAGAGGGCGTCAACGATTTTCCTACTTCTTCGCAGTAACATCTCATACCTATCCTCTTTAATGAGTGGTAGCAGGCCCCCCTGCATCACATGATCACCTCCGCCTGGCTCTCGTTAACAGTCATCCAATGGCCGATCAACAGTGTGGGTGTGACCAGACTAGCCTTGTTTCTTAAAAAAAATATCTTGCTCAAAGAAAAAAGAATTATTTCCTCTTTTTCTTTTTTCTATTTCCCTTCTTTCTTTTCTTTTCTATTCTTTCTTCTTCTCTGGCCGCCAACAGAACAATACGACTCGTAATGTGATAACCTCAATTCCTATCCCAAAGTCACTTTCATCTGGACTTCGTCAATCAGATTTTCGCCAATTATCAGGTGGGTTTCATCTAGCGAAACACAGCCAACTTTTCCGATAAAATAGTTTCGCTGTTATCGCCAGATTCTAACACAACCCAGATACCTTGTCTAACGATATCTTTCCATCGACAAAGACTTAACCTATTTTCTTTGTTTTCTTTTTTTTCAACTCGTGTGTGGTCAACGGGGGACCTATTAAATTTTTATCTCTGTAGTTTTCTGTGGAAGCCCCAAATGGCATTCCCGTGATACAGTTAAATGTTTATCTATTCTGTCCCGAAGTTTAGCTAGCCGATCTGGAACTGGTCAATTAGATTTTCGCCAGCACCAAGTGGCTGTTATCTATTCCCGATAATATAAGTCCGCCACCACGACACAGTTAATTTTTATCTATTTAGAATTCTCGACAATGGCAATGAAACCCTTCACCATTTTTCATTATCAAAATTTCATTTCTTTCCATTCTTTTCTTCCTTTTCCTTGCATCCCTAAATGGTGTCACAATTGTCTTGCACACTTTTTTCTTTATTTTTACATTCAGAATGCTTTAAAAATTCCATTTACAAGACAATTAAAAACAATGTTTTTGTTTGAGTTTGGGTTTGACCAATTCGTAAAAAAAAAACAAAAAAAAAACTAATTAAAACATGCGTGTCCGTCAACCTTAAACAATAATCTTTGTCAATTTTAATTTTCAGTCTTTATGATGATCGATACTTGATCTATCTCTTACTGTTACATCCCCGGGCAATGCCGGGCTCTACTGCTAGTATAAAATATATCTATACTCAACGTACCTAAAATAATCTCGCGTAAACTTGATTATGATAGACCAGGTACTTATACCTGACTGAGCCAAGTAAATAAATATTTTTTATTCGGTCGGATTAGCTCTGTCTTTCTTAATGGCTATATGTCCAGAGCAGTAGATCACCTGCAAGTTGTTGTTTTGCTCGCCAGCAGTGTCATGCAAAATGCATTCTGCGATTGCGTAAGATTGTAGAAATATCAGGGACAGGTCCATAGAGCTGTAATTTACTTGGATGCTGTCTCCAAGAAATGTTAAGTATACCTCTCAGCATCCAAGCTTAGACTCTACGGTCCAAGCAGTGGCACCATACATTAAAACTCTGCAGTGTCTAGAAAGAATCTCCGTTTGAGCTCGTCTGGTAGATCAGATTTCCAGATTACATCCATTATATTCAAGGCGTCCCAGACTTTTGCTATCCGAATTTTCACATCATTTTCTAGTAGAATTTATCTCGAATTTATCCTCAATATATATAAAAGATTCGACGGATTTTATTGATTCACTTGAGACAGTTCGTATCGAGCTTTGCTAGTTGAAGCCTATGACATAGAGTTCAACATCATTAGCAGTATTTTCTAGATGACGTAGGAGAACTATGACCTTCGTAATGGAGTCTGCATAACCAATATCAGTGAACGTTTTTAGGAATTTGTCACCAAGACTCTCAAGTCGATATTCTGCAAAAAGTTTATAAATACATACATATCTATATCTATATATATATATATAATGAACCACTGTGGTATTGCCGAGCTATCAAGCTAGTATCACTTAACCATGATTACTCTAGTGAGTGCAATAATCATTGGCTTTATCATGCTAACCTCAAGTTGGACTAAATTTAATGAATACATGTAAGAGGCAATACACTAGTTTGGCTTTGGAAACTAATCTTTATTAAAGCCATTTCTTACTGTGTATCCCAGATTTGTGACCTTGTGATAGAATAAAATGAATTTAGTCGACTCATAATAGATTTAACAAACCACCAACATCTTGTATTATGGAAATAATTGTTTTTATTTTAGAACTTGGAGGAAGCGTCGTATTTAACATTTTACACAATTAAATATTCAATATAGAAACATTACATTTCTTCTTTTACTAACCGCAGTAATCATTGTCATTTATTGATGCTAGATGATTTGTTAGTCGCAACATACAAGATAGTGTTTTTTTTTTTTTGTTTTTTTTTTGTTTTTTTTTTTGCTCAATGTCCCACAACATCCTACTTTGGTGTGTAAAAGCAGAAATCATTGTGGGATCGGTCGGTAGAACTTGAAGACACTCTGAAGTTTAGGTAGAATCCAAAAACACAGTGGGCGTCTGTTAAAATCTGAAGACACGATGGTGTCTAGCTAGAACCCTAAGACACTGTAGGATCTGTCGGTAGAACCCGATGACACTGTGAAGTTTAGGTAGAAACCGAGGACATTGTAAAATCTAGTCAGAAACCGAAGACACTTTGAATGCGATCGGTTGATCTCGAAGACACCATGGAGTTTAGGTAGAACATGACGGCGCCGTGGAGTATAGTCAAAACACGGACCCAGCGGTGTCTAGGAAGAATTTAGCGGCTATGAAGCTAATATCACTTAATTATAACTACAGTCGTTTGTAGAATAATCAGTGTCTTTATTACTGTAACCTTATGCTGAACTAAGTTTAGTCAATACATTTTAGAAGCAATACACTAGTTTGGCTCAGTAGACTCGTCTTATTTAACCCACATTATGAAAATTCGTTCTTACTGTGTGTCCCAGATTTGTGACCTTGTGATAAACTAAAATGGATGTCGTCGAGTCATAAGAGATTTAACAACCACCGATATCTTGTATTATGGAAATAATTGTTTTTATTTTAGAATTTGGAAGAAACGTCGTCTTTGACAGTTTACGCTATTAAATATTCATTATAGAAAGATCTTTATTTTTTTTTCTTTTACTAACCGAAGTAGTCATTGTCATTTATTGATGCTAGGTGATTTGTTAGTGCCAACATCCAAGACATTGTTTGTTTTAACCCAGTCTCTCTATCGTATCATTCAACTACTGTCCGACAACACGTCTGTTTATATAAACATATACTTATATATTTACGCGATTTGTATATCTATATATACTTTCCCGGATTCTAAATTCTTACCAGGTCTTTCACTAGCTGCATACGGGTAATGGAAAATCTTTGAAGAAATACCACTACTTACAATATTTTATGTGCAGTATCCCCTCGGGAGGAAGGCTGTCAGAGGTCAGTACACTTAACTGTCCGTTAAGTAACTTTTGCCTACTTACCAAACTTTCTAGTCTCTCCTCAGCCATCCAAGGTAGGGTGGTCAAGAGCCGTTTCTCTCTGCTCCTCTTGACTTCACTATGTCATGTGAGCGCTAAATTCTCCTAGTACTTCTACTTCATTATTAGTCTTAATAATGTTTGTGTACTAATTTAAGAAAGATTCTACCGAAGTTGCTCCTGACGTTACTGTTAGAAAGTGGATTGAACCAAATTATGGTTATTTTCTAAGCGTAGGCCGAAAGTATGGAGCACCTAGTGAGGAACGAACTCACTCTTCAGTTGCAACTCATCTAGCGAGACAAGCTTGTTAAACATTACACCACACCGAGGTGATTGAACCAAATTATGTTTCGTTTTGAATTTCTATGTTTAGTATTGTTATTCATGCTAGTGTTTGTGACATACTCCAATACTTTAATATTGTTCTTGCTTTTTATTTAAAGCGTCATCATATTTGGTTTTGTTTTTGTCAAAGATGTGTTTATTACTCGAGTTGCTAGAGAGTCTATGTTGCGGGGATTTGTGCAGGTTATTAAGGATACTAATTGGGTGGTTAGATTCTTTATTAGTGTAAATCATACTTATTATAAAACCCAAGTTGTGTGTGTGTCTGTTCGTTTATATATTGGATCGGATTTCCTACATTTTTCAACCGATTTCAACAAAACTTCACAGGACTACGTAAAATTACCTTGCGGTGGTTCTGATAGCGCCAAAAATTGGACATAAAAACAATTGTTTTTGCACGAAATCAATTTGAAAACACGACTAATAGGCATCGCAGTCGCGAGAATGAAAGGGAGACAACTCACATCGAGTTATACTTATTACAAAACCCAGGTTCTTTGTGTGTGTGTTCGTTTATATATGGGATCGGATTTCCTACATTTTTCAACCGATTTCAACAAAACTTCACTTTTTTTTGGCAGGTAGTGTTTCTTATTGTCTTGCACACTTTTTTCTCTATTTTTACATTCAGAATGCTTTAAAAATTCCATTTACCAGACAATTGTTTATAATAAAATTCTATTCAATCGGTAGACTTATAACGATTGAAAACAATGTTTTTGTTTGAGTTTGGGTCTGACCAATTCGTAAAAAAAAAAAAAAAAACTAATTAAGACATGCGTGTCCGTCAACCTTAAACAATAATCTTTGTCAATTTTATTTTTCAGTCTTTATGATGGTCGATACTTGATCTATCTCTACTGCTAGTATGGTTATAAAGTTTTTTATTATAAGTCATGTGCATTCATATGGATAGATCAAAAGTAGAGTGTAAAAAGTTGATCACATTGGCCTTGGTGATAGTGGTGATATTATGTCCGGGATCCTTAAAGAATTTGGTTAGTTGTTTCCTCAGTCGGTCAGTTTGCTGTGGCTTAGTGTTGCGTAGAAGTATAACTCCGTACAGGCCAGTGTTCTCACTGTCAAAATTACACCGAAGCCTCCATAATCGTTGTATGCTGACTAGTAGGATTGTCTTTTTTGGTCCACAAAAGACAGTCCTAACTTCGCAATGGCGATTGGGGCGTTCGATTCCGCGGAAGCTTGTGAACTAGTCGGTATTTAAAAAAAACAACAATAATTAGCTATAACTTGTGCCCAACAAGTTGGGTAACCAGCGAAAACTAAGTCGCACACCAAACGTAGGTATATGTATATTTATTAATTTCCTGGCTCTGTTGAATCACATCGAGCACTTATATTTACACATCTTGGCAAAATTTATTAATTATTTATTTGCTTAACTGTGTATACAAGCCAGCATGCGCGTATACAGTTAATTATATTTAGTTATTTCATTTTTCTAAACCTATATTTATACACACACACACACACAGACACACACACACACACACACACACACACACATATATATATATATATATATATATGTTCAATTGTACAGATATTAGTTTGTAACCATGGGTTTCACGATTTTGTGATCACCAAACTAATTTGTCTGATGATCGCAAATTTGATTGGTCTAATGATACAACTGAGTATATTAGCTCTATCACAGATAGTGAGCACTTTTCAGTAAGTACCACACACACACACACACACACACACACACACACACACACACACATATATATATATATATATATATATATATATATATATAGTGGGGGGAAATAAATATTCGTACACTTGAAAAATTGTATCATTATAAATGTAAAAGCCTTAAATAAAACAAATCTCGGTACATTTTATGCATAAAGACACATACTATTAAATAATAATAATAAACTTAATTAATTCTCATTCTAACAGAAATTAATGCACTTTTTAAATTCTAACTGGTGAAAAAAGTATTCGTACAAATCAATTATTAGAATAAATTATCAATTTATTATGAAAAAAATATATTCTAGAATGTTCCAGTAATGTTATCAGTAATTATAGTTAACGCTATTAGGCATTATCAGAGCATTCTGCAAAT
Source organism: Acanthosepion pharaonis (assembly GCA_903632075.3). Classification (NCBI taxonomy): domain Eukaryota; kingdom Metazoa; phylum Mollusca; class Cephalopoda; order Sepiida; family Sepiidae; genus Acanthosepion; species Acanthosepion pharaonis. Next base: position 683,202 of record CAHIKZ030000868.1, read on the forward strand.
TCTAGTCTTACGAGAAGGTTCTAATAATGCCTAAATGTAAAGAATTGACTATTTCACAAAAACAACACATTTTGTCTCTTTGGAAAGATGGGAACAGTTACAGAACGATTTCTAACAACCTGAATATTCCTTTTACTACAATTGCTTTGTTCACTGCAAGGTTTAAAACTCGTAACAGCGTCGAAAACCAAAGACGAACAGGTGCTCCGAGGAAGATTTCTCTAAGATCAGCAAGGATATTAGAACGCCAGATCCAACAAAATCCACAGGTTACCCGAGAAGAGCTTCAGGAACATCTGCGTGCATTAGGGTGAAAAGTAACCCAGCGTACAATAAGTTATGAACTACACAAAAACAGTCTGAAATCACGTATCCTAAGGAAGACTCCACTCCTCTTGAAACGAGACAGAGATGCTAGGCTAAAATTTGTTAGAGAGCATAAGGATAAAGAATATTCATTTTGGGGAAAAAGTATTATGGACAGATGAAACTAAAATAGAGTTGTTTGGTCATAATTATCGAAATCATGTGTAGAGGAAGGACGGTGAAGCCTACTTACCAAAGAACACGTTGCCAACTGTAAAGTTTGGTGGTGGCAGTATCATGATCTGGGACTGTTAGCAGAATATCAATAATAGATGGCAAGATGTATGCCGAAAGATACCAGAAAATCTTGCCAGACAATTCTGTTGAGAGACTTCGGCTACCTCCTGATGGGGTTTTCCAACTGGATAATGATCCTAAGCATACTGCTAGATCTACAAGGAAATGGTTAACTGAAAGTAACGTTGATGTCTTGCAATGGCCAATCAGTCCCCAAACTTGAACCCAATCAAGAATTTATGGCCCTATTTGAAAATTCAAATTGGGAAAAGAGCACCATCAATTATCAAGAATTTGAAGACAATATGCCAAGAAGAATGGGACAAATACCATTTTTTTTTAAAGTAGAGACCCGAGGGAATACACTCGGGCAAGGGACAAAAATTCTCCTCAGCCTCTGCAAAAGTCGGTTGCGCTGGCCTCGATCATTCCCTCTTGTACAATGGGAGGGCGCGGCCTCGGGCAGCTGTTTCCCAGGGCTGGGCATCTCTCAGTATTATTTTCTCAGTGGCCCCTCTGTCCTTTGACAGAGAAGCCCCTGAGCACACTCTGCCCAAAGACAGAGACGCAACTGAGAGATGATATATAATACGTTACAAATTAATTTATAGTAATTTATACTATATATATATATATATATATATATATATATATATATATATATATATATACAACCATGAATTTGAGTTTAAGCTATGACTAGACGTTCTGCTGCCTCCTCTGCAGTATTCCTCTTTTTCCTTTCATTTCTTTTTTCATCTTTCTCTCTTATACTTCTTTCTTTATTCTTTAACTGCTTAAATTTTAAGCTAGTATTTTCTTTTATTTCTTCACACCTCTATGTTGAAATAATTATGTGTAATATATATATATATATATATATATATATATATATACACATCCAATGCACGCAATACAGTCTCACTCATACATTAATACAGTCTCACTCTTGCACACACCTAATAAAATATCTTTTTTCTAAATAAAATATTTTCTGACATATATATATATATATATATATATATATATATATATATATATATATATATATATATATATATATATATATGAAATTTATATGGCAGTTTCACGTCTGAAGTGATCTTCCGAACTTGTTTTCAGATATATATATATATAATATATATATATATATATATATATATATATATATATATATATATATATTTGTGTGTGTGTTTGTATTTCAATGACTGACAAGCAAATTTTTCATAAGATTTTCTACAATTTCTGAAACTATCCTTACAGTTTTTTTTTATTTTGTGTCCACTAAGAGTGTGAAGAAACTGTCAGTAGTGAACATTGTTCAAGGCGCTTTCGGCTAATTTTTTCGCTATTTTTTTCGCTGTTAGAATATTTTTCTGTTAGTATTCTATGTTGTGCTCCTGCAGCAGACATGTCGAGACGTCTTCAAACACAATCAATACATTTCGACTCGTTCCAAAGCAATTAATGTTAAATGAATGCATGTAGTGTTTGATAAAATTGCATCTATTATCTTTAAACGTCTTTTAAAATTATGTTTATAAAATGAATGCATAATCTGCCATTTGTTTTCTCATGGGTATGGATAGTTAAGTTCGAGTATTTAATTTCTTCTTTATTGACTTACGATCACTCAAGTGGTTCGTAAAAGAGTAAATGTAGCAAGATTTTTGCTTTGATGTTTTATCTTTATTACAAGTTCAAAGCTCTGCATTGGACAATAGAACTGATAAAGTATCTTGGTGATTTCAAGTTTGGATTTCTTATTCCAACATGCGTACCATCACAAAAATACATATTCCCTAGAAAACTTTATATATAATGTTTAAAAAAAAAAATTGAAACCGCCAATTTCTTAATTACCAAGTACAACACGCAGTTGAAATCCATGAATGTTAAAGCGAAATAAATAAAAAAAAATTCTTTCCCATAAATGGTGATGTACATTTTTGGTTGAAGACCTTGTCTCAAGATCCGATAAATAAGACATTTTCAAATTTATTTTTCTCTTTACTCATTCTTATATTGCCATATGTCATTTCAAAATCGTTTCGTACATTTTTCTTTGTTTGTCTGTTTAACGGCATAACAATTCCTTCTGGATCATTTAATGGATAAATTTGACTTTGAAGCCTTGAAGTAACAAAATATGATCTATGTTATTCTGCTTTCACAATTGAATACATGGTAGATGATACTCAGCTTTTGTGCATAGACATGGTTGTGTGGACATGATTACTATAGGCGGTGATATGTGAGTTTTATGTTGTAGTTTTCCTGAAGTTATATTTTGGAATACACTTTGATTTAAGATATTGTAGGATATATGAACTAATTCCATGAAATAGTTCTTTTACGTTGCTTGTTTTCTTAGTTGATTTGTTTGGCGGCATAACAAACTCTATAGGTTAGTTCATGCCAAAATCGAAATATTTTATAAGTAATTTTCTGCTTTCAACTACACATATATTGTACATAATTTTATACTTTCAGTGTAAAGCTACTATTTTTTGTTTGTAGGTCATAAAAGGTATAGTTGATAATTTTACTATAAAGATATATATTTTTTTTAGTATTTCGTTCATTGTTATTTTGCTATAAAAATATACCGTTGGTTATTTTATTATAGAAATGTAGTGATGATTTTTAAATGGGGATTCATTATTTGTCCATATCTCTCACTCAAGGTCAGGGTGGAGATGGGAACAAAACCAATTAAGAGTGGGTTCCACAATCCCCCAAATCCTCCAATCTCCCAATCAGAGGCCATTCTGTCGGATATAGGTGGTTGCCTTATCCAGGATGATCGTTCATTCTTAAAGATGTCTTAATACGATTTTACGTTTAATTCAATCGCCAATTTATAACTTAAATCGGACTTTATTTTTATTTCCCGGTATTTTCGAAAATATGGCTTTCTTTTTCCTTTATGAAAATTAATTTTGTTCGTCTTTCTGTCTTTCTTTCTTTGTTGTTATCAATTCATTGTTAAACATTTACGGCTATCATTTCTTTTTCATAAAAAACGATTTTTCATTCTTTCGTCTTTTTTCTTAATTCCTTTGTTCATTAAATCATTCATCCGTCCTTTCTGTTTTTTTAGACTGTTATCAGATCATTCATAAATATTGTTGGTTTTCATTTCCCTTTTTTTAAACATTGGTCTTCTTTCTGTCATTTTTCTTTCATTAATTAATTCATTCATTTTTAGTCCAATTCTTTCTTTCTTTCTTTCTTTCTTTCTTTCTTTCTTTCTTTCTTTGCTGTTTACAGTTCATTCTTAAAGATTCCTGTCTTAAATTTGCTGTTTTTAAACATCGGTTTTCTTTCAGTTTTTTTCATTCATTAATTCATTCATTCAGTTTTAGTCCAATTCCTTCTTTCTTTCTTTCTTTCTTTCTTTCTTTCTTTCTTTCTTTCTTTCTTTTTTTCTTTCTTTCTTTGCTGTTAACAGTTCATTCTTAAAGATTCCTGTCTTAAATTTGCTTTTTTTAAACATCAGTTTTCTTTCAGTTTTTTCATTCATTAATTCATTCATTCAGTTGTAGTCTATTTTATTCTTTCTTTCTTTCTTTCTTTATTTCTTTCTTTCTTTCTTTCTTTCTTTGCTGTTAACAGTTCATTCTTAAAGATTCCTGTCTTAAATTGCTTTTTTTTTAAACATCGGTTTTCTTTCAGTTTTTTCATTCATTAATTCATTCATTCAATTTTAGTCTATTTTATTCTTTCTTTTTTCTTTCTTTCTTTTCTTTCTTTCTTTCTTTGCTGTTAACAGTTCATTCTTAAAGATTCCTGTCTTAAACTTGCTTTTTTTAAACATCGGTTTTCTTTCAGTTTTTTTCATTCATTAATTCATTCATTCAATTTTAGTCTATTTTATTCTTTCTTTCTTTCTTTCTTTCTTTCTTTCTTTCTTTCTTTCTTTCTTTCTTTGCTGTTAACAGTTCATTCTTAAAGATTCCTGTCTTAAATTTGCTGTTTTTAAACATCGGTTTTCTTTCAGTTTTTTTTCATTCATTAATTCATTCATTCAGTTTTAGTCCAATTCCTTCTTTCTTTCTTTCTTTCTTTCTTTCTTTCTTTCTTTCTTTCTTTACTGTTAACAGTTCATTCTTAAAGATTCCTGTCTTAAATTTGCTTTTTTTAAACATCGGTTTTCTTTCAGTTTTTTTCATTCATTAATTCATTCATTCAATTTTAGTCTATTTTATTCTTTCTTTCTTTCTTTCTTTCTTTCTTTCTTTCTTTCTTTCTTTCTTTCTTTGCTGTTAACAGTCCATTCTTAAACATGGCTGTCTTTCATTTGCTTTTTAAAACATTGGTTTTCTTTCTTTCCTCGTTTATATTTTTCATTCATTCAATTTTTTTTCCTGACTATTATTTCTTTTTTCATTCTTTCATTCATTCATTAATTCTTCATTTCCTCCTTTGGATTCTTTCTTTATTGTTATCAGTTAATTCTGAAACATTGCTGTTTTTCAATATCAATTTCTTAAAGATTATTTAAATTCTTTTTTAGTTACGTCTTTTTTTATTCTTTCTTTCTTTCTTTCTTTCTTTCTTTCTTTCTTTCTTTCTTTCTTTGCGGTTAGCTATTCACTTTTATTATTGTCGTGTTTCCTTTCTTTTTCTTCAAAACGAATATTCTTTTTTTTTATTCGCCATTTCTTTTTCATAGCCGTCTATTTTTCTTTTTTTGAAACGAAAATGTATTTATTTCTTCTTCCTTTTACATTTCTTTCTTTGCATTTGCCTTTCTATTTTTATATGTAGCCATTTTTATTTTTATTTTATTCTTTCTTTCTCTAGATCGATTTTCATCTTGTTTTTTCTCTGGTTAAAATTATAAACTAAAGTTGCGCTGAGATAAATTATGACAAACTGAAAATCCAGACCCAAAGTTTTATCTCAGTAAACACAAACTCTTTGACACTTAAATTTATTCCTCTCATTCCAAAATAAATAAACACACATTCATGCAACTTCTCAATTCGGCTGAATCTTGGACACGAACATTACTTTTCCTTATCTTTTATTCTTCGCATAAAAGATGAGACGTCTTTATCGAGGCAAATTCTTTGCAGTCGTTTTATTTGAGTGTTTTGGAATTCGCGCGCATAGCAACAAAAATTCCGCGAACTGACGCCCGCCCTATCGTCCAAACTGAAAGATCGCTTTCTCTTCTTTTCCTATCTCTCTATAGTGTAAAATATTTGCGGGAAAATTGGTAGCAACATGGGAATAATTCAATACGCCATTCGACATATATATATGCGTTGATACGTTGAAAGTTTCTATAAGCAAAAGAAACACCGACTTATTAATTCAAGACACACATTTAAAATTACAGGACACATCCAGACAGTAGATGAATCTATATTCACCAAGATCCTTACAATCCTTTTGAATAAGTATGTGTGGACATATATTGGCATTGATATAAGAATAGCTCCACATAGTTGAGAATATATGTGTGTCTGATATATATATATATATATATATATATATATATATATATATATATATATATATATATATATATATGTATGTATGTATGTATATGATGCACAGTGAATTCTAGCAGTAATTAACTAACTAATGCTCGATGTATAAAAACAGATTAAAATGTAGGTTTAAAAGTACGATATAGTCGTTCGTTCCTCAAGACTCGATTCTACTTAAAGTTTAATAAAGGAAAAATATATACGGAAAAAACAAACGAAAATCCTCATGTGCAATTATGCTGTTTTAATGTTAATATGTCAACGTCGGACGTTTCGATCTAATAAACCATCTTCAGGACATATTCATAAAATATAATTAACATTATCAATTCAACATGACAAAGACGATACACTTGAGTTTGAACATAGATCGCAAGTGAGTAGACACAGGCGACCCCCTTTTGAATAAGTAGAACACGTGATGCCAAAAGAATTGCATATACGGGAATTAACGTGGCGTCTAAACGATCCCCCATTTCTATTCTATCCTCCATTACTATACGGATCACTCTACACTATCCTCTATCACTATACTATGCACTATACTATTATTCTATTCCGATCACTATACGGATTATTATTCGGATCACTATTCGGTGGTTGCTATTAGAGCGAGTGATATTCGAAGGCGTCTGATACCAGTATTGTTCATCGGCGTTACTATAGTTGTATCTGCGATTACAAAGTCTCTACTACAACGAACATTAAGAAAGTGACAACGAGTATTTGTTGACATTACAAAAATGGCCACGAGTGTTCGTTGACACCACAAAAATACAAATGATAAACATCAAGTATAAACTAATATTGTCGGTGCTAACACTTACACGCACCCACACACGCACATATATGTATTTAATATATTTTCTGTTTTTAAATTATTTTTATAGATATAATTTGATTAAGTAAATGCTCTGTTTTTTTTTAATTTTTTGTTTATACGCTATTTTTATAGATACATTTTTTTTTAAAGTAAATGCTCTGTTTTTTTTTTTTAATTAAACAGTATTTATTACCTCAACAGGCCTGAATGTTCAAGAACTTTCTAAGGAAATCTGCGCTTCCAGACAGAAAATTCTGGCCGGTAAATGTAATTAATACTTTTTAATTAAATAACAGCATTTACTTAAATAAATCATATCTATAAAAATAACGTATAAACCAAAAATATATTAAATAATTATCGGACTTAATCCATTTCATATATATATATATATATATATATATATATATATATATATATATATATATATGTGTGTGTGTGTGTGTGTGTGTGTGTGTGACGTGTGTGTGGACGTGTGTATGTGTGTGAATTGTCAGTTAAACGTTAGTTTAGTTTTGGATACCCATTTATGTGTAGACGCCCTGTTTTTTATTTGGCAGTATATTTCGTATCATCTGCCCGCCTGAATATTCGTGAAATTTTCATGAAACCTTGTTAAAGAAAACTTTGCATCCTCCGACAGAATTCGAACCTCGATCAACTATAGCAGTCAGTATCGCCATAGGATCCGACGTGCTTATAAAAATACATAAAAAAAGTGAAAAAAGGAATACAAAATCCATCACCCTTTATATATATATATTATAAATTAATTGATTTAAAATAATTTTTTTCGCTACAAAGTTCTAACTATGTTTCAAAAACGGAAGCTAAAAGCCCCGAATTTAATTTTGTAATTAAATTAAAGACATTAACCTTTCTTTCTTTTTTTGTGTGTGTGTGTGTGTGTGTGTGTATAAAAATGAGGATCAATTTTTATTTCCCAAGTACTTTCCATCGCTTTCTAAGTACTTGAGAAATAAAAGTGATTCTCACTGTTACAGTGCATTTCTCGTCTCTTTAATTGTAATATACTGTAATATATTCGTGAATATGAAATGAGTATGATAAAAAATAAGCAGAAAAAATGTTTGTAATTTAATCCATCAGATATGCCTAAAAGAGAATTTGCTGCCTAAATACACACACACACACACACACACACACACACACACACATATATATATATATATATATATATATATATATATATATATATATACAATGTGTGTGTGTATATCTGAGTGTTAAGCAGTGAGAGGTTTTTAAACTTTTGTATCCTGCAGAATGTTTTCATGTTGTTCTTCACCAAATACAAGTCCCAAGAGCCACTCAAGGTAGTGGGTTACTGGATGATGTTGTTGAAAGGAAATAAAGGTTAACTCGAGAACTAAATGGTCTTAAGATTGTAATGATGAGAAGCATCCCCTCGGAAGTCTGTTTCACAAAGTAGCAATTCTTGGAAAGAATCTGTTCGAATAGAACTTCCATTGTTCTATGTTTGTAGTGTTGAGAGTTTTAATCTTGTTTTGATTTGTTTCTAGGAATTTTCTGTCCCCCATCTTACCAATGTAACTAATAACGGCTCCCCAAGTGTTTAGTTACGTTGTCTGATTCTTATACACTAATTTTGAAGATTTTGAAAATCTATGCCAATCATGGTTTATGGTTAAAATCTGAAAACAAATCGATTGAACAGAGTTCAATTAAAAGGTATCCGGCAAAGTGACACAACAGATGCTTAAGAGTTCATTTAGACTTTTCTCTAATTAATTCTGTCACGAATATTCTCTTTATCATTTCCCAAGTACTTTCCGTCTCTTTGTGAGATCATCATCAGTAGTGCAACTGGTAAAGCAGAAGCTATCCATTACTCGTATATATGCGTATATATTCAAGTTTTTCTAAATATTTCTGGAGTTTGAAAGACGATAATGAAACTCCTAAGGTGAAATGAAAAATTTTAAAAATGGCGAGTACACGTAGATCTTATATGAACACTGTTTTCTGTACATTATTTATATTATTCGGACTATATAAATATAGACAGATACTGTTTTCTGTGTTTACATAAAAAATTGAAGATTATCAGGGTCTTTGATAAGAATAATTTATTCGACCAATGATCCGAGTTAACGGTAAATTGTAAACAAAGTCTACCTTTTACTCAATAATTCAGTTAGACTTGGAATTTGACAATGCTTTTTCTTAGATTTTAGTTGAACTGTGTTGCACCATATATGGCTTCTCTTTCTCCAGGTAAGATTAATTTGGATTTAATATAATTTTGTATTAATCTCCTGGTAGTGTTAGTAACATCTTGTACGGATGTATTATTTGGTTGGTAGTTTGATATTTTTCATTGA
>CAHIKZ030000868.1:697500-795000 GCA_903632075.3 Acanthosepion pharaonis
TATATATATATATATATATATATATATATATATATATATATATATATATATATAGCGTGGGATAAGTAAATTGTCGCCACTTTATAATTTTAATTTTGCCCATGTCAGTTATTTGTTTTTGATTTTGTTGAGTGAACAGTATAATAGGATTTGTTGGACACAGCCGGTGAGACAAAGAGCGAGCGCTATGACGCAATTTACTCTGCCAGAAATTTGGAAACGCCATTCTGTGCTGCTTGCTATTCATGCCGGAAACTCCAAAACAATCATTTCAGAGTGTTTTGAGGACAGTGCAATGGGTTAAGGACGAGTTGGATGTGTCTAATTGTGATTACAAAGGTACGGTAGTTTTGGAAATTTACTCTGAGCATTCTAATAACAAAAGAACTCCTGAATTTGTTAGTGAGAGCCTCAGACTCGACACAGAGGCCTATATCAAGTCCTTTCAAGAGGTAGTAATTCCCTGATCAAGCTGAAAGACCCTATGTCTGGCAACATGCCTCTGCATCATGCCACCCAAGCAGGAGAATCATGTCATAGCTGTCAGACAATTTCTGCGATCACATCACTCCTTACATATGGCCTCCTAACTCCCCAGATTGTAATGCCCCTGTTCATTATGTATAGCGGCAGTTGATGAGTTGATCGAGGGCCAAGAGAACTCCTAAAAAAGGAGACATGCAGAAAGTTGAACTGTTAGGTTGAAGCCGATGGCGACTTTATTGATAAATTTATTCACCAATATTTTTATCTTGGTAAATATAGAAAGAATGTCAGTAATTATCATTTTGCAGCAATTAGGCGACAATTTGTCCATCCTATATATCTAAAATTAAACTATAATTTTAAACAGATAAGCATATATCTAAAAAATTAAACCGAAAGTATAGTAAATATAAAATTCACCGTAAAATAAAAAACTAAATAAATAAATGATCAAATTAAATAAATAATAAACAAATAAAAGAAAGCACAAGTAAATGTAATAATAATGATCAACAACAAATATAATTAATAATCAATATTAAATAATGGGTTAAAAATTTAAAAAAATAACGACATTCGGATCCATCAGTATTTCTACTGATTACCCATCCCTCAATATCCGTAAGGCTAATACAATAAACTTTATTACCCATTACACTATTGACCATTATATATAAATCGTCAAGCAAAAAAGCACAAGACATATGGCTAAAAATTGCGACGTTAAAAGCATGCTTGTAGATTGTGTCGATTTATATTTATATTATATATATATATATATATATATATATATATATATATATATATAGCTATGACTGATTGAATAAATTACAGGCATTATGCTTCCTAATTTTAACAAAATCTATTCATACTCACGAATAAACGTCCATGTATTGATATTAAAGGATGAGAGATATGCGCTATAGTTTATATTTCGTGTTTTGTACTACTTGCAGCTCTGAAGATAATCTTGGAAGAAGCTCGAAAGCATATGGAATGAAAATAAACGAAATTTAAACAGTTATATCTCATTTCCCTCATTTTTATATATCAATACAGGAAGGTTATTCGAGTGTATGAACGGATTTTGTAAAAAATTAGCAGATAGAATGGTTGTAATTTATTCAATCAGACATGATTTGCTGCCTAAATACACAAATATATATATATATATATATATATATATATATATATATATATATGTGTGTGTGTGTGTGTTAGTGTGTGTGTGAGAGAGAGATACGTTTTTACTTATTAATATTATTTTTTACATATATTATGACTTTATGTACATGATATGTCCCGGAAAGGGATATATTTGAACGAAGTAGCTAAGTGGTTTTGGCTACTATAACCAAGTAGAATACCGTAGCAGTAATCGACTGGTACGCGTCGTAGTCGCAGGTAAGAAGTGTAGATCAATGGCGTAGTCCAATGGGCGTCGTTATAGACTTAGCTCTCAGACTAAGGCTCTTGACTCTGTCGTACCTACACGTCCGTCGGTATTTATGACAGACACCAGCCAATCATATTCCACTGAGATGGAACACAGGTGTATGCTTATTCCATTATATCATATATATATATATATTTGATCTCGATGTATAATACGATATCAAAAAAAAAATCAATTAAGGGACAATTTATTAAATTATCTTGTTACATAAGGAGAGGAAATTATGGAGAGCCATGATCGCCGATGTCCATAAAGGGACAGGATCCATAGAAGAAGAAGAAGAAGAATAGAAAATGAAATGGAAACTGAGATGGTATACACACGTGGCAAGGACTATTAAGAGAGAGAGAAAACCTTCGTTAGGAACAAAAAATAGAGTACCGAACTTTTACGTAATATCAGTCCTTCTATATGGCATTGAATGCTGGACAATCTCTTTGCAGTTAAAGAAGAGACTTGAAGCAACAGAAATGTTATTTTACAGGAGGATGCTGAGAATAGCATAGACAGAACATGTGAGGAACGACGAAGTTTTAGAGAGAACGGAAACAAAAAGGATCAGCAAGAGACAGTTGAAATTTCTAGGGTGCAAAATGAGGAAAGAGGTCTTGGGAAATATGACACACACAGGACAGACTGAAGGCAAGAGGGATGGAGGAAAAGAAAGCATAACCTTCCTAGCAAGCTTCAGTAAATGTATAGGGAAATTTAAAATTATAAAAATTACTCAGAGATACAAAGGCCAGGAAATTGTGAAGAACCATGATCTCCAACGTCCTGAAGGGACACAGCATATAGAAGAAGAAGAAGAAGAAGAAGAAGAAAGGAAGACGAATATCCCTTATCTACGTATGACGTAGGTGATCATGGCTCTCCACTTCTCCCTCTATCCCTTGCAGCTCTTAACAAGTTCCTACCCTCTGCTACCTCCCTCAGACCAGGTTCTATCATCCACTTGCTTAACCCCGCCAGGTATGTCATGCGTTGTTTTCCCTTGTCTCTCTTTCCCTCTTTTCGACCCGTGAGTATCAGATTCTCCAGACACTCTTTCCTCATTATGTTTCCCAGGAACTTCAGCTGCCTCTTCCTGATGTTAAGTATAAGCCTCCTCCTTGTTTGCATCCTCTCTAAGACCTCATCGTTGCTCACACGCTGGGTCTATGATATCCTTAGTATCCTTCTGTAGAACTATGTCTCCGTCGCCTCGAGTGTCTTCTTCATCTTTGAGGAAATCATCCAACATTCGCTGTCGTAAAGAAGGACAGATATCACGTAATAGCTCAGTATTCTTTTTTTGTTACTAAAGAAATTCTCCTGTCTCGCAGCTTTTGGAATGTGTTCTTGGAACAAGTTTAAAAAACATCACAGTTCATTTCAAATTCAGAGAAGAAAATAAATTCCTATTATGCTACCTAATAACATATTACGATTCCAAAGACATATCAAATACTAACTCAGAATCTATGACGAGAATGAATTCGCTTAAAGGCACTGCTTAGCCTTCCACGATCGGCAAAAGTTCTTTGTAGATGAGTTGATTAAAGCACGTCGGAACTGACGACAGGGACGCAGCTTCGAATCATGCCGGAGAACGTATGAATTTCTTCAATAAGATTTCTCGAATATTCAGGCCAGTGGTCGAAAATTAGTCAAAATAACGATTAATAAATAAATTGAGCGTCTAGTCAAATAAGAGTATCCATAAAAAGTAACGTTTAAATTCATATATATATATATATATATATATATATATATATATATATATATATATTTTAAGAAATGGACAAGGTCCGACAATTTATTTATTAAAGACATTTTTATGTTTTAACGGCCAAATTTCATAGAAACAGAGTATTTAGCAAATACTTGTATTTCCATGAAATAACAACGTTAAACATAAAAATGTAACATTTTAAAATATATATATATATATATATATATATATATATATATATATTGCAACTTAATTATTGTTAAAACAGTCATTCAAAGAATAAAATCAATAAAGTTAATGTAATTAATGAGGAATTCACTACTATAACAGGTTAAGAAGGCATTAAGTTACTGACCACTCGGTGAGCGATGCGATTCTTGTTTTATTAATTATACAATGGATTAGATGTTCGATCCATATTATTCGCAAGTACTCTCGGTGAAAACATTCACTATCCTCAGGAATAGATGCTATTTTTCCTAAATTTCAGGTACTTGGCACAATTTATTGATTTATTCTTTGAATGACTATTTTACAATGCACACACACACACACACACATATATATATATATATATATATATATATATATATATATATATATATATGTTAGAGTGAACCACAACAATTATATAGTGAATAGACTCTCCCACCTAATATAAGTAGGGGTAGTAATAGAAACTGGGGTCAGTCTGTGAGTCAGTCCAGTCGATGTTGGACGACAGTTAGTCGAATACGAAAGTATCAGCGACCACAACTAGATTACTCTGCGTCATACCTATTATATCAAGTTCCTAACGTTTTGTACGTCGAACCTATTTTAGGACCGACTTAGTACAAATACAAGCCTCCACTGTGAAATCCCTCCACAACAATATAGACTGCATATCTTCATTCAAATATCATTGGTTGAATAATCTGGGTATATTTTTCTATTTATTTTATTTTAATCCTCTCGAATTCTCTGATCGACATCTTAATGTTGGTATTAAAGAAGGCGTCGTAGTTTTTTTCATTTCTTTTTTTTTCACCTAGTACTTTCAATCTCGCCCGCGATCATTTTCAGGAGTTAATTGCTAAGTCTGTTACTCTTACGCGACTGTTATAATTTTTTAAAAATTAACTGTTAAAACTATTCTGTTTTTTTTTCATGTTTTCTCCCTTACATAAGGATGAAATAGACATTACTGACTTAACAATTAATGATTCAATGCACACACACACACACACACTCACATATATATATATATATATATATATATATATATATATATATATATATATATATGTATATATATGTATGTATGCATGTATATTCGACTTTCTCGTCGTATTCCAGCCATGTGGGTCAACTAGCTCAGTTCTAGAAACCGTTAACCCGACATCAGCACATGTAATTTGATTAAAGTGGGGAAAGTTTTTAAGAACCATCAACACTTTTGAAGAGCTGAATACGGAGACCTGGTATCCATTACCTTTACGTGCCTCCTCTAATAAATATATATATATATATATATATATATATATATATAAACATAAAACATTAGGCAGCATATAATTTGGAATACAAAAAAGAATAATCAATCAGCAATATTAATGCGATGGATGTCGCCAATAATAGCATTAATATTGCTGATTGATTCTATGATTATTTCTTTGTATATATATATATATATATATATATATATATATATATATAGAATATGAGTAAAACCTACCCCCGTAACGTAGCTTTCCTGTATCTTTTCTATAAATGTTTTTGTGGCATTTATTCAGATGAGCGTTCCTCTTCGACTTCCTGAATTTAAGTGTACTACTAGATTGGTATTTAGGTCTCACCTTTTTATTGAGGAAATTGCTAGATGTTACCGTAAGTAATATTAATTCTAGTTCTTTCGCACTTCTCCCTTGTGGAATTTCCGGCTTGTTACTCTCCTGTCAAGTACGATCTTCAAAATTTAAATACAACGTTAGTTATCATTTTCCATCCTTCTGACTCCTGTTCTTTTGATATTATCCCCCCTGTCTCTCTTTTCAGAGACGTTTTATTTCATTCTCAGTAACCCCTTGCGTCTTAGTGACTTTATTTGATTGGCTTGTGGTGAAAGGCTTTAAAAAGAGTTGCAAGGGAGAGGAAATTCTGGAGATTTATGTTTGCCCACATCCTGAAGTGATATGGCACATAGAAAAAGAAATTTCTTATCAGCTCCTTATATTCCCAACATTGATCAATAAACGACATTAAAAAAAGAAGCAACGAAAAACATAAATTACTTGTTTCTCATAAACCAAAGAAATGTGTGGTTTGAAATCCGGAAAATCATAAAACTGATGGAAATATACTGAGTGTAATTTTTATTTGAATTCTCGTAAGGAAAAAAGGACAGCTACTCACTGGTGCGATCAGCGAAGACGCCATTTTGACTGGGTCAGTCTCGCCTTTTCATCCCTCAAGTAGATTTCATTCCGCGTACACCAGGGTTAGTACAGTCGGAGATAATTGTCATTCCTTGCCGTTTTCCTGTCTTCTCTTCACCAACTCGCACAAAATCCACACACCACTCCCGAATCATTAAGTACCACCTTCTCGTCCCATCGCAGTCCCTATCGACGCCGAACAATACCGGGTGTATATGACGTCAGCGCTATAATGACAGAATCACAATGAAGCCATTTCCTTTCCTCATCCCCAACGTCCTTGTGACTTGGTAAATTATCTTGGATTGTTTCCTAGGAGGGCAGTTGAGGACAAAAGGACAGTACCAGCTTAAAGTAGTGAAATGATGGACTGGTTCTATCCAATGTCACACCAGACCCGGGAGAGAAAGAGACAGAGAAGAGGAGAATGAGATACATATATTGAGAAGGGAAAGTAAATATTGTCCCGAGAATCGGGTTGATGATTGCACGTCCGTCATGACTCTCAAAGGAGGGCTTCCTGAAAGGTCGGCAGTGGCCGGCGAAATTACTTATATTTTGGCCTGACCATATTGGCATGGTTATTATCTTACAACCACTTAAGCGATCAACCGCATATACGCGCATGCTCGCACAACGATGAATGCATTTCAGTATAGACGTATATATAATTGTGTGCATTGCCGTGTGTATATCATTAGATATTTACGTGGAGACAGAAGAATGAATACATGCTTAGGTATACTAGCATACCCACATATCGACTGATATTAAATCACTTTGATATTATGTGCTAATATCGCGAGACCTTTAGATATTTTCACTACCTTCATTTGCATAGTGACTAGATTAGCAGGGTCTAGCAAGGAAGAAAGATTGTAGAGCGCCAGTATTCACATAGAGAAAAAAGTCTGTCTAACAAGTCAATGTGAAACATGCATTTATCTTAACACACACATTTTTATTTTTTTTAAGTGCCGTGTCCTTTTCTCACTTAAGCAGTCATGGCTCTCCACAGCTTCATATAGCTCTTGTCATTTTACCATCGCTTGTAATCCCAGTTCTGTGATCCTTTGAAATACGATCGTTATGTGGGTTACTATCTGATTTGCAGTCACTAATGTTTTCACATTGTCCTCTGAGTGTCAAATTCTTCAAGCCTTCTTTCCTCATTAGGTGCCCTAGAAAGGTATTTCTAGTGTCTGTTTCTGATTAAGCGTTGTTTTTGGTTCCATTTATCTTAAAAGTTCCTGGTTACTCACATGTTCAGTCCATGGTATTCTCAGCATCCTTCTGTAGAACCATATTTCTGCTGGCTCAAGTTTCTTCTTCCTCTGTCAGGTGATTTTCTAGCTTTCACTTCCATACAGGAGGACCGATATTACATAAAATTTGAACACCGTTTTCTTTTGCTTCTAATGAACTTTCTCTGTTACTTTGATTAGCTTTTTGAAGGCATCTTTCTCTACTGCAATGCGTCTTCGAATTTCAGTATCACATTTCCGAGTATATTTTATATATTCCCTAGATATTTAAATTTTCGTACTTGCTTAGTTTTGGGATCACCAATTCTTAGTCTGCATGTTTGCGTGTTCCTCTTGCTGATGACCAAATATTTTGCCCTCTTACAATTGATGCTTAGTCCTTTCTTCTCCCTTTGCTTTACTACCTTCAGTTGGGGTTACTTCAGTTTTGTCTCTGCTATCAACACCGTGTCCGTCTTGTTTGGACTTTGAATTCTCCCAAGATTTCTTCACTGTAAATAGGAGACACGTTAGAGCAATGAATCGCGACTCAAACTCAGGAATCGGTAGAACCGAGTTCGAATTCCACTTGAGTTCATTACATTCATTTACGTACTAATAGACTTACGAAAGGTATGAAACCATGTCAGTTCCTCCCATCTATGATTAAATAGCAGGACAGACTAGGTTTCTATTGCGTTGGGTGACAACCAGTCTAAGAGAAGGAAATCTCTGAGTTCAAAACGGTATGTAGACCTAGCGAACCAAATACTTTGCAGTTAAGGAAAGGATCGTTCGTATTGACGACTCCTACACGTTAAATAATTCCTGCGAGAAGACATATGCTTGTCTTACACCCATTTCTATTTTTATGTATTTACTGAATTCATTTTCTGTCCGCATGAAGACGGTTTGCTCCCAGTATAAATTTATGGATTATTCAAATATCCTTTCCAAGTAGATCATGTTTTCCTAATAGTCCTTAAAGTATTTGGTGTTTTACGACTCCGTTTCATCTGTCAGGCTGGCTAGTTGAACGTCGCTATAAGACAGGCACTGAGATGGCCCAGTATCACAAGAGGGAACCGTCCGATACCGATCAATCTTATGGGAATATCTCGATAACTATCGCTCTATCATATTGATGATAGAGCGATAGTTATCGAGATACTGGTTTGTTTTAGCTTAAAAACGAAGGAATCCATGAGAAAATATAACCGGTGCCATGGAACAAATATTCGAATAGAGACAAAAGACAAATAAATTACATAAGAACAAAATTTCGTGATGGCTTTTGGCTCTACCGAAATATTTCCATCAGAAATAAGGTACTATCCCTTTACGACTCTATGAGAGCCGTTCTTGAATACAAATGGAAGAATATCGGGAAGAAACCAGGTATTTTGGCAAATATATCCTCAAAGTCTTTTTCTTTATCTACAATACACACATATGTGAGATTACTATACTAGTTTATATTTTTTTTAAATGCAAGTTTTGATTTTATAAGGAAAAGATATAGCTGCGGATGAATAAAGGATTATTCGAAAGTACTTGCATTTAAAAAAAAAATAAACTGGAAAAAACAGACAACAGTTTTATCAATGAGGATCACATCATTCTATGGATTAACAGTATTTTAATGCATACATTATACACTACTAGCGATGGATGTCGCCAATAATAGTATTAATATTGCTGATTGATTCTATGCGTGATTATTCCTTTGTATATATATATATATATATATATATATATATATATATATATATATATATATGTATGTGTGTGTGTATTTAGGCAGCAATCCTTCTTTCACGCACATTTCAATGAATACGACAAACAAGGTTCTTTGATTTAGTTTTGCAATACAATTTCTCATGTGGTTTTTCTTTTCGGTAGATAAATTATATAAAAACTGTACAATTATTCTTTTTATCTGAACGCTTTCGGCTATACATTTAGCCATTTTCAAGTTTGAAATATATTAACTGTTATTATTATTATTATTATTATTAAGTATTATTAATTTGAATTATATTAATAAGAAATAGATTGTTGTATCTATGTTTTTCCATAATGTTTTCATTTTCAAAACTCGGTCAAGATATTGTGTCCATATTCATAGTTGAGATTATTAAGTGTTTTTTTTTTATTAATAAGGCATCTATTATTTTTATCCTTTTTTGCATGTAGATGTTGCTATTATATTTCACATGAGAAATTGTATAAAACACTAAATCAAAGCACCTTGTCTGTCGTATTCAATGAAATGTGCATACACACACACATATATATATATATATATGATGGCGCAGAGAAAGAGAAAGAGAAAGTATATGTGTGTGTGTGTGTGCGTGCGTGTGTGTACCGGTGACGTTACGAGACTTTCTTCTGTCTTTTCTATAAATATTTTAATGACAATTGTTTTAATGAGCTTTCCTCCTTGTTATTTCCACAGAATGAAATTAAGCGTACAAATAGATTGGCAAGTAGTATGTTCAATTTTAATTGTTTCTTTTTTCATATGTCTGTAACTGTGGAACTTTCTCTCTCGATTTCTCGCTACCCTGTCATGTAAAATCTTTAAAAAAAAATGAATACAACGCCAATCGCTGTCTTTTCTCTTCAGGAATCTTGTTTTTTTATTGTCCTTTCTCCTGACAAAAGTCTTCTCATTTTCTTTTCACGCCCAGCAATCTCTTGCGTCTTAGTGGCATTATCGCTTTGCATGGGGTGAAATAATTAAAATATATATCTAGAAAGCTCCCATTATTGCAGAGAAAGCTTGTCAAACATTCGAAAGCGGGTAGAGCAGATTACAGGACGTGTGGATTGTATTTGGAGAAACAGAACAATTATAATTTTATGAACAAGAGCGCCTCATTAATAACAGTTCTGAATTTGTGGGCAATTGGAGACAAAAACATTTGATGTGTCTGATTAGGGCATTGAGACGGTTTAGTCCGATTTTAATATGGACAATTATTTTGATTTTGCGAATACATTCATTTAAAGTTAACCTGTAATAATGTTAAGAATCAGGCTAAACGATCAAATATGATAGTAGGGTTGAGCTTAAGTCCCCACTTAAAAAGCACAAATAAAATAAAAACGGCAAATATTTAAACTATACAATAATTAAGGAAAAGGGTTAAACTTAAGAACATTAAGAATACCTCCTCAGTTATCCAGTGAAACTGCTATCCACCGAAAAAAAGAAAAGAAGCCAGTCCCCACCGCAGGTCATTTAAAAGATAGTTCGCGCAGCGGATTGGTTGTTATAAACAACCAATCGGATGTGCGGAATACGTGGCCTTTCTTCGTCTAATTCTTTAAAAAGGCCAGAGTAGCCGTTAGCGTTTGGTTGTGAGGGGGAATCAGGGATTGATCTTCCCTGATTGGGTCGATTTGGTGATGGGGAATATGATGTTGAAAGACCTGAAACTCCCTGATGAACCAAGTCAAAGCATCACTGACGAACTCCTCGGGCGCCTACTTAAAAGCGTATTTTTGAATTAATAACACTTTTTTTTACATTTTCTAAGTTGAACTTGTGTAAATTGTTTTGAAGTTACAATGTTCATTAAAGGGAATATTTATTTATATAGTATTTAATTCTCAATTACCTGACCACAGTGTATATAAAAGGCACTGCTGAAAAATTCTTAGATTGATAAAAATGGATTCAAAAATATATTGATGATAGGTCGTTTTATCAAATTTAGGAACAGCAAAATTTTCCAAAACGTGTAACAGCAAAATTCTCTAATTGCTAGATTAAGATTTGAATCGTTGTATCTTAGAAATGATTAAAGATATCTTACTGAAGTTTTCCGAGGTTTTTATCAAACTATTGTACTCTACATTGAGCCATAAGAATGTATAATCTCTCTCCAAGCTTAACAGAAGAATCGTGATGAAATCGATCATAAACGAAAATGACACGTTCATCATTAATTAATCATATTTAAGTATCGGAAGTTCATGAAGTATTGATATAAAGTTCAAATACATATATTATTCCAGGATCATTTTCCAGCTTATTCAAGATGATCTTCACACTCTCTAACATTCTAAATTTCTGTCCTGGAATTAGATGCCTCACAGGTTTCACGTACAATTTCATTTTCAAGTATTTTTTCACTGCTCTTAGGGCTGTCATAGCTGAAAATCCTCTCTCAAGTACTAAACATAGTATGGATTTAGTTCGATCTTTTCTAACTGATCACTTTAGCTCTAAGTTAACATGATGATCCCTCTTCCTGTTGCGAACTCCTGATCCAGTCTTCTTCTATACTGTTCCCTCTTTTTAAATTTATTCACCGTTCTCTTGATGGTTCTTGAATGGAAGCCAGAGTATGAATGTTGGTACCATTACTTAAGGACTGATGGATATTTTCCTCTCACCATTGCTCTTTTGGGAAGATAGTTGTGCTGACACAAAGTAATTTTAACCTGTTCTCTCTCGCTGAGCCGTCCACAACTACTTGTTTTATTGCTGAATGCATCAATCATAGCAAAAAGAGATATTGTAGTGATTTTGATAAAAAGCAAATTATTATGGCAGAAAGTTCGTCTCACAGCATTGTTGAAAGGGTATGGCTTTTCAGTTAGCATGTATAAATATATCTGGTCCGAATAGATAAAAAATCACTCATCACGAATAATTTATAGATATGAAAAATAAACGTAAAGTATGAACCCTTATCAGGGCTACTGTGGCACAAATTGAAAATAGCTTTATTCCGAATGTAAAATGTCCTTGAATGTGGAGCTTCGTAGCAGAAGGTCGATAAACGTACCCCTACTAATCAAAATCCCAAAAGTATCTTAATGGACTAGCGAACGTCGACGGTGGATTTTGTATCAATGGAAGTAAGTTGCCTTGTTCAGTGAGTCTCGCTGCTCTCTGAGTAAGGCTGATCGTAAATTAGACGTGTATCGTTATTCTGGTGAAGTGGTAGCAACTGTAATCTGATACTAATTGCTTGGGTGACATTCTGCTGGGAAAGTTCAGATTTAAAAATTTCTCAAATGTTTATTACTTATGTAGTTTGTAGGTAATAAAATGCCCCCAGCTTTTGTATTTATACATTCTTTTTTGCTGTTCAGTGAAATTTTAGCACGCAGCAGACATTGAGTGAATGGAGATTTGTAATGTTATTACCATATATACTTATATATAATGTCTAAGTAAAGTTGAGATTGAAAGTCCTCAATTATCAATGTCTGTAGAGGTTAAACACAGAAGAAAATAATTTCATGTAAATGGTGTCCTGACAAAGTGTTCCGACTTATTCTTTTCACAAAAGGAAATTGTTCGGAGCTTAGCGTGATGCGAAGTTATTAGCAGAATTCTAATCAGGAAAATTTCACTGTACAAAATTCGATCGAAATAATTTATACTCAACGTCGAATTAAGTGAATTGACAAAAAAGAAATTATGTTCAAAATTTGAACATTACTTGAAATGATTTTGAATATAAACCAAACTAATAGTTAAAGACACGTTCTACTATTTGTGCGCTATTCTCTCTCTCTCTTTCTTCTCTCTCTACACACACACACACACACATATATATATATATATATATATATATATATATATGTATGAATGGTAATACTCATTTTGAAAAACCACGGTTGGCTCAACTTGTAATATAACAAATTGATGTCCAAGAAAAAAATTGGGAATAAAAAAGAAAGAACTAAGGATATAACACTGTGCGAATCTTCTCGTCAAGTCCTTTAGCTCCAAGTCCAAAGAAAGAAAACCTAAAACGAGTAAAATACTAAACGTAAAGTGCTCAATACAGTAAGTAGAGCAAAAACTAAAACAACCCTAAGGAGCCAGGCAAACCTACCTAGGTTTCAGCTAAACTGATCTTTAGCGTAAAACTGGCTAAAAAGGAAAATAATGAAACAATATTTATTGATAAAACCAAATAAAACCATGACCACGTGACCAAAAACAAAAACAAAAAAAAATGTTTTTTTGTTTTGTATTTGCTTTTATTTGTCACGTGGTCATGGATTTATTTGGTTTTATCAATAAATATTGTTCCAGTATTTGCTTTTTTTAGCCAGTTTACACTGAAGATCCGTTTAGGTGAAATCTAGGGTTATTTGCCTGGCTCCTTAGGATTATTTTAATTTATTTAGTTATACATACACACACACACACACACATATATATATATATATATATATATATATATATATATATATATATATATATATATATGTGGTTAAACCTGAGAGCCAGACAAACCTATCAAGGTTTCACCTAAGCGGATCGTCAGGGAAGGCTGCCTCTTAGGTGAAACCTTGGTAGATTTATCTGGATCTCTAGGTTTAACTAGGTCTGCTCTACTTAATGTATTGAGCACATTATTTAGTTATTTTGCTTACTCGTATTGGTCTATTTTTTTGTTGGGCTTTGGATTTGCAGGCTAGACGATTATTTTCGGCTAACGTACATGTTCTTGGTTCTTTCATTTTTATACCTTTTTTCCCCCTTTGGTTTTCCGAACGAGTATAATTTCTTATACTTATAAGATTACTACTACTACTACTACCAATAATAATATATATATATATATATACATATATATATATATATATACACGCCGCTGGCGAATCTCATGCGTGTTCTTCTTATCCTAAGTATTATTTTTCATTACCAACTTTCGTGCGATTATTCTATTCAGTTACCATCCCTAGGTTACAACAAAAATCTTTATCAAAAATGTTTTTTTAACTCTATACAATTTTTTTTATTATAAGAGTCTTTGTAAAAATGTTTCATTTACTGTGTAAAATAGTTCTCATTATCAGTTAATTTATAAAAAATTCTTTAATTCTGTAC
Organism: Acanthosepion pharaonis; assembly: GCA_903632075.3. Classification (NCBI taxonomy): domain Eukaryota; kingdom Metazoa; phylum Mollusca; class Cephalopoda; order Sepiida; family Sepiidae; genus Acanthosepion; species Acanthosepion pharaonis. Next base: position 711,689 of record CAHIKZ030000868.1, read on the forward strand.
ATACAATGTTTCTGATTTTAACATTCTTTGTAAAATTCTTTGTAAAATTCTTCTTTAAGTCTGTTATGATTTGCATATTTTTTTTTGTAGTAGTAGTCGTAGTACAGTTTTCCTTCTGAATACCACCCGGGTTTGCTTGGCGTAGCCACCAGATGTTCGCCAGTTGTTCTCTATGTATACTTGTTTATCTAATTTGCATACGATACTACAAACTATATACAATATTTCTACTTATAAAATTCTTTATAAAATATTTCTTTAACTCTATAAAATTCTTTGTAAAATGTGTATTTAACTCTTTTTATAATTCGTCTAGTTGAAGAAATTACGAAAACTATGGTTTGGAAATGTTAATGCTTCACAAAATGAAACTGCTTTCATTTAATCACCAAAGAGAACCTTTTGTTCCTGCCATTAGAATGGCTGGTTTCTAACCTCAAGGAGAGCAACAGTTTGTAACTTCTTGGGCTCAAGTTTTCTATTGATTTGAAATGGAATGATTATATTTAATCAACAGCTGGATTTGGTGCTAGGAAAGATAGTTTGCTGTGTTGTGTCAGACAATGGATTTTGTCAGAATCCATCTTGCACATTTATAAATCTACCATTCGTCTGTGCATCGAATATTGCTGCCAAATCTGATCTGGTACCTCAAGATTCTTGACAAAATTCAAAGAAACGTGTGTAATGTCCTCGCATCTTCATTTACTTTCTCATCGATGTGACGTGGCTTTCCTCTGTATATTTTTCTGTATCTTTACAACAAATATTTTCGTGTTTTCTTTTTTCTGATGTGCTTTTCTTCTTGGTGCCTCTACAGCATGAATTTAACCATGCTACTAGACTGGCTGATATATCCAAGAAAGGGATATATTTGTTCGAAGTATCAAAGTGGTTGATGACTACTGTAACCCGGTAGGACAATCTAGCAGGTAACCGTAATGGACTGGTCCTCGTCGTAGTAGTAGGCAATAGGTGAAGACAATAGGCGTCGTCAATAGGCGTCCCCCTTGTACTTCCACATCAGTCTGTATTTATGGCTGACACCAGCCAATCATATTACTGTGAGGGGGAACCCAGGTGTATGCATATTCATTACATCACTGGCAAATAGGTATCGCAGGTTTAATGTTGAACTAGCTAGATGCAACAGTGTGTTCTATTCGAATAGTTTCTTTTCTCGTACTTCTCGGTTGTGGAACTCACTTCTATTTTTAGCTACCCTGCCACTTACAATATTCAAGCAACATGAAACTTATTCTTTTATTGTCATCTATCCTTATTTCTCCCCATTAAAGTCTCCTCATTCTCTTTCACTTCCAGAAACCGCTTGCGTCCTAGTGGCATTATCGTCTTGCTTGGGGTGAAATGATTTAAAAAACTGTATTATACGCATCTGTAAATAAATGTTTATATTCTACAAAAATGTGGTCAACTTTCCACCGTTTTTACAGACGATATTCTGAACCTGAAAAAAATGCTATTGTTCTTCAAGCGTCATCATACTTATTATAAAACCCAGGTTGTGTGTGTGTTGTGTGTGTGTGTGTGTGTGTGTGTGTGTGTATCTGTACGTTTATATATTGGATCGGATTTCCACATTTTTCAACCGATTTCAACAAACTTCACAGGACTACGTAAAAATTACCCAGGTGGTTCTAACAGCGCCAAAAACTGAAAAAAACACAATTGTTTTTGCACGAAATCAATTTGAAAAACACAATTAAGAGGTATCACGAGAATTAAAGGGGGACAACTCATATCGAGATATACTTATTATAAAACCCAGGTTGTTTGTGTGTGTGTGTGTGTGTGTTCGTTTATATATGGGATCGGATTTCCTACATTTTTCAAACCGATTTCAACAAAACTTCACTTTTTGGCAGGTAGTGTTTTTATTATCTTGCACACTTTTTTTTTATTTTTACATTCAGAATGCTTTAAAAATTCCATTTACAAGACAATTGTTTATAATAAAATTCTATTCAGTGGGTAGACTCATAACGATTGAAAACAATGTTTTTGTTTGAGTTTGGGTTTGACCAATTTGTAAAGAAAAAAAAAAAACAAAACAAAAAAAATAATTAAGATATGCGTGTCCGTCAACCTTAAACAATAATCTTTGTCAATTTTATTTTTCAGTCGTTATGATGGTCGATAATTGATCTATCTCTTACTGTTACATCCCCGGGCAACTGCTAGTTTAAAATATGACTATAAAGAAATTATGACGTAGTAAGCATGCTGATTGGGAACTTTTGCATTATTTATTACTTTTCCATTTCTTCCGTGTGTCGCTTGTCTATTGTTTGAGAGAGATGAGCATATTTACGTATTAGGTAAGAGATGGAAAATACATTATAAAGTACTCTGCGTCATACAGCTGTTTGGTTCTGCTTTAAAGAGGATATTTTAAATTTTCTTTTGTATGACTTCCAGTAGTTAAACAAACTATTAAAAAAAAGCCATATTTTATTAGAAACAAACAAAAAACAAATGGCTGGACATTTATTTAATAATATCAGTCCTCCAATATAGAAGTCAATGCTGGATAATTTTCTTACAGCTAAAGAGTAATCTTGAGGAAAGAAAGATGTTGTTCTACAGACTACGCTAAGCATAATATGGATTGAAGATGTATGCAACGATTATGCTTCAAGGAAAACAGGAAGAAAAAGGACACTTGAACCCAGAATCGGAAAGCGGCAACGCATAATGAGATGAGGATGCTTGGAAAATTTGACGCTCACAGTTCACAGGGCTAGAGTAAAGCTAATAAACTACCTGACGGGATTGTACATGGTTGACAGAACAAAAACTGTGACAGATGGTGAAAAAATAAACATTAGCAAGAGCTACAAAATCTACGAAGTTGCGAAGAGCCATTGTAGTTCAAATGGGTCTGAGATTATGAATTGTGAAGGACAATAAACAAGCGAACATTGCTAAGTGTGACAAATGTTAAGAAGCAGTGGAGAACCACAATCGCTTGCGTGTTGAAAGGACTCATTACATAAAAGAAGTACGTATCTACATTTTTTCTTGTACTCTTAATGCAGTCGCAGCGTATTACTAAGCGAATGACAAGCGACACGTTAAAAGAAAGTCTTTCTTCGAGATTTACTCATTTGCTATGTGCAACTGAACTTGACTCTGACAGAATTTAATAGAATACTTTCTGACAAAGATGAATTACATAATTATAGACTCTGACGTAATTGCATTACGTAGGAACCACAGTATGAGTAAACATAATAATCTTGAGTCTGGTATTTAACAAGTTAAAGAAAGGAATTTAAATTGTAGTTTCAGAAATAGACCCGAAACGCAAAACTGACAGGAAAGATGAATGAATCATTTCAAGAGAAACATATTTTCAAACTGATTTGCTAGCAAATATTCAGTGTTTGTTTATCCTAAATTTTTCTCGGAGACTGAGAGACATACTAATTACCATTTTCATCAAGAAAGCTCTCCAATATAGCCTTTTAAACGGGCACTTCGGCGTGGTGTAATGATTAGCACGTTTGGCTCGCTAGATGAGTTACGACTGAATAGTGAGTTCGGTCCGCTTTGGGTGCTCCACACTTTCGGCCTTATGCTACATCTATGCCACACACTGAAAATTATTTTGAGCACTTCGACGTATTGTAATGATCAGCAAGCTTATTTCACTAGATCAATTGCGACAGAGTAGTGAGTACGGTCCTCACTGAGTGTTCACTATTTTCGTCCTTATTTTACATTGAAGCTACGCTTAGAAATTCCTTTTGGGTACTTCGAGAGGGTGTAATGGTTAGTAAGCTTGCCGCGCTGGACCAACGACGACTAAGTAGTGAGTTCTGTCCTCATTGGGTGCACCAGATTTTCGGCTTTGTGACACTTCTAAGATACTCTTCGAAAATCATATTCGGAAATTCGAGGTGGTGTATAGTTTATAAAGCTGGTTTTGCTGGATCAATAACGGCTGAGTAGTGAATTCGGTCCTCACTGCGTGCACCAAACCTTTGGCCTTGTGCCACATCTAAGCTACTCTTCGAAAAATCTTTTTAGGAACATCGAGATGCTGTAAAGTCTAGAAAGCTTATCTCGCTAAAACAACTACGACTGAATGGCAAGTGCACCATACTTTCGGCCTTGTGCCATATCTGAGCTACGCATAGAAAGCCACTATATGGCCGTTTAGATAAAGTAAATAACGCTTTATAATCTGTAAATAGTATAAGCTATAAAAAGGTGGTGCTGATGACATTTGCAGCAAACGGTTCATCAGCGGATTTTGTTTCTCAAAGATAACTGCACATGTTTCATCTTGGCCGGTGTTAATCTTATCTCAGATTTTAATTTTAATTTTAATAGTATTAACATGATTTTTTATATTAAAGTTTTGTCCCTGTTGTCATAAAAGCGCTCTTTTCAGAAATATTCCACCCACCTATTTCATTATAATTCTTCCAATAATAGATTTTCTGTATTCCACCGGAGCGCACGAATATACCTGTGTTATGTGACGGAGAAGCTCTTGTGTGTATTTCGCTTAATTCCAGCCAGAGTCGAGCGGTCGAATTCTGAGCCATGGAGAGTTTTCACAGTATTTTCGGAGAAAACGCTGCACATGGTGGACATGACGCATTAGTGGTGTTTCACTTTTAGCAACACAGGTCAAATGAACATGCCTAAATGTGCAGGCTAGATTATGTAGAGACGAGTAGCGCATTGCTGTGTCGCACCACACGCCCGAACAAATGAGGCCACATGGGAATCGCTTAGGCAATAAACTGATTATGAGTACGCTAACCTTTAGCCAGGCTTCCACTTCAATCACAACAGCTTCGAACACGCCACCAGTAGCGTCTCGCGGGGGCCACCTGAGTAGAGGGAGGGGAACTAGGCCTGCACAGTGTTCACCGATGAGAATAGGTACAGGCAAGGTGGGTGACTGTTTGCGTGTACAACGTATAACCGAACAGAAACATGTTCCAGGATGTAATCAGCAACGACACAAAAGTCCATTTGCAAAGATCGTGTTTCATTACGGCCGTATCACGTCGAAACAATTGTTCCTATCCGATCACCGAAGTAAAGTTGTATCTGGTCAGTACCTAGATAGGTACCCACTGGGGAATACCAGTTTGGATGTGCGAGTGGTGTAAGTGATAAGAGAACGGCATGAGAAATCGGAGAGCCGAGTTCGAACCCCAGTCAAGATCGTTATATTCATTTATGAGCAAATGCCCTTGGTAAAGGTATGAATTAATCTATTCTCCTTAGAAAGTAAGAATTGTATCAGGAAATCTTTATTACCGTGTAACCCGGATATAAGAGAGTTGTCGGGACCGTAGAAGCAGTCTCTTATATCCGGGTTTCTCTTATATCCGGGTTTGGTCTATTTTATATACATTAACACAGGCTCTAATTTGGGACCAGAGAAAATCTCTCTTATATACGGGTTACACTGTATCTGAAAGATATTTTTATAATTCAAAACATATTTCTCGGCATTAAATAACCTTAAAAAGGTTGATAAGCCGTAAAAAAAGCAAATTAATAAATAATATCAGGATGCTATAAAGTATAATTTGGTGATAGTGTTTTAGGATAGGATAGATTTGGACAGCGCCATGTACGTGTAAAATATTGTTCAAAAAGTTTTCAGTCATTTCTACAAAACGTTTTGCTCTTCCAGAAAAATAGAGCCAGTCCACCTGATGTTTAGCAGGATAGTATTCGCCATCTTCCCAGTTAACACCTGATTAGTATATACAAAGTATTAATATGGTGTTTGGTACTTTTGGTAGACACCTCAGTTTGGAACGGGTACAAGTATTGATCTGCTGATATGTGATATCAGTTACTGTTCGTCCTGCCATATCTCAATAATCAATAGATATCCCATATCAGATAATCAATGGACACCTTATGATGACCACAGATTAGCTATTCGAAACGTTGTAATCATTTATTGTAATCCAACTATGTTATTTTGTATAAACTGAAACCGTCTATAATGTATGGAGGGAATAAACCACATTTACAGTGTTCCTATTTTATTTTCTGTATAGTGTATAAGTTTGTGTGTGTGTGAGTGAGTGTCTGTCTATCATGATTTATATATATAAGCTGGAAGCAAATGTCCCCAATGTCATCTTTTCGTCAATGTTAAAGAAATCTTAGAAGTGACATTGAAGGTTTGTCAAGTGTTCATTGTTTGTGTGAGATTACTCTTTAAGAAATGTGCCTGAAAATACGATAATTCTACCTTCTTCTAAAGAATATTTTGGCCGGATAAAGATGCAGATTCGATGATGTTTACCCTCCCTGTTTGCTTTGGAACGGAAAAGATCGGAAGCCTCTTTTAATGATGCGGTGAATGCAGGCACATGGAAAAAACGGTTTGGGAAGTTTATAAAAAAAATGATTTTGTGTTCAAATTGGCCAAGAGCTATTAAAAAAAATAACGAGAGTGACAGGAATCCTTGAAAAGGATGAATTGTAAGACGGTGCAGCGCAAACAACGCGCGTATGCTTATAGAAATGTTATGTCTGTATCGATCTATAACTTGTATGAATGAAGCTTTCAAATAGAAAATATATTTTTTCTGGAGTATGAAATGATTCGGTAACATTTCTGTACGAAAATGACCGTCGTTAATTTGTAATTAGCAAACTACCATCGAACGGACTCTACAGGTTAAGCAATCCAGAGAAGATTCCTTGTCGGGTTACCGATTTAAAACAAATAGAAGTTACCGAAATATTCCTCACAAAATACGTGAAATCAAAATCAGAATAGTTGTTTTCCTTTTCTTTTTTTAACGATTGAATTTAGAAGCCAGGTTATCATTGATATAAATTATGTATCCAGGGAAATAAATTGATGATTAAATACATTTAAGTTTCGAAATAGACGGGTCCAGATAATTATTAAATTCAAACCTGGGTATCCTTATTCCAACCACCTATTTTATTAAATATCAAAAAGGAAAAGTTTCGTCCTAGAATATTCGGGTTAAATTATAATGTGGTCGGAAGAATGGTGTCCGGGTGGATTTTTCTTCAATATATAGATACTTGTCTCTGCTTATCTGTTTGAAACTCAAACTAATGGGACGATGAACTAATATGAATAAATATTTATATCAGACGAAATGCTATTTTCTATTTGATTAAATTGTAAAGGAGACAAGAGATATTCCATTAATATGGGTGGTTATTTTTGGGGGTAACATGGCCGAGTGGTTAGAACGTTCGCATTCTGACCATGCGACCTGGGTTCGAATCTCACCATGCTCGATTTGTTCTGATATTGTCGATCCCAGCGTGCGACAACTTTGGAATGTTCCTGAAAACCACACCACGAGTTGAACCAAGCCTTGTGAGTGAAATTGGGTAGACGGAAACCTTGGGTGCTGTTGATACGAGTTGTCTTTTTATCAAGAGGACGTTTTTCTTGCTGTATCATAACGCATATGGTCTATATTAGCTACTTTTATTGTCTTCAGTAGGGAAACTATCGCCGACTACGTGTCAGTGATGGTAATGGTTTAGTGATAAACTCCTCTATGCTATTTCAGGTGCACGTCCACCACAGCGAATATTTCCAGTTTAGAAATTTGGAGGAAGGATTTCATTTTTTATCATGATATCTCTTCTTAATTTCTGATTCGTCAATTCACGGTACAATTAAAAAGATCATTTTTCTATAAATATCTTCATGGCAATAGTTATGATGAGCATTCCTCCTTAGTACCTTGACTAATTTATGTACAATGCTAGATTGCAAACCAAGATTTCATATTACCGTTTAAATTGCTAGATGTAATCGTAGATTCAATACAAATAGTTTCTTCTTGTCTATGGAACTCTCCTCTGGTTACTTGCTTACCTGTCTATTATAATCTTCAAATATTTTATCGTCCACTTTTGTTTCCTTCAAACCTGCTATTTTATTGTTGCGTCTGTCTCTTTCATTTTCAGTGACCATTTGCGTTTTAGTAGCTTTTATTACGTTGAAATAATAAAAACAATATTAAATCTTGATTACTGAATCCCAGTGTAGTTCCCATAGCAGGTACGATTTATTACGTAGTGGAATTGCTGGCACCACACCCAAACAGTTTTCGATTTAGAGTTGACCGTCTCCTAGATTGGCTGCCAACCATATCTTGCTATTAAACCCGTCTGTTTAAGAAGTGATGGATTCATATCTATCAATCGATATTTGTGCGAAAGCAAGCGAAGTGGGTTCGACTGGAATTCGAACTCGTCACGACAAGCCCATTCTCTTTACCGATAACCGCTACTCTACGCGCACTTCCGAATATCAGTAACTTTATTATTGTCTACGAATTATCATCGAATTGCATAGTAAAACCCGCACCACTAAATAAATTATTGCAAACATTTCTAATAAAAGAGCTGTTCTCATTTTTATATATGCTCAGATATATCATTACGAATATAAGAAGCTTAAAACTACTTATATTTTAAGTATATTGTATAATACTATATGGCATAGATGTGTTGAAACCTTTCCGACACGACTAACTTCTAAATGGCCAAACCTAAGATTATATTTGGAAGGTCTTTTTCGTCAGGTTATTGTTGCAGTATATGGACGCTGGTTACAATATCAAACATTACATATGAATGGTGAAGACCGGCCCTTGATTTGAACATCTCGAAAGCATTTGACAGGGTTTGACTTACCGGTCTTTACAAGTTGAACTGTTATGGCATTTCAGAACGAATGTTTGAACTTATTAACTTTTTCTTATCAAATCGTAAAATGAAAAGTTGGCCTCTAGTGCTCACTCTTCTAGATCTTCCTTCAGTAATGAAGGTGTCCCCCAGTGTCTTTGGACCTACGATGTTTCTAATTTACAATGACCTGCTTGACGGTATCTGTTGAGAACTGATGCCATCAGGATGATGGTATCTATGCTGATGATACAAGTAAATACTGGTGTCTTAATAGTAAATCTGATAATTTCGATATGATCAAATTGACAGCTAATCGCAAAAAAAATGAGCAACAATTAACCGGGGTAAGGAATGGCTTGTTAATGTTAACGCCTCCAAAACAAAGCTGCTGTTTGCCAATCATCTGAGGGATCCCTTTTTACATTCCACCTACATGGCTTATGCTGACGCCCCCCCCCCAAGGTAAGTGACGCATTACACGTTCTCGGGCTAAAATTTTCCGCTGGCGTGAAGTGGAAAGATTGCTAGGTCTGGTGATAGAAAATGTGGTTCACTGTGTCGTGCTAGACAGTTTATTTCTCTCCAGAATTTATCGTACATATAAATCTACCATTCGCCCATGTTTCGAATATTGCTACCACATATAGTCCGATGATCTTGCTATACATTTAAAGATTCTTGATAAAATACAAAGTATATGCAATGTTATTGGTCATGACCTGGCATCTCGCCTTCAGTCAATTTCCGACCGGTGTAAAGTAGCTTTCCTGTGCCTTTTTCTATAAATACTTTAAAATTATTCGGATGCACGTTCCGCTATGTTAACTAGACTTTATGAATTTAAAAGCAGTACGAGACTGGCGATAATGTCTCGTCATTATACAGTTGAAATGGTTAGATAAAACCGTAAGTTCTATGCTAACAGTTTCTTCTATCACACTTCTTGCCTGTGGAACTCTCATTCAGTTTCTAGCTTCCCAGTCAACTTTGATCTTCAAAAGTTTAAATGCATTGTCAATTATTATCTTTTGTCTTCTTAATTCTTGTTCTTCTATTGTTCTCTATGCTTGATAATATTCTTTCATACTCTCTAACACACAGTAATTCATTGCGTCTTAGTAGCTTCATTGCCTTGCTTGGGGTAAAATGATTAAAAAAACATGATACCATATATATTATTGATAGCATATATGAAGTGAACTTGGAGCCCGGGGTTTCGAACCCAGTAACGACACAGAACACATTATTTACTCGCCTGCCCACAGTGGCATGATGTGAATCATGTTGGTTTTCGACGTCCTCTTGCTCTTGGTTAATCTAAAAATTGCGAACTACTCGTAATCAGGCAAGCAGGCAGGCAGCCCTCACTATTCCAGTCACTCTTTTAGAATAAGGATCAACGCCCTGCCGTATCATTAGACCTATAGCAATTCAGTGACTCTTCTATATATATATATATATATATATATATATATATATATATATATATATATATATATATATATATGGTGTTGAACATAGAATCAATATCTTTTGACGATTTCCAGTAGGTCATTTTCAAAACCAGATAATTCCGTAATTATTGATGCTGCCTTTAAACTTTTAAAACCATAATTTTCATGTTCGCACAAAGGATTAACCTTCCGTAAATATAAAAACATATTTAAAAAAATGTTGATTCTATATTCAACACCATCACTTGATAAGACACCAGAAGTGTTGAAACAAAATGGCTATTTTTGTAGTGATTTGTTAACATATCTATGTTATAATTTTCGAATAAATTATATTTGCTCTACTCTATTGAACTCTCTTTTAAGAATAGTATTTTTAGTTATTAGAATTTCATCTGTATACATTAATCCTATACTTGATATATATATATATATATATATATATATATATATATATATATATATATATTAGAGAGGTGCCATTATCGGTTGAACGTTCTCCTATAAAAAAACATACGGGCATTTATTGTTCTCCCGTTTACCCTAGACTTAACACGTACTTTGAAATAAAAATTTACACACCCACATACACACCCACACACACACACATGTGTGTGTGTGTGTATATATATATATATATGTGTGTGTGGGTGTGTGTGTATATATATATATATATATCGATATGCAGATATAGACAGTTCGTTGTCGGTGTTCACATTGTTGCAAGAATAACTGAAGTCATACAGACCTATTTGTAGACGGAAACAATATCGAGATCCCCTCTCCGCCATTTGCGTATTTGAAAGCATGTAGGTGGGAAAAGCTCAGTAAAAGATTTTGGATGAACGAAATGGAGAATACGACAAGAAATGGCTTCTTCACTATTACGAAGATTTGAATCAATTTTCTCGTCCTTTCTACCGTTTTGTGAAGCGAAATTGTATTTTGTTTTCTTTCTTTTTTTTTCATATAAAATGGCTGCCTTCAAGAAAAGTGGGAATTTCAACTCGATAATTATCAGTGAGAGTCGGCCATCAAGGGAAAGTAGACACTATTTATATTATTCGGGCTATCATCCTCATCTTTTTTGCCATACTTATCACGACGTTTCGGCTGTTGTACGCTCCGGCCTTCTTGAGGTGGAATGTCGAACTGAACGCTTTATTTCTCTCGCTGGGGTAGACTGTTTTAGTTCCACGTGCCATGTCTAATGGATGTCAGTTATCAGTTATCTCCTGTTAATCCCCTTCTCCAAGTTCTCCGCCACCTTAACCAGGTATTGAACTCACACACTTTGGGTTCTGTGACTGGATCTAACTAACGTCTTTATCCGCTGTGCCATGTGTCCTTGAACAGTCTACCCCAGCGAGCGAAATAAATGGTTCAGTTCTACATTCCAACCACTTGTAGAAGGCACATTATTAAAAACAAGGATCATAACATTCATCGAGTGTTTCGTAGGTTAATGCAACTTTAAAATTTTGTTTGCGAAGAGTTTTCGCCGTTTTATTTATATATATATATATATATATATTTGAATATTTATTTATTTATAATTATTTATATATATAAATATAAGCGCTTTCTAATAAGTACCGCACATATAATATATAAATAATTATACATATATATATGAGCGCTTTCTAATAAGTACCGCGCATATAATATATAAATAATTATACATATATATATATTTATTTATATTTATATTCACTTTTCACATATATATATATATATATATATATATATATATATATATATATATATATATATATATATATATATATGCCTTTCGCTCTTTTCGTTTTTTTGAAAGTAAGATGAATATTAGCCAGAAATAATTACCATGTGATGAATGTTTGATTTTTGATATCAAGTCAGAATGAAATTATATGTAGAGAATCAGTGGACTGGCTTGAGTATATGTAAACATTAAAGTTCATTTATTTATATTTTTACTGGATTCGTTTTTAAGGATTGGTGTAAGGAAGATGTTTTTTTTTTCAGTCACTTCGAAATGGTTGGCTTCGTATTTATCAGCGGACGTGCAAGTAATGAGTTATGGCTTGGTATAGGAAATTGAAGAGCACAGTTCGAATTCTAATCGGAGGTGTTACGTTCATTTACGGGCAAATACCTTCGCCATCCTCTCCAGTACCAGCTATGAATTAAGTAGTAAGACTTGCATCTGGAAAAATCATTTTTGTTCAAAGAAATTTGCCAATACAATATTTACTTGCAAAAATATATGTTCACAATCCCAAATATGTTGGGCTTTAAATAAGCTATAAAGTGGTGATAAGACGTAAAAATACAAATCAGTTAATCCTATCTACCTGGATTTTCTTAATCCTGTTACATTTGATAAGGAATTTCACTGATTGAACATGACACTTTTAAAATCTTGTAAATATTTTGCTGTACAGATAAAAAGAAAAAATTGAAATATATTCTCAAACTCTGGTTACGCATATGATCACATGGTGGCCATATTTATGCCTATCGATGATGAATATAATTCTATAAAAAAAAACTTTAACAATATATTTGTATTTGAAAAGAATGGCACTCTCAAAAAAATGCTGAGAATACGCTTCAAAGGAAATTATATATTTTTGCAAGACCCAGTTGGCAGTCGGATAAAAATTGTAGTTGGTGATGAAGCCAGTGAAAAAAATGCCCTTGAATGGCTGACCAGATACCTCACAAGAGTGTCTAATGTCCTTTTAAGCTTGTTGTAAATATGAGATGATTCAGCAAATTTTATAGTTGTAGATGAAATCAGGTAAATAAGAGGTTTTTTTCTTGGTCGGCTGCAGTGGTATCTCGCGAGCAAATTTTTTGTTCTAGGTCTTCTAGACCTAGCTGAGAATCAAAGATAAATTCAGGGATATAAGTAGATTTTGCGAGATTTGCTTGGATTTGACTGCTTCGTTTTCAGGTTATGTAAATACAGAAAATATTTTTAGACTGTAAGAATTTTTTTTTTTTTTATTGAGGTTGGATGGAGAGATAATAATGATTTAGTGATGTAAGTCTTACTAATTAACCCATTACTAGGGAGAGAAGAGGTGGATCCATACCTTTCTGTTGTAACCTAGGAAAGGTTACTGAATAAAATAATCACACGAAGGTTGGTAATGCACCATAATACTTAGGACAAGAACAACACATATAAGATTCGCCAGCGACGCGTAGAAGAATTAGTCAACTGTTAGAAGTGAATCAAGTGAATTCCACAATGAATTTCCAACTGCAGGATATCTACCAACAGTCCCACGCGGTCAGATTTGGCACAAGGCCGAATTTAATGTGGGGTAGGATCGGAGGAAAATTCCCCGTAGACTCTGTATAAAACAGGGTAGGGTAGCTATTTGTACTTCGACATAGCCTCGTCTGGGGATTCTCTCTGCCCGGAGGCAGTGCGTTTGACCAGCACAGCTGGAGACGAATCTCCAACTGCAGGATATCTACCAACCCTCCCACACAGTCAGATGTGACCGAATTTAATGTGGGGTATCCGAGCCCGTAGGCTCGGCCAAAACTTCCCCGGAGAGCCCGTATAAAACGGGGTCATGTAGCTGTGTCCCGAGACGAGACTCTACCATTAGACACAGCCTCGTCTAGGGATCCTTTTTGCCAGGAGGCAGAGATTTTGACCTGCACACCTGGAGACAAATCTCCGACTGTAGACCAACATACAGTATTTACTACTGTATTTATGTGAATGGGGACATGCCCATTATCGTCCATAGTTCTGCTACAACACTTTCCCAATGGTATTTGCGCGTAAGAGATTGTAACGAAGTCAACTAGAATTGGAACTCGGTTCCCTGATTAACAATTCCAAGTCATTATCCATTACACCAGAGGCATATCTAATCTTACAGCACCTCTTATTCCCAAGCAATCACCCATGTAGGTACTGACCGGACCCGAAGTTGTTTAACTTCAATGATAGTACGGGAACCTGTGTTTTAACGTGATATGGCCATAAGAACTGGCAGTGAAACCATCGCTTATGTTGTTGCAATCTCATGTTATCTTGAGTGAAATATCTTCCCCTAAATTCTTAAATACAGTTATTTTTGTAGCTCGTGACAGACACAGTGAAATTAAAATATTCATCCAGGCTTGGCTGATGAAATATCGCGCCAGAAATTTCATTGTCCTACGAATTCTTACCATAAAAATAAATCAGATTTTGAATCAGTAATATGTTTCATCATCAATCACTTAATCCGCTTGTTGCAGACTTCATTTATTTCAGATATTTATGAATCTACTCTTTCATGCAGGCTCAAGGCATGTTGGAAAAGAGCGTTTGAACATTTTCCCATTGTCATTTCTTTCCGTTGTAGACTGTTTGCCAACCAACGTTATCGACAACAGTCTGTTCTGCTATTCAACCCATAGATGGAAAAGATAGACTCCTACGTTTCCCAAGGTTATTTGCCCGTAAGTGAATGTGACGGACACGACTGGGATTCGAACTTGGATCACAGAGTTCTCTTTCCGAGCCAATATCAATTATACCACAATACGCATACAAACTGTTTGACAGTAGGGAAATCACACATTGTTGTCCCCAATCGATGTCCTTGGTTCTCTTTACTCTGCTTGCATATCAGGCAGTGTTTACAGTGCAATGCTCGTTGTGGATTGGCTAATGAGATATTTTGCCAATAGGACGCCTCATATTGACATTGATCGCATTTTAGTAAGCCTTGATTTTTCATTAAAAACCTGTAAAAATAAATACCCCACTCTGAGACGAAGCTGAATTTTAAAGTATCCTAATCCCGCGGGTATAATTAAGATCATTAATATTTATCAAGCGCAGGACAATAAAGTGTTTAAAGGAATAAAAAAAAAGAAAGAAATGTAACCACATCGAACTTTAATATCGATCATTCATTCTTGTTTAAACTATATTGGAAAGAAATAATGTTACATTTTGACGTCACTGGGAAAATTCAGATTATCGGGAAATAGTTTATTTTAAGCAGAAAATTTTGGATTCATGACAATCATTGCAATGAATACAAAATATTTAAAACGTACGTGATATGTTCAAAAAGTATCGGGACGTTGCTATAGTAACGGAGCTAAAGTACGCAAAGTGAAGTCGCTTGTCATACTAAGTTATACTGACATCGCTCACTTCCCTTGTTTATAGCAGTGTTTGGAAGAACAGTGTGTAGAGTGTGGTCATTACACCACGCCACATAATTTCCATCAGCGACTCTGGCTTGTGCAGCTGTTTTTGACCATGTACGTCATTTCCCACATCCGACAATCATCTTATTCCCTAGATCTCGCAGCTTGCGAGTTTTTTCTCTTCAAAGATGGATTTGATTTTTGAAAGGAACAATATTTTAAGACGTTGAGAAAATCCAAGAGAATGCGATGGCGTAGCTGCTCGTTATCACCAAAGAGAAGTTCCAGGAATGTTTCCATCAATGGAAACGATGTTGGATAATTAAGAGAGATTAAGTGCCGAATTGATATGTGCTGTAATATTCTTTTTCAGCATCAATATCGATCACACTATTATAATCAAATCTATCTATCTATCTATCTATCTATCTATCTATCTATCTATCTGTCTGTCTATCTATCTATCTATCTATCTATGTCAAAGTACTCATTATCTATCTATCTATCTATCTATCTATCTATCTATCTATCTATCTATCTAACTACACGTTATCTATGTATGTATGTATGTATGTATCTATCTATGTCAAACTAGTTATTATCTATCGATCTATCTATCTATCGAACTACATTACATTATCTATCTATCTATCTATCTATCTATCTATCTATCTATCTATGTCAAACCACTTATTATCTATCTATCGAACTACTCATTATTATCTATCTATCTATCTATCTATGTCAAACTACTTATTATCTATCTATCTATCTATCTATCTATCGAACTACACATTATCTATCTATCTATCTATCTATCTATCTATCTATCTATCTATCTATCTATATATCTATCTATCTATCTATGTCAAACTACTTATTATCTATCTATCTATCTATCTATCTATCTATCTATCTATCTATCTATCGAACTACACATTATCTATCTATCTATCTATCTATCTATCTATCTATCTATCTATCTATCTATCTATCTCAAAGTACTCATTATCTATCTCTCTTTCTATTTACAGGCCCTGACAGCTATTAGGGATATGTGATTAAATATACTTTAATGTTTAAAAAAATATATTATTGTTAGGATATTAAGCATTATACCATAGCACAAATAGCTAAATTGTGGAAAAGGGTATTTTCGACAATATACGCATTTTTTACGAATTTATGGTTATTTTTAACTTTTATCAAAAACGACATCCTTGTACATATAGTTTGGGATAATGTTATACATTAATTACTATTTTTTTAATTAATAACTATTTGTGCTCAGTTGCTAACATTAATAGCTATCTGCTGATGTGTTAAAATTTTGGAATAATGCAATAATGAAAAAAATAAATTTCATCTCTCCGATACGTGTCGCGATATGTTAAGACTAAAGTTTAGCATGTGGTTCTGTATAAGTATACTGAGAATTCTATAGAAAGCGATTAAAATAGAACACTTTACACAGAATCAGAAAGAGACAGTGGAAGTTGTGGAGAGTCATGATTGTCCATGCTCTGAAGAAGCACGGCACGTACAAGAACAAGTAAATATTGAGTTCATATTTATCTTGTCCATTGGTATGCACTGATCGCCCTTCGGATCTAACAATCCTCGACTTGCTATAAGTTGTTCATGAAGTTTACAAACTGCTTGCATACAAAAGTTCGCCCAGTTGGAATGTCTCAACGAATATATGAAATACAGATACACTTGATTATGTAGCTCCAAGTGGACATGCCTTAAAAATCAACTTTTTCGAAAATCTGCTTCTGCCTGGATTCGAACATCGACTTCTCCTTCCAGCGAGATTTATGCAACTGTCAAGAAAACCTTAGTTTTTAGACGACCAATCAACCACATCTCAATCTGGGTTCAAAGTTTTACAAGCCGATGGACGAGCTGCATTTCTCAGAAAAATCAAGACTATAATCTGTTACAGGGTTCTCAGTAAAAAAAAAAAAAAAAAGCGGCGAATTTATTATCACTGATCTTTCAGGAATAATTGACCTTGGTTAAATTTCTTGAATATTCATGACCTTGAATAATCACTCGACTCGCGCGTAGTTACTTAACTCTGATTGGTTCTTTTATGATTGATTAATTTCTACTCGAGCTTGTGACTTGTCATTTAATTGTTATTTTCAGACAACTTTAGGTCTTCGCGTATGGCTAAACAACTCACTGATTTTGAGTTTTTGTACTTTTCAAAGAACATCCAACGTGGGGATTTATGAAATGTGCAGAAATTCTTCCTGAATTTTTGAGTCGCATCAGTTGTCACCAGTTTTTAACGGTTGCCTCACGTCTTTTTGAATTTACCGCTTTTTTTATTGGGCACTCTGTAGTATTTCAGCCAGTCCGTTCCTTGACTAGTAAAATCAGTGACAGTCAAAGGAAATGAAGATGAATACTGAGATTCAAAATGCAGTTATCTTCCTAAAAATGAAAGCGAACAGGCATCCTTATCTTCGTTTCCGTAGGTGTTTAACGTCTGTTAATTCGGCTTTGCAAGTACGTCAGTTTTCGATAAAATTGCGAATCATTAGTTTCATCTATCTTCTTTGACTGTTCTCAGTGGCTGGTGTATAGTTTTCCTTTTTCGTTTGTTTGTTTGAGTTTCCAGTCTTCGTCTACTGTACATTTTCGAGACGGAAATACATTGAGACAAAAACGTAGTTCCTGGCGTCTCTTCAATTTAAGTTAAGGCTTGAGGCAATCTTCACTGATTAGGTTCAAGGTGAACAGATTTTTAATACCGACGCGGAAATATATTTCTTCAGTACTCACTCACACCGTAATTTAAACGGAGAAAAATAACTGGGCAGAGCAGACTTAGCATTTTGGTTCTACATTTCTCGATTAATCTCGCCTAGTTTTGATTTTAGAAATACATTTGTTATTACGTTTGCTGTACATATTTTATAAGTGTTCGCTCAAATCAAGGCCCAAAAGCCTTTCAATGTAGAGGCATATTAAATGAGGTTGTTGTAAAGACCTAACAGAAGGAAGCAAGAAGCAAGAAATGTATGTTATGAGGATATGAAGGATAGATAAAAGTTAATCCTAGACATTAAGACGTTAAAATCGTCGTGATCAGGGAAGAATCCATTCGAGAATATGTTCCAAAAAGTAACAGTTCTGAGGAAAATGCTGTCTGATAAAAACTTTTTCCTTACCAATGGAATATAGTGATTTTCCAAACGTAGCTTAGATGTGGTACAAGACCGAAAGTATGGGGCACCCAATGAGGATCGAACTCATTACTCAGCCGTAAATGTTCTAGCGAGACAAGCTTTCTAACCATTTCACCGCCTCGAGGTGCCCTAATTAAAGGCATATAAATGGGATGAGGAAATGGCACTGTGTAAGTAGCATGTCCGTTCATGCTGTGTTTCATTTCCCCCCACTTCACTCAATGCCCCAATGACCTTGCCTTTATTTCCTGTCCAAATCGTGTAAAAGCAAAATTGTTCATTTATTAGATTGAGCTTTGAATGGTTGTATCTTAGAAATGATTAAAGATATTTTACTGGAATTCTCCGAGGTTTTTATAACACTATTGGACTTTACTTTGAGCAATAAGGATGTGTAATTACTCTCCAAGCTTAACAGAAGAATCTTTATGAAATCGATCATAAACGAAAATGGCATGTTCATCATTAATTAATCATAGCTGAGTATTGGAAGATCATGAATGATTGAAAAAAAGTTGATATATATATATATTGGTAGGAGCCTAATTTGAATGGATACCGACCATATAAAATATGGTTGGTACCGGGAAGAGGGAGGAATCAGAGAAAAAAGACTCTTTGATGCGACTATCAACACATTCTCCAGGAAATCTATTTATATATGTAAATATTGGTACACTTTCTTTGTTTCCATTTTGTTCTAAGTACATTTTGTTTGCATTATTATTCCATGCATTAGTCAACCAATATATATATATTTATTAAAGATATTTTTTATGTTTAACGTTGTTATTTATAGATACAAGTATTTAAGCAAATGCTCTGTTTATGATAAGAGTATTAAATAACATTTAGGAATCAGAAATTTTTCATAGAAAATATTCGTTTTTGACAGGATTCG
Organism: Acanthosepion pharaonis; assembly: GCA_903632075.3. Classification (NCBI taxonomy): domain Eukaryota; kingdom Metazoa; phylum Mollusca; class Cephalopoda; order Sepiida; family Sepiidae; genus Acanthosepion; species Acanthosepion pharaonis. The sequence goes on from CAHIKZ030000868.1 coordinate 731,110, forward strand.
AACCTGCATCCTATACGGAACCGTCATATACGTGACTTGACCTTCCTCACAAAGAACCTTACGGTAGACAAGGTCGAATTTACTGTTTATAAACTTCAAGTCAACACATTCTCCATCGAATGTAAAAACGACGTCTTAAGAAATGGACAAAAGGACAATTTATTTATTAAAGACATTTTTTATGTTTAACGTTGTTATTTATAGATAAAGTATTTAACTATACGGAATGTAAAAATAGAGCATGGTCTGATGAAAAAGACGCTTAAAATTTACGAAACAAAATTTTATTTCTATGTTTTATGAAGAGGATAGACCAAATTTTTTTTTAATTATTTTTCAAAATTTTTGCATTTTAGAATATTCTAAATTTTGATTTAAAAACCTTGTTTATTTTTTTTGCTATAAGGAATACTAAATAACATAGATAATTTTTAGTTTTTTTTTGGTATTATACCTATTAATTTGGAAAATCTTGTAAAATAAAAAATAATTGTCAGATGTTAATGAAACTTTCAGAAAATATTCACAAATGATCGAAATATATGAATATTTTTTTTATTAAAGTCAAAAATATTTTTTTATTTTTATTAACACCCCTATATCTAATTTTATGAAAACTCAAAAATTCCATTTATCGGTTTTTTGTTACAATATTTAAAGCACAAGGCTTTTGAAGAGTAAATTCATGTTTTGTTTTTGTTTTTTATGAACCCAACCTGAAAATCAGCTCTGTAACATACAAAACTCAATAAAAAACAAATATACTATTTAATCTCAAACGCTTTTACCGTATGAATATGGACAAATTTCTGAAAGCAAAAATTTTTTGAAAATTGAATTTTTAATACAATTATTTCTCATTTCTTTAATTTTAAAAAATTTTACTTTTTCATTAAATTTTTTTTAAAAATAAATAACAGCACCATCTACCTTTGTACTTCTCTTTTTCTTAGCTCGTCATTGTCTAGGATTTGAAAATTGTATAATTTGGACCAATCCGATGATCCTGAAGAAATGTAATTATGTTTTTTGATAAAAACTTAAATGGTTTTTGTCATGAAAAATTACGGAAGGTCACAAACGTCACGTGGCTTGAGTTTAAGCGTAGATTTCATTATTTATAGTATTTATTATCTCTATAGATAGTATCAACAAAGTTATGTTTTAAGTTCCAGTAATAATAAAATAACAAAATAAAGGAAATTGGAATGCTAACTTTTTTTTTTTATTATCTAATTACGGGGTAGTACATAAGCTGATTCACTGTTTCACGTATCACGTATTATCCGTATGATAACGCGAATCTCACGTTAGCTGTCGATATGTGATGACAGGCATCCTCAGCACTTGATAAATGACAACACAGTTCAGATCGCCTACTTTTTATTTCGAACAATTTTTTATTCGAAAAAAGTAAGTAAAAGCTTCTTTCAAATATTTTAAATAATCTTTAAATTTGCTAATTTTAGTCAAATAAATTTTGAAAAACGTAGAATTGATTTTTGGAATAATTATAAACAAGGATTTTAACTTGTTTACAAAATTAGAAAAAAAAATGGCTGATAGCTACTGTTTTTAAGTAATTTTGATGACAGAAATAAACAACTTTTTAAATAAAATTTCGGACCTGATAAGAATGAGTAAAAAAATTTTAAAAATAATCAAAAAATACTTTGGTGTTTCTTCTTAAGAATGATATATATATTTAAGCCGATAAAATTTATTACATCGTTTTTTTTTCATGCTATATTTTTTGTAGCAATTTTGTGGAGATACCTAATTTAAGCAAATGTGGCCGAGCGGTCAAGGCACGTCAGCGTATATGACGGTTCCGTATAGGATGCAGGTTCGAATCCTGTCAAAGAACGAATATTTTCTATAAAAATTTCTCGGACATTCAGGCCGGTAAATGTTATTTAATACTGTTTGTCATAAACAGAGCATTTGCTTAAATACTTGTATCTATAAATAACAACGTTAAACATAAAAATGTCTTTAATAAATAAATTGTCGGGCCTTGTCCATTTCTTAACATATATATATATATATATATATATATTCCAGTATCATTTCCAACTTATTCAAGATGATCTTCGTCCTCTCTAACTTTCTAACTTTCTTTCCTGGAGTAACAAGGTGCCTCTCATGTTTCACCTACGATTTCATTTTCAAGTCTTTTTCACTGCTCTTCGGACTGTCGTAGCTGAAAATCGTCTCTCTGGTGCCAAACGTCTTATGAATTGAGTTGGATCTTTTCTAATTGATCACTTTAGCTCTAAGTTTATATGACGATCCCTCTTCCTGTGGTGACCTCCTAATCCAGTTTTATTCTCTACTGTTCCCTCTTTTTTTAAACTTATTCACCGTTCTCGTGATGGACTTTGAAGATGGGAGATAGAATATGAATGTTGGTACCATTAATGACGAACTGAATGATCTTTTTCCTCTCACCATTGCTTAGTTGAGAAGACAGTTGGGCTGACACTAAATGATTTTAACCTGTTCTCTTTCTAGCTGAATAACTCAAAGGGGTTTCGGCGATTCTTACAACAAATGGTGTCAAGATGGCTAAACAGCTTATCTGAAGAAGAAATTCAATTAGTTTAGTGATATTTTAGATATTAAAAATTTTGTGGGATGGACAATTACACTCTTACACCCGATATACTAAAGGATTATCAGCACTGGGCCCCGGAGATCGCATTAAATCATGAAACCAAGGGTAACCACACAGTGTTGATTTTTATGTCCTCAATGTCAATCCATATATATTCCATCTCTTCTATTGAGCTCCCTTCTTATGTAGATCATTTCAAACAGTATCTTTCTATCGTCAGTTCAGGAAGGTTGTCCTAGCAAGAAAAACAGTGATTTTAAAAGTCCGTTGCATTGCGGTCATATTCAAACGAGGTAAAGCCTATGGAAGTTAATACAGGCTGGAAATCTGTAGTTCTGCTCTGAAGCGGATTGGTTATCAACATTAACAACATTCCGGCAAATCCTGTAGCCAGGCCGGCTCCAAATGTAATAACCTGTGTTTCTTCGGACCATGAAAAAGGCTTCCATAAACCATCGCCCAGACCTGTATACTGATCTATCTATCTATCTATCTATCTATCTATCTATCTATCTATCTATCTATCTATCTATCTATCTCGAATAGCATAAGGTCATCGTGCCAGACTGATATTTTTCGATCATATCTATCTATCTATCTATCTATCTATCTATCTATCTATCTATCTATCTCGAATAGCCTAAGGTCATCGTGACAGTCTGATATATATTTTTGATATCTATCTATCTATCTATCCCGAATAGCATAAGGTCATCGTGACAGCCTGATAAATTTTTCGAGCCTATCTATCTATCTATCTATCTATCTATCTATCTATCTATCTATCTATCTATCTCGAATAGCATAAGGTCATCGTGCCAGACTGATATATTTTTCGAACATATCTATCTATCTATCTATCTATCTATCTATCTATCTATCTAAATGTCTATCCGGAATATATCCTGATATATTTTTCTGACCTCAGTAAAAGAACCTAGTTTCTGTTATTTTTCCTGTTTATTAATATGAAATCAATCACGGATTCAAACTCTTTGAAACAGTTTTTAGTCGTGCCCGATCAACCGACCATCAATGTTTTGTTGCTTCAAAACTTTATCGATAATTAATCAGAGGCGATCAGTCAGAAGAGGAATTCAAAAGCTTCTCGTTTATTTTTACACCTTAAACAATTAATTAGCATTGTTTGTCATTTCAACTTCACAGCCACAATTCTTGATTTTTGTAACATCTAAAATTCTCTTTTCAAAAACCTTCAGGAAAGTGTCTCATTGCGCCTTCTCGAGCTAACGTCCTCAGCTGTTATGAAAATGAAAGAATATATTGAATCAATTGCTAGGTCAGCTGCTATTAAAACTAGTTCACTGTCTCGTGCGAGACACTTTCTCACATATCCATAAGACCATGCTTAGAATATTGGTCCTACATATGGTCCGATACAAATATTTAACTTGAGATCCTTGATAAAATCTAAAGAAGAATCAACAATATTATCGGTCACTTGCATACCACTGTAAGGTTACCTTTCTGGGTTTTTTTCTATAAATAGTTTCATGGTGAACCCTTCGCAGTGGTACCTGGACTTAAAAAAAATATTAAGCGCAGTACAAGACTGACGTTTGTGGTTTTTTACTTTCGAACTAATACCGTTGGGTAAGGTACAACTCCCTCTTTTTTCTCATCCCGACCCTTGGTTACAGCTTAAATATCAGAGAGCACTGGGATCTAGTTTTGGGTAGCAGGTAGACTATGAGGAAAATTCTGACACTTCAGTATCGGTAAAAAAAGAAGAAAAGAAACGAAATCCAGTCCACTAATGCAATTTACGGATAAAGACTGTGTTGTGCAGGAGAGTTTTCCTCTCTCGAAGCTATCTTACATATCTATAAGTCTACCATTCATCGATGCTTCGGTTGCCACATATAAGCCGGTGCTCTTGCTATTTGTTTGTAGCTCCTTAGTAAATTCCAAAGAAGAATCAGCAATATTCTTGGTCCTGCTCTGGCATTTGGACTTCATAAAGCCTATGTACGATAGGAAATTGCTTATGCGAACACTAACCATGAAAGTATTTATAGAAAAGGCAAAGGGAGGCAACCTTACGGCGATAGGAATATTTTGTACTACTTGCACCCCTGAAGATTATCTTGGAAGATGATCGAAAATACTTGGCAAATGAAAATAAAATAAATTTAAACAACTATAACACATTTCTCTCATCCTTTAACATCAATACACGGAAGATTATTCGTGAGCATGAACGTATGAACGGATCTTGTTAAAATTATCTGTCTATCTATCTATCTATCTATCTATATATATATATATATATATATATATATATATATATATAAGTGAAGATAGAAGTCAACACTTAGAGACGACAGTCTGTGTAATGCTAGATGCAATCGTCAGGCCAGGAGTGCCTTTATTTTTATCTCGGCTAATTATATATATACGGGTCAGTGGTGCATTGTGCCTAGTCTATATTTTTGTAGTCTAACTAATATTTTGGTCATAATGGTTTGCTAATTTGTTTATTATTTACTTTATTTGTTTGGGTTCATTGTTTTTTGTTTTTTTTTTTTTTTTCTATTTCGTCTATTCTAACAGGTGTGATTTGGTAATTTGTTTGGGCTAATTAATTTTGCTTAGTTTATTGTTATTTTGTTTATTTATTTATTTTTATTTTATTTTATTTTATTTTTTTCCGTTTTCGATTTTTAAGTAACATAGTAAAAATACGTTTTCATATCTGCATTTTGAGATGAGCTCGGATCTTTTATTTAATAATTTATTTTGGTCTGGGAAAGTAATGATAGCTATTTTTTCCTCCAAGAAAAGTTTGCAAGTTTTTGATTGGTCGTTGTAGGCTGATGATCTTTTCCTTATTTATTATTTGCCGGAGGGTAAAACCAGAACTCGCGAGTAATCTACACTTTTGAACACCTAGCAATGGAACAAGACGAATTGGTCGCCCATCAACTATCTATTTTGACCAGCGGTTTTGACCCAGAATGCTACTCCAATGATCTTCCAACTTTGATGCAGGACCTTGATGGTCATCGTGATAGACTCATGAATCTCTAAGCTAACTCAACAGAATAAAAAATACGCTCTAATAGTTGACACCTCACAAGTTATGCAGAGACTTGTATGATATTTTTTTATTCTCGCGGATTGTCGAGAGGCCTTATTTCTGTCTCAACTCCAATTACAATGAATCTTTTCGGTTACTTAAAGCTTTGATCCACTGTAGAAGTGGTATGGTGCCACTGCATGGATATAAACTAAAACCCTAGAGTCTAATCTTGATGGAACTTAAACTCGGATGCTAAGAGCTATACTTAACATCTCTTGGAGAAAACATTTAACTAGATCACAGATCTATGGATACATCCCTGATATTTCTACAATCTTAAGCGCACGCTGAATGCACTTTGTAGGATACAAAACAAGACCTCGCGAGTGATCTAATATTCCGGATACATAGCCATGGAGCAAGACGTGTTGGTTGCTCAACAACCGCCTACATTGACCAGTTATGTTATGACACAAAATGCCTTCCTAATGACCTTCCGACCTTGATGGTAGACCTTGATGGTTGACGTGATAGAGTCATGAATGTCCGAGCTAACTCAACCGAATAAAAAATACACTCTAATAGTTGACACCTCACAAGTTACCCAGAGACTTGAATGATCTTTTTTTATTCTCGCGCATTGTCGGGAGGCCTTATTTCAGTCTTAACTCCAATTACAATGACTATTTTCGGTTACTTAAAGTTAATATAAAGATTTACGAAGCGTAGCATAAATGTGATACAAGGCCTGATTTATGGATTACCCGGTTAGGGTCGTACTCATCATTCAATTGAAATTGAATTGATATATGCTTGACAACCATTACACCTCGTGGAAGTGCCCTTTTGCAGGTTATATATACAGACATACTAAATATTTTTTGTCTTTATATAGGATGGACTTTCCTATTCGATTCTTAGGTTTGGGGTCTAACAATTCAATATGTTCAAGTTTTTATGCCTGATATGAATTTTCAGTCCTTCTAGTGATTTGCTGATCATGCCCCGAATGATGCAAGAGTGAGTGTTGGGGGACAATGTAGGTATTAATGACGACGATCCTTTTTGTTTTGGTATTCTTTCCTCAAATTTTGAAAAGGGACACTTTCAAAATTTTTGATTCCGTCCAAGCAACGTGCTCTCCACTCCTTACTCTTCCGACCGCCACCTGAAAAATTATAAGTGGAATTTTTGATTGCTCATCAGTTTGTCTTTAAACGCGAGCAATGACTTCTCTACGTTTCTTTGTCCAGAGTGAAGCTGGCTATACACGAGGACCTTAGTTATGTCATCATAACTCTGAAGACATGGTTAGTCCACATCATTTCCGATTGCAAAATAACAGCTTGAATGCATCTAAATTTTTAGAGTGAAAAGTCCAACATTTTATTTTCAAGGTGTATCCACAGAGGGTCCGGAGGTACGCCCTGTAGAAAATATCAATGTTTGTAATATGTGATCGATCTAGTTTCTACGATTATGACCCATACAAGAGCGTTGTAACAACACTTAGTCTATTGTGTCTCGGTATACACCTGTCTCATTCCAGTGGCGATGACCGAGTTTACCAAATGCATTGGTGACTTTCGCTATGTGAGTGACAATCTCGCCATCGAGAAAGGTATTTTTTGCAACCTACAGAAAGTTACTGAACAGAATAATCACACGAAGGTTGATAATGAAGGATAATACTTAGGACAAGAACAACACATATAAGATTCGCCAGCGTCGCGTAGAAGAATAATCAACTGTTAGAAATGAGTCAATTGAATTCCACAATGAATCTCCAACTGAAGGATATCTACCAATCGCCGAATATCTAAAAGGCCGAATTTAATGTGGGGGTATCCGAGCCCGTAGGCTCGTCCAAAAATTCTCCGTAGACCCTGTATTAAACGTGGTCGGGTAGCAGTTTCCCGAGACGAGACTCTGCCATTCGACAGAGCCTCGTCTGGGGATATTCTTGGCCTGGAGGCAGATAGTTTGACCAGTTCAGCTGGAGACGAATTTCCAACTGCAGACCAACATACAGCATTTACTACAGTATTTATGTTAATGGAGATATATTCATTAAGTCTGTAGGTATTCTACAACAGTATTGGAACTCCCTTTTCCTATCTAAATATGTAATAATTTTCTCATATTTGAGATTCTTATCCTCAATCTTAATATAATTCGGAAACTGGTGTTTTTTGCTTGGCTCTATCAATTTGCTTCGAAAGACAACGTGCGTGGTGGTCGTCAATTTCTCAATGCTAATGGTAAGCCCGAAGGCTATTCATCCATTAGAAAATCGATGGACAACTTTGTGAGCCTCTTTTAATGATGTTCCTACGAGTGCAGCTTCGCCTGTGTTCTCAAAAGCTTCTAACCTGGAAAAGACTGGTGGTTGAAAAGTCAATCACTTGGATGGGACTGGATATTAACACTTGAGCAAATGACCCCCCACCATCCGTAAGTCTGGTCAACAGGACTGATAAATGCTTTTAAGCATTTATATATATATATATATATATATATATATATATATATATATATATGTGTGCGTGTTTTTACATATATATATGTGTGTGTGTGTGTATATATATATGAATATATATATATGTATATGTATATATGTATATGTATATATGTGTGTGTATGCGCTTCCGCGTGTGTGTTTGCAAGTTGTAAAATAAAGTTTAAATTATGCTACATTTATGGATAAATGTATTCAATATAACGAAGAGTGTGTGTATAAATATAAACGTAGACACTGAGATCAACAGCAAGTGGCGATAGTCTGAAGAAAATATTTATATATATATATATATATATATATATATATATGTAGATATGTTAAAGAAATGCAAAAACGTACCTGAATCAAAAAATCTTATCCAGATATAGTCACAAACAAAAAAGTAAAAAAAACAAAACAAACCTAATTCATCAGTAAAGTGCTCGAAGCCTAGATTTTCCTAGCCCGAGCACTATCAAAGGATGGCCCTAGCCGTAACCCGAGTTTCATGCTTAGACAATCTTCAGACGAATTGTACGCAAAATCTCTCTCTTTTATCTATCTGTATATATATATATATATATATATATATATATATATATATATATATATATATATTGTTGCATTGAAAGTTCAGAATAAAAAGTAAATCTAAAGCTACTTAAGTTTCACATTCGACACGATGGATCGTAAGTCCAGTGTAAAATTTTAGTCCATTATATATATACTTCTATATATATTCATTAAATCAATGAAAGTTCAACAGAATTTGCGGTCAGCAGATGTTCAATAAACCTATAGAAATTTTTATCTGGTCTCATATTTATGCCGATAGGAAGGAATGCTAATCATAGACTCCAAATTTGAAATCCTTTACAATGTCAATTGAAGTTTTATTCGTTGATTACATTTAACTCTCGTTTACATTGTAGAATTTGCGCTGGCCTAAAAAAATAAATTAAATTCTCATTTCACGTATTTTAAAGTTTATTTATATTTTATATATATATATATATATATATATATATATATATATATATATATATATATATATATATATATATATATATATATGTTTATATTTGAATAATGTAGATATATTGTGTCTATTAATTTATTTTAATCCTCTTAAATTCCTTGATCAATTTCATAATGTTGTTATTAAACTGATTAAGAAAGAGGCCGTATTTTTTTTTAATTTATTTCCGTAGTACATTTTGTTGATTAAAAATATATAAATTAAGTTACCTTCCTTAGATATTCTTGACGCTAATTTTTAAATTGATTATAACAGAGCGCGTGTCATGCGCATTTACAAAAAATCACAACACTATCAATGAAATTATTTTTTTTGCCTTAGAAATTCATCCCTGACAATGATGAGATTGAAAGTACTTAGGAAAATAAAAGAAATAACAAAGACTACTGCGTCATTCTTAATCAGTTTAATAACAACACTAAGAAATCGATTCCTGAATTTGAGAGGAGTAAATTAAAAATAAATAAACACGATAGGTCTAGACTAATCAACCAAATATGCTTGAATGAAGATATGCTGCTAAAATATAGATACATAGAAATCGCTTCACGGACAAGTTTTCCTAAAAGAAATATCGTCTCGGTGAATAAATAGTGTCTCTAGCAATGAACACACAAGCCGACGGCAGCAATTTTTTTGGAATTTTTTTCAGAGGAAGAGCTAGGAATTAGGGATGTTTATGCAATAATAAGTGTGAGCTGCAAAGTTTTGGGATATAGCAGAAGGCAGCCTCCCAATAAACCTTTTCAATGACAGTGTCATTTCTCACTTTAGAAAGATTCTAAAACGTAGACGAAACCAACTCTCATTGGACAAAATTTTTAGGGAAACAGAGGTACTGCCAGTCTCAAGCCGGGTCAAGTGGTGCTAAGAGAGAAGAAAAGAAAAGAGAATAAACACTAGAAAGAGAGTTACCAGATTTTTTATGGTAGGGTATTCCTCTTCCAAAAATTAACATCACTCACCATCCTTTCCTCACCACTATCGTCTTTCCCCACCCTGAAAAGGTACGGCAAAATTAAATTATGTTTTTGTCTATATTTTATCTGTTTAGTATTGTGTTTATCTTTTTGTCTGATTTAAATATTTTCATTGGTTTTGTGTACGAATTTTTGCACAAAGATCTCTTGTAAAAATTTAAATAAGCAATCACCTGTGGTCTATGAACGGATTAATCCATTTTACATTGAATTCTATAGGGAAAATATTTCAGGTTACGAATGCAGTTCAGGAACAAATGAAATTCGCAATCCGAGGTTCGATTACATATATTCATATATTCGACAGCCTGTGAAGTTTACGTATCCATAAAGCACTCTAGTGCAGAGAATGCAAGTCCCCTATTGGAGAATATATGTCGAATGATGGGATTAGGAGTCCGAATTACGCCCACAATTTTCAGGATACCATTACTGAGCGTCAGTACAACTGGAGAAATTTCAAGAAGAGAAATTCGAGAAGCCAAGAATGCCATGGCCCAAAGACAATCAGAGTGCTGCTTTTCAAATCTTGAACAAGAAATCTCTTTAATACGTACAAACCATTTAAGCCAGCAAATCAGATTTAATCTGGAGAGTTGTGCATGACGTTTGTCTTGAGTCGTTTACTGTGGCAACTGCAAGTGGTGATTGGAAAGAGAAGCGACTAAACAGACGACAGATTCAAAAAGGTAAACTCAGAGCAAGGCAGAGAGTTGTGAAAGCCGAATCAATGAAGCTCCAATTCGTGAGAGGACAGGCCGTAAAGACAAGCTTGATGATATTAAAAAAGGGACGGTAGTGATCGCTAGAGTTGAGAACTAAAGAAAATGTCGGAAGAAAAAGCGACAATCTCAGAGATCCTTTACAATAATCCTCTATTGCTAAAAAACTTTACTGAGACTAAGAGCTACAAACTCGACTCACCACAGAATGAACTCAAGAATCTGCTAAGTATTCTGATGCTTGCAAAGATATTCCAATCTTTCATATGAATGACCTAAATAGGTCCCAAGTTCCAGAGGTCATGAGGGAAAATCAAGAAGTTTTCCGCAAATCCTATGCCGGTAGTACATCTGGAAATAAATGTAATATCCTGCAAATTATATATAAATAGTCCAACCGTCCTCAAGTAACTCACTATCCTCCCCCAGAGAGCATGGAAACAAGGTATTGTATCGCAAGAATGGTACCCGGTGGATGGCATTTAGATACCTAAGGAAAAGGATGCAAAATGCATTATATATTTCCGCACCATCTCCCTCTTGAATATAGAGAGGCAAATATTTTTTGCTCCTTACTCGTTGTATGACGGAATTTCTGCTAGGTAACCATTACATTAACACAGCTGTCCCGGAGGCTGGGATACTTGGTTTCCCCAGCTATATGGAGCATTCACACGTGATTCGGAACTCTATCTTATCAGGCAAACAAAATAAAACGAAGCGAAGCTTCTTGAAATTTGGCTTTATCTCGCGAATGACGATGGATCAGCTCCTCGTGAACTAATTCGAATGTCCCTCAAATATTTCAATTTCTCTAGTAAGGTTGGGGAAATTATAATGAAATACTTCAGAGCAGCGTTTATGCAGTTTGCCGTTGGTAGCTACACCACCAAGTGGCAAGCCGTCGAGGACGGTATCACGATGGGGTATGTGAGTGTTTACCACTTCTTTTCATTATATCCATGGAACTTATATTAGGGAGTGCAGCCGACGCAGCAAAGGGAGTAATGACTACGGAAAAAACGGTCCTTCCTCCTTCATGGTGCCGTTAAAGGTCGGTACTGATGAACTGCTGTAGCGCACTTCATGTGGGCGAGAATGAACTCTCAACCGAAAAAAAGCAAGCGCTTATCATTACTCAGAGGATCTGTCAGGGAAACTCACTTTTGCATTGTAAGGGTGACATTATCTCGACAGTCAGAGTCTGTGGCCGTTGCAGGCGTGTTAGATGTCAAAACTGACACAAAATTGTCGACAATAGAAACCACAGAAAAAGCAATATCTCGACGGCAGATCAAGGAGATTTGACCCAAATCAATCGAGCTGGCCTGGTCAGCAGAAGCAAACAGATTTTTTTTTTCTCCAAAACAGGTTCCAAAGGGAAAACTAGACATGGTGATTAAAGAAATTATGAATTTCGAGGAAGACCACCGAACAGCTGATTCTGTTTCTTAGTCCAAACAATGTGCTTCGACGGCATGGAGTGATATTTGTGGGTGTACACTAACATCGGAGTATGCGCATTATATCAAAGTGATCGGGGCACTTTACGTTACATGCTCTCTGCATGCCCACAGATGTTCACGTGGCGTCATAAGAAAGTGCTGGAAGTGGTCATGGACTTAGTCAGTACACAATGCCAACAAGCAGCCTGTAACGGCCAGAGAGACTAAAATCTGTTTTCATAAGGAAGATGAACGGCCTGTGCGAAAGACACATATAACTTCCGACGCGACGCTATTGACTGGAGCCTGTAATTGAAAAGTGTTAGTTGAACTTAGAAGACCTCGGCAATTTCCGGTACACATCATTCAGACAGACGCATGCCCTGACATTGTAGCTGGTCTGATTCAACGAAGTGTGTCCTCCTAGTAGAATTAACGGTCCCATGGGAAGAGAACAGGGAGGAGGCGCAGGAGCGAAAGAAATACCCCTACGAATCGCTAAAATCCGACTGCGTGGAAAAGGGGTGGGCATTTCATTTGCTACCTGCTGAAGTCGGGTGCCGTGGATTTCTTGGACATTAAATCGTTAACTTTTTTTTGAAGGTGGGCATCACTGGCCGGAACCTGAAGCGTGCTTCACATCGTCTTCAGGCGTCAGCTCAACAGGCATTGAGTTGAATCTGGTCAAGATGCAAAATAAACACAGTTAATAAAAATCATGATCGCAACGCAATGTTACTTCCGACGGACGTGATACACATCTGTTTACCCTCCATTCTACGTCATTGATAACGGTCGCTACGAGCGAGTTCTGTACTGGGTAACGATCAAATACACACGCTTTTAACACAACTTTTGAAATCTGACTTTCATTTGCACAAAACTCAAAAGTACTGACACGTCGACACACACACACACACACACACACACACACACACACACACAAAAAAAAAAAAAGAAAAAAAAAGAGACTTTGTCCGGTGGCAAAAAAAACTGCTAGTGAAGTCAGGGGTGGCAGTACAGTCTTAGCCACCGAATCTGTATTACCTCCCATCGTTGGCTGCTGACCAAGGCAGGGTATTGCACGTATTTTCACAAGTTGTACGTAGAAAAATATATATGTATGGGGTCACTTCGATTTGATGTAAAAGTAAGCAAGCTAGATCAGTCATGATTGAACAGTGAGTTCGATCCTCACTGGGTGCTACAAAGTTTCAGCCTTTTGCCATATCTAAAATTCATTTACTTAATAGCTATATAGTGCGTGCGTGTGCGTCTGTCTCTCGGGGTGTGCGTGTGTATGGAGTTCGAGTGGGACACTTTTGCGCCGTAAATCAATTCGCTTATATAATGTCTTTACTGGGCGCTTGTGCCAGATTAATCAAAGTATTTGCTTCCGTTATTTATTAATCAAAGTATTTAACTAAGTATTTAACTAAGTATTTAACTAAGTATTTGCTTTCATTTCTCTCGACAAAGTGTTTTTGAAACAAGGTTCATTAAAACTGCATCTCATCTGAACTTCTGAATGAAGATAACGTTGGTTAGACTAAAATACTTATTCTGTTGACGACAGCAAACCTTAAGTTTTAAACAAAAAGTAAAAATAAGAATAATTAGGAAACTTACAGTGCGTAACAGCTGTCGATACATAATTACGGTTAAATACAAAAGAACTCATGGACCCAATACAGACGACTTATACATATTTCTCCATAAATGACGATCACAGGGGGCAAGGGTTTCCGATTAATTCTTTGCTTCGAGACAAAGCCGACTTCACAACGCATTTCGATTGATCCACAACTTCATCTCAAACGCATTGCCTTTTTTCCCCTTTGTACAAAAATGGCGACTGGGAGGGGCAGGTAACTGTGTTCGGCTTTCAAATTCCATCTTAAACGTCCGTGTCGCTGCCTCTTAAGGCCGTCTTCATCTGATCAAATAACGTCTTGCATATCGCCTTTCTTTGTCCCAGTCCAACCGTTACACAATTGGAAATCAATTCATCGATTTTGGACAGGAAAAAAATCAAGGAATGAAAGCGAATATACCCAGACTACTTCTGTCTTTCTTCATCTTTTTCTTCGTTGAACTCAATATACTGGCTCTTATTTTTAATATTTGGTGTAGAATCTTTTAAACAACAAAAACAACATCTATTATTATTATTATTATTATTATTATTATTTTCAGGTTTCTAATATTTCTTGGAACTATTTTGAAATTGTTTTCTTACAGACAAAGTTCTTTTTTGCATTATAAGGATGGATATCGGCTCGGAATGAGAAGCCGGGGAGCGGAGTTCGAATTCCAGTCGGGTTCGTTTCATTCAATTACACGCAAATACACTTGGGAAATATATGATTCCGTCTCGTTTTCCCCTGCTACGGGTTAAATAGTAAGACTTGTATTTGAAGAAACCGCTGTTTAAAAAAAAATGTTTAATACAATATTTACCAGCAAAAAAGTATTATTCTTACAGTTTGGTTTTAAATAACACAAAAAGGGTTGATAAACCGAAAAAAACAAAACGAATCACTCAATCGAAACAATTGCATTAGAAAGAAGTTATTTTTTTAAGATTTGTATTCACCATTTTTATTTTGTTTTAACTTCAAATTAGCTTTTCGTTTTTCTTTCTTTATTTATTTTTCTTTCTTTATTTATTTTTCTTTCTTTCTTTTTTCTTTCTTTCTTTCTTTCTTTCTTTATTTTTTCTTTCTTTCTTTTTCTTTCTTTCTTTTTTCTTTTTCTTTCTTTCTTTTTTCTTTCTTTCTTTATTTTTTTTTCTTTCTTTTTTCTTTCTTTCTTTTTTCTTTCTTTCTTTTTCCTTTCTTTCTTTATTTATTTTTCTTTCTTTCTTTTTTCTTTTTTTCTTTTTTCTTTCTTTCTTTCTTTCTTTCTTTCTTTCTTTCTTTCTTTCCGGTTTTCCTTTTTAACGATTTCGGAGCGGCTAACGGAATATCTCGCGATAAAATAAACTATTTCGATTCATTTTGTGAAGAGAGTGAATAGGTTAGTAGTTCGAAACAAGGTATCCATGGTGGTGAAGCCATTAAAAAATATTTCTTAGTAACACCTTCCAAGATATTATGGCAATATGATATCGCTCACTCTAAAATATCACACCCTTAACTGACATTTGGTATGATTCCTAGCAAGTTGAGTTGAAATACGAAGAGGTGGTAGATTAGCCATCTACGCTCACTGAGGAGATTTAGTGAGAGGTAATAATAAGAGAGAGTGGGAGAAGGGAATTCCCCGAAATTATTAAGTAAGCCGACGAGAAAAGTGATTTAAAGAAATCCCCCTTTGCGCCGTGCCTCAAGTCAGTTTGACCGAATGTCAATAAATACGAATGCGCGAAGCCAATTTGTCAGACAGACACGGGAGAGAGACGGCAGAAAGAGAGAGAGAGAGAGAGAGAGAGAGAGAGAGAGAGAGAGAGAGAGAGGGTTCCAGCGAGACGCCCTACGTGATTGCCTGCCGAAGTTAACTCCCCACGACTTCAGCCTTGTGCCGAACTTTACCAAAACGTGGAACCACTTCTTAAATTCTGTTGTTCCCAGGTCCACCCTGAACAGAGGTGGTAACAATTGTTAGGGTCCCAGCTATGGGCAAATAGTGAACCACCCAAAACAAAAATTAAAACGCTATGAAAGTATAAAAATACATATTTATGACAAACATTACCAGCAAGACATATTTTTAATAATAAAAATACCAGCAATATATATTTATAGTAAAAATTATCAACAATACATATTTATTGTAAAAATTAACAAGAGTGAATTTACATTATAGTTGAAATAATTTAGATTTCGGCACTAAATAAGCCACAGATGTTGATATGACACGAAACAAAATGAACCAAACAACCAACACGAAAGAACTCTTCTCTGACATTAATTCATACAATATCCTAATCAAACTGTATTCCAAAATATAACTTAAATATAAACTACAACATAAAACACACATATAAACGCCACTAGTCAATACAAGGTATATGCATGAAAGATGAGTATCATCTACCATGTATTCAACTGTGAAAACAGAATAACATATATCATATATTTATTGCTTGGAAGATCCCAAGAAAATTATATTTCAGCATTAAATGTCACATAAAGACTTGATATATCATTAAACAATCAAAACAAACGCCTTAACAGAATGTATATATAATTAGATTTCGGCATTAAATATGCCACATAATTAAATCAATCAACCAAGCTACCTTCCATATAACCCGCGATCGACATATTCTTCAATGTCTTTTTCTGTATTACGTCCTGGAAATTCAAAGTGTCTCTTTCTGATTTTAAGGATAAATATCCTTTTTGCTCCTATTTTCCCTAAAACTTCGTTGTCTTTCACATCTGCAGTTTGCTTTGGTTTGGTTTGTAAAATAAAACAAACCAAACCAAACTTTTAATTTAATGCCGACAAGATTGTTTTTGCTGGTAATATTTTTCTTCAAAAATGTATTGCTGGTAACATTTTCTTTACATAAAAAATGTATTGCTGGTAATATTTTCTTAACTTAAAAATGTACTGCTGGTAATATTTTCTTTACTTAAAAAATGTACTGCTGGTAATATTTACTTTACTTAAAAAATTAAAAATGTACTTTACTTTAAAAATATTTTCTTTACTTAAAAAATGCTGCTGGTAATATTTAAAAAATGTACTTTATTTTCTTTACTTAAAAATGTACTGCTGGTAATATTTTCTTTTACTTAAAAAAATGTACTGCTGGTAATATTTTCTTTACTTAAAAAATGTGGTAATATTTGCTGGCAATATTTTCTTTACTTAAAAAATGTACTGCTGGTAATATTTTCTTTACTTAAAAAATGTACTGCTGGTAATATTTTCTTTACTTAAAAAATGTACTGCTGGTAATATTTTCTTTACTTAAAAAATGTACTGCTGGTAATATTTTCTTTACTTAAAAAATGTACTGCTACTTAAATATGTTTCTGGTAATATTTTCTTTATTTTCTTAAAAAATGTACTGCTGGTAATATTTTCTTTACTTAAAAAATGTACTGCTGGTAATATTTTTCTTAAAAAATGTATTGCTTGTAATATTTTTTTTTTCAAAATTTCATTGCTGGTGATAATTTTTACAAAAATTTATAGCTGATATTAAAACCTATTTTTACACCTTGGTAATGTTTTGATCCCAGTTTGGGGATTAACTATTTCTCCATAGCTGAGACCCTAACAAGTGCTACCATCCCGGTTCATGGTGAAACAGGAAACACCAGCAATTAGGAGGTGGTTCCACGCTCCTCAAAACCTTCTGATCAGAAGCCTTGCTGCTGAATGTAGTTTATCGTCTTAACCAGAACGCCCAAATATTCAATCCGTGGTATCCTCAGCATCCTTTTGTAGAACTATATGTATGGTGCCTCAAGTCTCTTCTTTATCTATGATGTTCTTGTTGAACATTTACCGCATATAGGTCTCATATTACGTAAGAGTTTAGTACTGTTTTCCGTGTTTCTAGTGAAATTTTCTTTTTTCTTAGTACTTTGCTGATCTTCTAGAAGGCATCTTTTGATATCCCGATGCGCTTTCGAATCTCGATAATGCGTTTTTCGTTAAAATTATCTCCAGGTATTTAATTTTTTTGTTCTTACTTGATGTTGGTATTCCCTGTTCGTAGTTCGTATTTTGGGCTGTTCCTCTTGTTGACACGATACATTCTGTTCTTTAAATTGATGGTTAGTCTTTTCTTCTCACCTTCCTTTACTAACTTCTGTCGGAGTTCCAGTGGTTTCCGTTTTGGGCCTTCTATCAACATTGTGTCATTTGCATATCTTTTGAGTATATCCGCCAATGATAAATCCTAGTAAGACTTCTAATCCTTTAAAGACCATCCCGCTCTGAATGTTCCTGCAATGGCGTGCTTATTAAATCCGAGGAAATACTTCATTTGCATATTTAACCTTGTTATTTTTAAATGCTATTGTTTTATTTTTCTCTTTTTTTCATTATTTGGAAAAGCAAGTGTTTTGTTTTGCAGACATCACTGCTACGCTAAACAGATGTTTCAAAGAAAGCCTTACGCGGCAAAAAGGGGTATGTCCAGAAATCGCAACATAAACGTAGTTGGTTATTAACTAAGTGTAAAAAGGCGACCCACCGTTCGAAGGGCCGATTGTTACACGTTTAAGAATTGGTTGCAGGAAAGTGATCATTTTTTTTTTTGGTGAAAATTATGACTGAATATGCAACGATATTTCCACACTGTCTAATTTTCATGTATAAACTGTCAAAAAGTAAGAATAATTTAGGCAATAAAACATAAAAATGACGATGTGATAGGTACAAGAAAATTAGATGCGAGGTTTACCAAAGAGATTCTGATATTAAAAATAAAGAAAATGGGCCGTAAATTGGTGAACGCAGAAAGGGATGAAAGGAGATGCAATACAAGTAACAAAAAAAAGTTGTATAACAAACAAATAAATTAGGGAACTTGTTGGACGATGATACTTATACGGTGAGATTTTCAGGTATTCAAATCTCATACTCTTGCTTTTGGCGCCATTTTTTGTCTCGCGAGCCGTTACAGTAATTTCCGAACTTCAAAAAATTCACGAAAGAACTGGTCGACTAAATAAGTATAATCTTTAGTTTATGATTGAATGTGATGGTGTAGGAGCAATAGAAAGCGTGAGAAATTACTTTTCTGACTGAATAATAATGCTATGGATTAAAAAAAATGACCCCCCATCCCCGCCATAGATTTATTTGTTTGACATAGAGGGGGAATCGTTCTTTTATAGTTGAATATATTGGTGTAATAATATAGAAAGGTAACGAAAATGGTTTCCTCATTGAATAATAACGCTATGGATTTTTTTAACTAAAAAAATGAATCAAATACCCCAAAAGAATTATTTGTTTGACTTAGACGGGAAATCGTTCTTTTATGGGTGAATATCTTGTTGTAAGAACATAGAAAAGTAACTAGAATGCTTTCCTAACTGAATAATAATTGTACTGAAAAAAATACGCAAGTGTAGGTTTTAAGAAAGCTTTATTCAACTGAAAATACAAGGTTCGCGTATATTGTCCTTTTATAGTCCCAGTAATCAGAAACAGCTCTATCAACAAAACAAGAGGTGACCACACTTGATTATTCATAGCAATAAAACTATGAATATATATAACTTATAAAAAATTAGAAAAAAAATACAGTGACACAATAATAGAAATTTTTTGTTAAGAATTTGCATCCTTGCTAATTACAGATTATGGTTTCATATATTTATTTTAGTAGCGCAGCCGACACGCTGTGATAAGACAAAGAAATGAGATAAGATTTTGCAATATGACATATTAAAAACAATAGATAAATGTCTTTAGCAAAATTATATGGTAATATATCGTTCTGGAAAATAACAATTTTTTTTAAAGAACATAGAAAGAAGAAAACACTTATACACAAAATCATAAAAAAGAGAGCGGCAAATTCTTGGATTCATACATGAGAAAATAGAGCTTGGAGAATGAGATCCTCACAAAACATATTGAAGACAAGAGTGACAAAGGAAAACAGTGACCATCCTACTTAAAAAAGCATGTGCATATAGTTAGCAGAACAGGAATTTCATAAGATGCTATTGATAATATTAGCCGTTTCTCTACAAGGAAACATTTGGCATTTATTGGCCAATCAGCCAATAGTGAATTCCGTAATAACCTATCTTTTTCTTAAAACAATTTCTCAGGAATATAGTTTTTTTTTTTTTAAATCCAGTAGCTGTTATCGCTCTTTCCAGTGTTGATGAGGGTTTTCTTCTGAACCTTCTATTTGAAGTAGTGTGGAATGTCAACATTTTGATTATGTCATTATTTTCTCTTCTATTTATATATGCCATCCGTTTCAGTTGTTGCTGATGTTGGTATTCCTCAAGTGATGTGTTTTTTGTTATTTGGTAAAATTCTTTCTTTGTGATATTGTAACGTGAGTCCGCAATGTTCAAAGAAGGATAATCTTAAACAAGACCTTTAGGTATCACACGGTCACAGCCCTTTTAAAACTTTGTTCTAAGAATGCGGCTGTATACAGCTGATAGTTTACACATTTCTGAACGGGTTTGGCGCCATACAGGGCATCCATATGAAAGCTTTGAATTGACTGTAAGCTTTTTAAGAACATGATTCAAGATTCCATATTGATGTTTCGGCTTTGGAGTAATCTCCCGTGTTGCGCAAAACTACCTCTGTTCAATTACTTTAAACCTATACTAACTTTTATAGCTTATTCACGCGCCAAGGTAACTGAGGTATTTAGAATTTTTTTCATGGATTCAGGTGATGTGCCATCACTGCTTTCATTCAAATTCCAGATCATAGTTTCTATTTAGGGAGGGTTTATCTCGATTCCTCTTTTTTGGAACACTAAAGAAGATTTTGATTTTCCGTTTAACTCTAGAACACTAACCATCAATTAAAGTTACACCACTACTAACTATGGGTATATCATACCAGATTTTGAAAATATCAAAAAAATATTAAATATAAATCTTTATTTAAAATATTTTACATGCAGGCACTTCAAATTTTGTACTTTGAGTTAACATTAATAGGAACTGAAAAAACATTTTTTTTAGGTAAGAAAATCGGGTACTGAAAATTGTAATTAAAAATAGGAAAATTTGCGCTGGGTACTATATAACCATGGTTAGTGTTCTAGGGTTAAGGTCATTCTTAACTCAACTACGAATACGTCCTGGGTAAGACGTTAAACTACATCCGAGTCCTAGGTAAGACGTCAAACTACGTCCAGAAGCAAGGCCTCTGATCAGGAGGTTTTGAGGAGCGTGGGACCACCTCTTAATTGCTGGTGTTCCCAGGTCCACCCTGACCGAGTGTGGTAACACCTGCTAGGGTCCCAGCTATGAGCAAATAGTTAACTGTTACCAGCATTACTCTTTTTGAAAAAAAATTATTACCACCAATACAATTTTGAAGGAAATATATTACAAGAAATAGATTTTTGACAAAACAAAATATTACCAGCAATAAAAAAAATTGTCGTCATTAAATAACCCATTGAGGTTGATAAGCCGTAAAACAAAATAAACCAAACCAATCTAAACCAAAGAATACATATTCTATTCATAAGAATCTATCCTAAAAATGTTGTTGGCATTAAATAACCCGTTGAGGTTGATATGCCGTCAAACAAAATAAACCAAACCAATTAACTATGAATGCCTATGTCATTGGCATTGCCACCTCATATATTCGCCTCAAGATGGAAAGCGGGATGTTATCTTCTCTTGGTAGATTTGTTGGCATGTGATATAGAAGTCTTAGATAAATATTGCTAAGATGAGATGATCATGGTTCTCAACAACTTCTTGTGCTAAAAAGCACAAGAAGTTGTTGAGAACCATGATCATCCATGTTCTGAAGAGGCATGGCACGTAGAAGAAGAATATAGCGTCTATACTGCTAACAATGTATGCTTCGATTTGAACTTTGGTTCCTTGAAGAAACCGGTATTATTTTCTTCCATGTTGTTTTTATTAATCACTTGTTCTTTCGTGTGACAAATTCCGTTAGCGAAAATGAAATAAACTGTTTAGAAAATAAAAAGGAATAAAGTAATTGTCAGGGAATGTAGATACTAAAACTGAATTATATGAAGTCTTCATCATTTAGTTACCCTTGGATATTCTATAATAAATGAAAAACAAGGTCACAAGAAAACGAGAATAATTTTAACAATCAGCCGATATGGCGACACTGAACCAGTAGCACAGAGAAAAAAAAATCAAATTAACGAAGAAACATTTGAGATCAAGTGCAGTTTTTGAGAGGAAAGAAGACTTCAATTGGATTTTAGATTCTTGGCCCTAATTTGACAATCAAAGATTTGCAATAAGCCAAATGAAGTGGCGACACGCTGTTTAATTACACGCTGTGCGCAGCGTAAGCGTTGCAAGATCTTAACATATCAGCAGATGAATGCATGTATGTGTGTGTGAGATTATTCAGTTTAGTGCCAATGTGTTAAAACTTTCTATGTCTTTTACGTACATCTTAAACAAAGTAAAATGGAGATAATTCTAAAACTTATGCATCAGTGTTTAAATGAGTATTTATAAACCCCAAAACATGCCTACCCCACCAAAAATGGTTATGCTTTGTAGTCATGGTTTTAATGAGAGTTAAATATATATTTTGAGTGTTTATCAAGAGAAACGATGAGTCAGTCCATTGATTTAGAAATTCTTTAATGTCTGCTTTCTCCATTAGTAAAAGAGATGTGCAAAACTTTAGAGACAGCTTACCAAATAACTTACTTTTTTTTCTAAATAAGAGCAGCTGCACAATGTATTACGGGAATCATTTTGTGGGTATGTCTGTCCAAATATATTCCATGGTATTCCACTAAGGAAATTGGGCCTAATAGGTATAGATGCAACGATTTGTTGGGGTCAGCATTACTCTCCATAACTGCTCAATAGAGCGAGTTCTGGAACGGACAGAAGAGCAGGAAGTTAGTCCACTGCTCGTAAAAGGAAACAAATCTGTGTTAGATTATACCATTAATATTTGTGTTATCTTGCTGGGATACGCCATTACCATCTGGAAACCGCGGCATCATACAAAAGTCCAAATTGTCTCTAAAAAGATATGTGTATATCACAACTGTAGAAAAAGATAACAATTCCATGACTAAAGCTTACAAATTTCAACAGGGTACACAAAACTTCATTTTATAATTGAAATGAAAGAATTATAAGTATACAAAGTACTTACATTTAGAATTGCTAATAATTATTAATTTCTACCAGTATATTTTATCATTTTTATTTATTGTCAAGTCAGAAGCGTGAATTATCTATAAATCATGCGGTCCTTATGTGTTTACTTTTAACTATCAACAATTTAATGATTAGATGACAAAGGCAAAACGATTGGAATTATCAAGTTTTACATCTATAACAATATTTTTACTTCTCAGAAAAGAATACAAAAACATATTGTATGTTTACATTATATTCTAGTAGTATCAGATGGTAGTGTCATATTTTCTTATGTATTTACCTTTATCGTCTTTCTGATTCTCGGAAATTGTATTTTTTTTTTCTCTTACTATTAACTCGACAAAGTGAAGTTACTTTGAATCGAAAGAAATATTGTTTCGAAGTTTAACTAAATTGAAACCTATGTACAGGGTGGAAATAAAATCACTATAAAGTTACTGATAATAAATAACAACAAAGCATTGAAGCAGGTGGCTTGCAGTTCAAACAGTATCAGTAATTAATTTACTATTGGTTAACATGGCATTTTATTTTTATTAACCAGAACTATTTTAATAATAAATTTCTGGACTGTTGATTAATTGCTTTTTATTCATTGTTATTGTATCTACCTGTATAGTCACTTTACTGCCACGGTGTGTATCTATCTATCTATCTATCTATCTATCTATCTATCTATCTATCTATCTATCTATCTATCTCTATATATATATGTATACACACATATACACACACACATATATATATACGCATATATATACATACATGCACATACAGACACACACACAAACATATATATATATATATATATATATATATATATATATATATATATAATATGTGAAAATATATAGAAAATAGGAAGGAACTGGTTAGGTAAATAATCCAAAGTCCCTTAGTATTTTAGTTATTATTTTTAAAAATAGTGCTCGATACAAAAGTAGAGCATAAATATAATTATTTATTTAAAAATATGATTCCAAATCGCGACATAAAAGTCCCATGCTTCAAAAACAAGAGCCGAAAACTTCAATATAATTATTTAAATTATTTAAATTAAATTGAGTTAAAATAAGCTCTGTTCCATCTTCAAGCGAAATTTTTTGGAATTTCGCTTGAAGATGAACAGAGCTATTTAACTCAATTTAATTTAAATACTTATATTGAAGTTTTTCGGCTCTTGTTTTGAAACATGGGACTTTATGTCGCGATTTGGAATCATATTTTTAAATAAATAAATATATATATATATATATATATATATATATATATATATATATATATATATATATATATAATCTGTTGTCAGCGACTAACCGGTACATCCCATTCCAATTTATTGCGAGTGAAACAGGTTGTTAGCAACCATGTGGGATGGGAAAAATAACTTTCAAATGGAGTAGGAACTCTTGACAAATTAACTGGAGATGGTGTCTCAATAAAATCACAGTGGAGAAGGCAAGAGGAAACCACTCAACTATCAATCCGAAGAACAGTTATGAAAATGAATAGGTGAAATGATAATATTTTAGATGAGCAAACAATGGGCATTTTATCAGTGACAAACATAAGGGCCATATATGCAGGTGGAAATTAAAAATGAAAAAAAGATTTGGGCTTATATTAAACAGAAATATCAGAAAATGTGTTCTGGGGTATTATCAACTACCTGATAGAATTCCTGTAGTTGAAATTAATTTTTTTTAACATATTGTTGTATCTGCACCGACAGAACAAAGTACGGAAGAAGAAATTGAAATGTTTTTCAGTTTTCTTGACAGCGCCAAGACAATGCAAAATGCAGGAAATTACAATTCTCATGAAAAATCTAAATACCAAAATAAAAAAGTGGAGATATGATGAAACAGTTGGCAACTTTAGACTAGGAACTTGTAAGAAACTCACAGATTTCATAGGAACTGTGTTTTGTTTCCAACCTTGACATGAACTGTGTATAGCTGCCGTTAGCATTTTTAGAGCTCTCTTGAAGGGTTGCTGGCTATTTCGAATGAATGCAGCAGGAATTCCAGCATACTAGTATCTGTGGTAGAGATAGTGGTAATGATTACGGTGTAAATTCTGATGTGAATCAACGCTGGCTATTTGGCTTCTGTTGGTATTTCTCTATCGATGCCTAGAGAGGATCCGAGCAAAAATGAGAGGGTCTGTTCTGGAGTTAATCATTTTAAGGAAAGCTGAAAGGGGAGCTACTACAATGTAAAATCGGAAGTTGTCGCAGTCAGTTTTGGAGGGTCGAAAGATCGTCCTATAAAACGGGACACCAGGGTATACTTTCGGTTTGACAAAAACTTTAACAGTGACGAGCGAATGGTCAGATGTGCCCAATGACACAGCGGATCATTTTCGGGACAGGATTTGAGAGAGAAAGAAAGCTTTAAGAGGATCACACGATGACCCGTTGAGTCAGGAATACGAATAGGCTTATCTGTGATCTGAGTTAGATCCTAAGCGGTACAGAAGTCATGAATATCTGCCTTTTTCATTGGTTTTGTTTGAGTAGACTAACCGCTCATTGTGGTGAATATTGAAGTCGGCAAAAATATGACTACAAACTTAGGGAAAATCTGAGAGAATATCATCAACTTCCTCAGATATGCTGTTAATTAGATTTCCATGGACAATCTATGGAAAATAAACAGGGAGAATGAAAGGCATACTGCGAACGAAAGCCACGGGAAATCAGGGTCCTCATTTTTGGTGCTTTTGCCACATGGGAGACCATCCTTAATATAGGAGCTGAGACAATAAATATAGCGATTTTGAGAGTCTTATATCTTTTTTAATTAGCGCCGAGTTCCCCAGGACTTTCAATTCTTGACATTGTATAAATGGACGAAGACCAGTTTCCATCAGGAACATGAAGTCAGGTTTGTGTCTCGGGATGACGGAGTTCTGGATAGTTGGATTGTAGAACCTGACATTGATGTTGTAGATGTTGAACAAGGGATCTCCTGGTGTTTTTGTGGGGTTGGGTTTTTATCCACTATTTGATTTTTTTTTTGTGAATATGCCTAGATTTGATTTTGAGAACGGTGAAGATGAGGCAGCGAAATAAACTACACCCACAAGTAGAACGTGCATCATTTGACAGGAAATACAGTACTGACCACTTCTTCATGGCATAGAGGGTCCCGCCGGAAACTACTGCACGGTCCAGAATTAAAAAAAATGACAAGGCATAGCCCCGATATTATACACCTACAGATTGGATAACCACCGTATGAGTGCAGATCCTTGAATATCCGGCGGATAACGCTAATCCAGAAGACGTTTATCTCGTAGACCCTTATGAAAGAAGATGCAAGAATACTACCCGGAAAAAACGCCTATCATCTACTCAGAATCTGAAGCAGCAAACCTTCTTGATTCAAAATCGTCATGATTAATCTGGGAGCTCAGTATATTCGCTCAATTGTATAAACTAAAAAACCCACTGCGTGTTAACATGGCTGCTCGTGGACGCACATGCCTCCTCTACACCAACTGAATTTAATATTAATCATCTACTGAGTGGGAAAGCTAGCATTAGGAAGACATTTATGTATTATTCGGAGAGAAAATGAAAGCTTGTATCCGACGTTTTAACTTTCATTAGTCAATATCTAAACGAGGAAAATGGAACTTTTTTTAAAGTGTTCGGAATTTCTAGTTGGCAATTTGTATATTTTTCTCCCCTAAACTACTCTCCTGACTTATTGTGTAGCACACAGTGTGGCGCAGTTGTAGCACAGGTGTCGTAGAAGGCAAACACCGGGAGGACTATCCATTTTCAGAAATATGAAGTGACTATAGTGACTGTTTATAAAGATTATAAAAATTAAATAAATTAAACATTACTTCCATGCCTAGAATTTCAGGTCGAATTTTTTAAAGATCTCAGTGCTGTTTTATGCATTCTCCACACCATTAGCAAAAAAAAATAAATAAATGAACAAAAAACGTATAAGTAAAAAGCATATTAAATTTGAATCGAACAAAGTGCCTGGCTAAAAGGGGAGACGAACGCGGCCATCTTAACCTTCCAAATTTGAAGTTTCTGCTGGGAATGCAATCCAAACGAACAATTATTTTCGGCAGACTTTTAATTCACTCGAAAGTGGCCGGCGTTTTCTTAAAAAAAACAGTTTGTCCTTCTTCCTTCTTCTTTACGTTGTTGGCATCAGTGGCTGGCGGGTTGAATTTCTTCCCATACTTATATTGCCAGGTCAAATTCTTTAACGATTTCTATGTATTTTTGGGGGGTTTTGTTTTATAGTTTCTATACCATAAGCAGAAGAAAATAAATGAATAAAAACACAGCAATAAAAAATAGTAAACAACTGTAATTCTGAGATAATGATGCATTGTCAATTATCATTAATTTTTGATTACTGCTTCTTTTATTCTATTTTCCGTATTTTCTTTACAATAGCAGTATTTGTTGTAATGAGATTCAAATTTCTTATATGGTCAATACTTATTAATTTTTGACTAGTATTACTTCCGTCTTCTTTCGATCGCAGTTCCTGAGATATTAATCAAGCGATAAAACAAAAAAGCAATAGAAATCACCCGAAAATATTAAAAGATTGATAATGATTCTCCTTACGCGCCTACAAGGTCACATCGTCTAGTGATAGAACGTACGCTTTCTGACTATAAGACGCAGTTTCGAATGTAACCACAGTCGATTTGCCTTCTTCTTCTTATCTGTCTGAGAAAACTATCTGAAAAAAAAACAACTTTTGTATGTAATTGGGTAGATGCCCGTCGTTGGTTCGGCTCGCACGTTAAAAGTCATTTTGATCAAGTGTTTGAGCGGACAGGTCTTGTTCAAACTGTTATTCTCTCTAAATGTCTCCCAGTAACTGTTACGGAGGTCTACACAGTATAATAATAATAGCTGTCCACTCGTATTTGAGGATACCTGTCTACTAGGGTAGCTAGTTCAGGCACATTTGTGTTTGCTCAACACCTACAGAACCATCCTGCGCTTTATGATGCTACTATACTGAGCAGACCTTAGTCACAGTTTCTGACAGAGAGCGTGTTATCTAGCGTGATCAAAGATTTGAACAAGGCTAGCTATCGACGGTCCCCAAGAGTTCCGTCTACCCAGTTTCATCCACAAGGCTTGGGTCAAGCCGTGTTATGGTTTCCAGGCACTTTTCAAATGTGCCGCATGCTGAGATCGACCTCGATCTAGTCAGATAACATTAGGAAGCCTCCTTCCTGACAAATCGACCATGGTGAGATTCGAACCCGGGTTTCATCGTCAGAAAGCGGACGTTCTAACCAATTGGCCACAGTTGCAGTATAAACCATCGATCACCACTGAAAAAAAAACGAATGTTTCTGAGAAGGGCTTCTTGGCAGTCGGATTATCTCATAAAATAGTAGCCAGCTATTATAGCGGCAAACACATATCCATTTTTTTGTGTTTGCTATATTTCCAAATGCACTGTAACAAAAATAAAGGATACTCCTCTATAGCAAAGATAAAATAACACTTCGAACAAAATATTTAAATTTCGGCAGTAAATAACACATAGCAGTTGATACGACGTTAAACAAAAAACAAACATTCAATGATAGTCAATAGTACTTTTGAATAGAAAGAATGCTGCCATTTGACAAACCTCAAGAGAAGTCATTTTTTACTCTCTTTCATTCTAGTTTCTATCTAGTTGGATGAACACTTGGCATTTCCAGGTTTTGTAAGCTTGGATATGCTGGTAGTGTAATGAACAATACATCAGACTATTTAATCGGAGAGCCGATTTGCAATTCCAGTTGGGTTAGTTATATTAACTTACGTTCAAATATCGTTGAGAAAGGTATGAATCCATCACTTCTCCCCAGCTATGGGTTAATTAATAAGACTTGTATAACTAAACCATTATTATCTCCAAAAATAAAATAAAACTGCGAACAAAATATTTAAATTTTGGCAGTAAATCACACATAGAAGTTGATACGTCGTTAAACAAAAAACAAACATTTAATGAGAGTCAATAGTACTTTTGAATAGAAAAAATGCCGCCATTTGACAAACCTCAAGAGAAGTCATTTTTTTACTATTTTTCCTTCTATCTAGTTGGATGACCACTTGGGATTTACAGTTGGGTTATATTAATTTACGTTCAAATATCTTTGAGAAAGGTATGAATCGATCTCTTCTCCCCAGCTATGGGTTAATTAATAAGACTTGTATAACTAAACCATTATTATCTCCAAAAATAAATAATTGATACATAGATGTTGTTAAACTGCGAAACAAAAACAAGCTACCAATCTGTTTTCTTTTACTTTTTAAATCAAAACCCACATTTGATTAATTTCCGTATTGAAACTGCCTATAATATCATAGTCACGCCATACCAGGAATATCCACTAGTTCTGTTAAGTTTTGTGAGCTGCTTCAGATCTTCTGTGTAGCTCTCCATTGACAAAGAAGAAATCAATAAGTTTGATTTCCTGGATTCTGTTAACTCACACAGAATGCACATTCATAAAAACTGTACATCCGTAAACCCACGTTATCGGGGACCGGCTGAACTTTGATACCCGCTATTTGTATACTAGAAAGAAAGGGGCGTCTGCTGCCCACAACAAAGGACATTATTTAAAAATGGCGACTTGAATAACTATCCGCTTGGCAAGATCCATAAAGAAAATTCTCTCCGCAAAAGTAAAAGGTTACTCGACTGCATAGAATCAGAATTTTTAAAAACTGGGTTAATATTTATTAAAAAAAGAAAGAGATATGTTCTGCTTCATAGAGTTTATGCGAACAGAGAAACGAATGCATAACTGTAAAAAAAAAAGTCTTCTGCCAAAGGATTTTTTCCAAACAACGTAGCGTCCATTTTGAATTGTTGTATCAGATTTCATCTGAGGATGTATATATTATGCTGATGGAAAAGATTCTGAAGACATTTTTTTTTACAATATCAGGGAAATCTTAGAACTTGGTTGGAAGTTGAATCATGATAATATTGTAATAACACAGGTTTCAGTAATGACCAAAAAACATAGTTTTTTCTGAAGCTCGCACGGATAAATTATCTTACATGAAAAGTATTGAGAAAAAGTGACAACTTTCATTATGTAGTAAAGTATCATAATAATCTGAACTATTATTGTGCAAAATCATCTCAGAACGATAATGCCGCCACCACAATTCAATTTCCATCAGAAAAAAAAGATTAAAGAACATAATGTTAAAAAAATACCAGCATAATTTTCCATGAAAATACCGCAAATATTTATGGTAAAAACACGTTTTCCCTATAGTGATTTTCCAAGCGTATCTTAGATGTGGCACAAGACCGAAAGTAAGGGGCACTCAGTGAGGATCGAACTCACTACCCAGTCTGAATTGTTCTATCAAGACAAGCTTGCTAACCATTACACCACCTCGAGGTCCCCTACGGGATTTCCCTGTATATGATACATGAAAAATCAGGTATCTGAGGCGAAACAACAAAATCGGGTAACACAGATCATATATACAAGAAAAAAAAACAAAGGAAATAAAAGAATTGCTACATACCGTTACTTAAATAGCAAACACATTGACGACGTTATTAACTTAATGAAAGTAAATAAAATATTGTCGGAGGAAAATATCCGAAAATCTACCTCAATAGGAAAGTATTTAATTTATCTTATCATTTCCCCCTAAGAAAGGCTATATAAAAGCTTTATGATGCCCGGGGGTACTGAGGTACTGAGAGTGAAAGCAGTAGAGGGAGTAATAAATGAAAATGATTCAAGAAGATAACGATTGACATTGAATTTAAATTTTTTTTGTTTTGAAGACCATAATTAGCAAGAAAACAGGAAACCGGAAGAAAATTCCACAGGCGAGATGTGCGAAACTTTTAGAATAGAACTTATGGCTATATCTACCAAGTTCTACAATGGGCATTAGCCTAGTGGATTAAAGGGTTGGTTCGTGTATTTGATGATATAGTACATGTGAGTTCAATCCCTGCAGTATACATGGGCAGTGGCAGTAGAAAAATCTACCTTTGTCGATTAGATAAAGGGTTCAGTTCAAAATTCCCTGAAAGTTAACCGGATGGAAAACCGCGTGATGAAGGTGGTGGGGTACAAACCCCGTAGGTTAAATAGAGTATTGTAATTTTCTGTAGGTTTCCCGGATCGATATACATC
Source organism: Acanthosepion pharaonis (assembly GCA_903632075.3). Taxonomy (NCBI): domain Eukaryota; kingdom Metazoa; phylum Mollusca; class Cephalopoda; order Sepiida; family Sepiidae; genus Acanthosepion; species Acanthosepion pharaonis. The sequence continues at coordinate 762,445 of CAHIKZ030000868.1, forward strand.
TGGTGAAGGCCGGAGAGCCTAACGGCCAAAACGTTGCAATAATAGCAACAAAGATGAGGAGAATGTACCGCATGTAAGTAGTGTAATTAAGGATAATTTCTAATCTAAAAAATTCAGAGAGATATATAAAGGTTGTTAAAATGTTTTAGACCCAACGAGAAAAATCTTTTCACTAAAAAAAAAAAAAAATATGGTATTTCTTCATATTTTTTTCAGCAATCCATTGTACTGACCGTTTTTACGACGCTGTATACATCGCCAGAAATAATTTTTAAAACCATTACTCGCCCCATTAGAAAGCCCCTCTCTATGACGATAAAAATGTTATTCGCATATAAGACTACAAGTTTGGGCATCTCAGCCCGCTGAAATGGTTAGCAAGCTAGTCTCGCTAGAACATTTACGAGGGGGTAAGGAGTTTGATCCTCACTGGGTGCCCTATACTTTCGTCCTTGTGTCACATCTAAGCCACATTTAGAAAATCAATATAAGACTACAAGTTCTATTTCATAGCAACCTCGGCGACATATCGACACAAACAAACCATGAGTAGTCTTCTGGTTGTTTTTTCTCGACTTTTTATATGGCTCACAAAAAAAAATGAATTATTCAACGAAATCACAAAACCAAATATATCAATTTAGATAAAAAAAAAATATATATATAAAAGATATTTAAAAATAAACTAAAAATATCCAATTATCATTGTGTTTCTCCATCCATTTGTTAGTTTGCATGTACGTTAAACCTAATTAATTTCTCATAAATCACGGAATATTCCGTTTTGATCACGTATAAAACCAAAAAACTCATCAGAGACGCTACTTGGTTTCAATGAAAAAGCAAAAATAAAAACATGAAAGATAGAATTGTTTAACGTCTCCTGCTAATACCGCATAACGAATGAACTATTCCGTTTTTATCGTGTCAAAAACAAAGGAGACATCAATGGCACTCCTTGGTTTCAGTGAGAAAATGAAAGAAAGAAATTTTTTAACATCCGTTCCAGTGAAATAAAATAAGTTGCCAATTTCAAATCTTTTCGTTTGTATTTCCTTACTTCTTAAAATAATGAACAGAATTCATATGATTGTTATTGCAATTTTTTGTTTCAAAGCTCAAATATTTAACAATGCGATAGGGAAATTTCTACAAATATTTTAATTGCGTACAACTCACCATGTGATTATTTCATCATTAACTGAAGAATTAAGATTCATCATTAAATTTTCACGGGTTACAACTAGTTGAACATAATTCTGCTTTGTAACTGTTCATTCGAACAAAATATTAATAAAAAAAAGTCCTTATTGGACGTGTTTATAAAAAGCCAAATAAATAAACTCATCAATAATAGTTTTCCAAATTAGATCGTCGACGAACAAAATAATATTCATTGAAGGAAGATTAGTAACTCTTGTAAAAATGCCAAAACACTGTAGAAAAATAACCATCAAGTGATTTTATCGTAATCAGATAAACTCAAAAAACAAACAACACAGAACAGCTATAAAAATATATAATCTATAGAAACATATAGTTTCTATAGAGACACGATGCCTTCAGATAGTAATAAACATCAATGATTCATTCTATATTAGACATTTTTTTGAAGTAGCCATTAATAACATTATTTTAGTAGCCATTAATATCACCACGTGAAAATCAAATCCCCTTCATAAAACAAATATTGTTAGCAGATTCATTTGATGGCGATTGTATCTGGGAAAATATATATATAAAAAAAAAGAACTTCTAAAAAATATACAACAAAAACCACCCTCTCTCGTAGACTCACCTGCAATAATTTCGACCAAAGTCATATAGAGCAATATTAGATACAGAAAAAACAAAAGCTGTAGATAGCGATGATAGATTTTAGAAACTGTATATATTAAGTCTATAACAACCAGCATTTACAGAATCACTTGCTCTAAATTGTAGTAACACTACGTCACGTTCTCGCGGCAATATTCAGAACATAAAAAAAAATATAAAACTCCATGATCATGAAACGACGTAATTCAAAATTCAGAAATATTCCAAAGAAAGAAGAAGAACGTTACATTTAAATTAATTCTTACTTCCTTCCTAATGATTAACGATAGTCGAAACCTCATACCCAAAACAAGAATTATCATGAACTGTAAACAGTTCCTTGACATTTAAACTCTAAGATACGGAAAGTAATCCGCCTACTAGAAAAATCCAATATAATTTTTTTATAGATATAACTTCTGTTCTTTGCAACAAAATTTATTTAAATTAACATTTGCAAACTAGACCCTCCCCATATATATATACAAGTATATAATTGGTGTATACGGAATGAATTCCAATAACCAACAATTACTATTTTTAAATGAGTGCTCAATGCAAAGTAGAGCAGATATAATTATTTTTTATAAAAAAAAAAATTATAACAAAAATATGTTATAAAATCACTACAAAAATAGCCATTTTGTTTCAACACACTCGGTGTCTTATCAAGTGATGATGTTGAAGATAAAACCTTTTATCTTCAACATCATCACTGATAAGACACCAAGTGTGTTGAAACAAAATGGCTATTTTTGTAGTGATTTTATAACATATTTATAATTTTAAAAATAATTATATATATATATATATATATATATATATATATATATATATATATATATATATATATATATGTGTGTGTGTGTGTGTGTGTGTATTAGTGGATGCAGCTTATATTTTATATCATAAAAACTATCTATACAAAAAATTTAATAGCAATGTTAATGTGATTAATTGCGAAATAATTTCACCATTAATCGCATTAACATTGCTATTTAATTCTTTTTGTATAAATTCTTCTTTATATATATATATATATATATATATATATATATATATATATATAATTATTTATTTAAAAATATGATTCAACACGCTACATAAGAGTTCTCATGTTTCAAAACAAGAGCCGAAAACTTCAATATAATTATTTGAATTAAATTGAATTAAAGCGCTAAGCTCTGTTCCATCTTCAAGCGACTCTTGTTTTGAAACATGAGGACTCTTATGTAGCGTGTTGGAATCATATTTTTAAATAAATAATTATATTTATGCTCTACTTTTGTATCGAGCACTATTTTTTATAAATAATAACAAAAATACTAAAGAACTTTGCATTATTTAACTAACGAGTTCTTTCCTATTTTCTATATATTTTCATATATATATATATATATATATATATATATATATATATATATATATATATATATATATATAGTGTATTGAGCAGAGCTGATCATTATTTAAGTTAAACACCATAGATTATAAAAAAAAATTAATATAATTGACTTCGTAGTCTCTAATAACCCTACAACCACACAACTAAATCCTTTACCAAAAAAAACCCCAAAAAACAATGTAGTGTATCAATAATACATGCCTTTTCAGAAGATAATAATAACCACTACATATATTGGTTTTGCTCCAACTACGCTCTCCTGTAGACTTACCTGTCACATTTCTGATCTTATTTCTATTAAACAACTATAGAAAACAGCCATGTACATAATATTAGATAAATATTAGTTCATCACAATAATACTCACGCATACACACAGTAAGATACCATCTACATTAAAACAAATCGATCGAATAAAATTACGTTTCAAACTAGGAACAACACATTATATTGCATCTAGATATATGTTTTTCTTGTTAATATTTCGGTCTCTCGTGTGGTATGACGTCATAGAACAGCATCTTAAACTTACGACTTGCGTTTGCTATTCCACGACTGTTATCAATCTTATATGTCAACATAGCAAAATATAGTCTTCGATGCTGAACATCTTTGTCTAAATGTTCGTATAACCACTCTGAAGACAGCTCATGTACACCGAAAGCTTAGATCAAGAATTACTTCAATAAAAATTATCGAAAAATTTTTGTCTTTATTTCACCCGAAATTAAAGCAAATATACGAACTTTAGAACGGCAAATGATCAGACATAATAGACATTCAATGTCTGTTATATTTAACAATATATATATATATATATATATCTGTTGAAACTTGAATAAAGCATGGAATAATAATAATACAACACAAAATGTACTTTAACAAAATGTATTGACACAAGAACGTGTACACAATATTTACAGATAGTTTGGTATATTCTTAGGAAGACCGTTCCTGTAGAATGGGTTGACTTAGTCACTGTCGGGCAGAGTCTCTGGTTGAATCTCTTGATTCCTCCCTCTCTTCCCGGTACCAACCATATTTATATGGTCGGTACTCCACTATGTAAATTAGGTGGATCCTACCACAGCAATATCAATTATATTTATCAGTGTATATCAATTTAAATGTCCTTTGGCAGATTGTATCTCTGACAAAAAATAAATATATATGTTGGTTTCACAACAACAAAATTATCAAGGAGGCTTATATTACAAATAGCAGATTCAAGTTCCATATCCCAACATTTAAAGGAACATTCCTGTCCACATTCACAATTTAGAGAAATATTAATTGGTAATACAAATATACTCTACCATGGAAACAAAAAACAAAAACTTCAAATTCTTGAAGGACTCAATTAAAAAAAAATCACAATCAACACTAAATAAGAGTATGTATATAGTGACAATGTTTTAAAATGCCTATAAATGTACTGTAATTTTTAAAACTTAGTATCTTGAAACATTAATAATGAAAAAATATAAATTAAGTTACCTCACTTACATGCATATTATTCTTCACGGTTAATTTAAAAATTACTATATCGGAGCGCATTCATCAATGTTTATAGGTGTAACAGAGGGCGTTTCATGTGCATTTACAAAGAAATCACAACTATCAATTGCAACAATTTTTGTTTTAGCAATTCATCCATGAAGATGATCTTGGATGAGAGTGAAAATACTTGGGAAAATAGAAGAAAAGACTAAAACTACGGCCTCTTACTTAATGAGTTTAATAACAGAATTAAGAAATTGATCGATGGATTTGAGTGGATTAAAATAAAAATAGACATGTCTAGATTATTCAACCACACATACTTGAATGAAGATATGCTGCCTAAGTGTATATATATATATATATATATATATATATATATATATATATATATATATATACATATATACAAGTATAGGATTGGTATATACCGAATAAATTCTATAACCAAAAAATACTATTCTTAAAAGTGTGCCCAATACAGAGAAAAGCAAACATAATTTATTCGAAAATTATAACATAAACATTTTATAAAATGACTACAAAAATAGCAATTCTCTTTCAACATTTCTGGTGTCTTATCAAGTGATGTTATTGAATGTAGATAAAACACCAGAAGTGTTGAAGCAAAATAGCTATTTTTGTAGTGATTTTATATATTTATGTTATAATTTACGAATATATATATATATATATATATATATATATATATATATATATATAATGGATTCAATTCATTTCAAGCCGATATTGTTATTACTTCAAGCGTTAGAGAATACTTTGTGTTTAAAAAAATGCCGTACTTAAATTTCTTAAACAGTGTACATTATGTCTATTGGCCTGTACATTTGAGAAGTCTTAGTAAAGAACGCCAGGGAATGCATTTTCGTTACCGAGATTTCTCGAATGCGCAGGCCGATAGACATAATTCACATTGTTTAATAAATAAAAATGGGACATTTATTTAAAATACCAAGTATCTACTAGAATAAAGTTCGAAGTAATATATACGAGAGTCGATAGAAATGGTCATAAGCTGACCAAGATACGCCCATGGGATGTGATCAAATGAGGTTTATTATTTAACTGTTCCCCTTGCAGTCCAAAGCTTTCATCACTATTGCAGTTATTGGATCCGAACTGTTAAAGAAGCTTTCATCCTGTTGGCCCCAAAATCGTCAACAGCAGATATGACGTCATCACAGCGATACTGGTTTCCAGTCAAGTGATTTTTTTTCTGATCAGCCAGTTCAAAGCCACAGTTAGACACATCAGTCATTGAAACCAAGAGCTTCTGTACTGGAGCATTGTCTTGATGAAGACTCGTTTCGTCGGTTTTCCTGGGCATTTAGTTTTGATAGTCTTTCTTAACTGCCTCAGCCGTTGGTCGTGTTACTCTCCATTAATGGTGTGACTATTTGGAAGATATTTAATAAACACAATGACATTTGTCTATATTTCTGAGATGAGGTATGCTAGGCCACAAAAATCTCCTGAGCCGACCAAGCATAGAAATGAATACAATATTGCAACCAGTAATAAGGAGTACCAGAGAAAAGTGATAATAACAACAAAAATTGCAATATGAGCTCTGGTAAAAACATGTATTTATAACAGCAAAAATTTCAATATGAGCACTGGTAAAAATGATTGCTGAAGATATTAGGTTTAGAATACCTAGAAATTCATACACAGATGTCCTCAAGAACACATGACAGTGGATAAAGTCGTTGTTTAGATCCAGTGAGAGGACCCAAAGGGTGTGAGTTCAATACCCGTTTAAGGCAGTGGAGAACTTGGTGAGGGGAATTAAAAGGAGATAACTGATAAACTGATATCCATTAAACATGGCACGTGGAACTAGAATAGTTTACCCCAGTGAGCGAAAAAAAGGGTTCAGTTCGAAATTCCAACCACCTGAAGATGGCCGGAGCATACTAGTTTTTTCGTATAATAGATATTGCGACAAAGATGAGGACAATAGTCCGAATAGTGTAAATGGTGTACAATGACATTTTCATCCCCAAAACTGATGCCACCAAATTCACTGCAAGTGTGTGTGTGTGTGTGGGGGGGGGTCTAATGCATGGATCGTCCTTTTGTCTCTAGCTCAAACTGATGAATCCGACACACATCCTGCGGTAGGAAACGTTTAAGGAAACCACCTGGATTTGCCTCAAACAACGTCAGCCTAATGAGCTTTTGATCAGGCGTCAGAAGACATGGCATCCACCGAACAGAAACCTTCGTTATGCCAAGACCATTAAGCAGAATATTTTAAACTCTCTTACGGTATATGCTAATAACAGTGGATATTTGATTCATAGGAAATTGCCTGTCATCCATTACAATGTGGTGGGCATGATCAACGATCTCTTTGGTGGTGCAAGTTTCAAAACGCTCTGACATTTGGTCATCTTCATGTCTCTCTCTTTCACTCCTAAATTCAGATTTCCACTATTGCACTGTTGATAAACCTGGAGTCTCATCTCCTAACACGTCAGCATGAAAGTGTTTGGGGACCAAACTCTTTTACTGTAGGTACTTGATAACATCACGATGTCAATATTTTTTCCATTTTCAAGAGAAGTTTCTACCAGTTACTTTTTGAAGTTTTCTTTGATCAGTCAAATATCAGTTTGCTTTGAAATAAATAATGCAGTTATTAATAAGAAGAGTTGAAATTAGTGCAGACAAAATTTATAATGCATTACTTGTTCATAGTCAACATATGAATATATTTTAGCTCTCCTTTGTGTATGTATTTTGTGCGTATGTACAGATCAAATACGTGGATGTATATGTTCTGTCACCATATATAATATATATATATATATATATATATATATATATATATATATATATATATATAACATTTTGTGTATTTAGGCAGTAAATACTCTTTTTAGCCATGTCTGATTGAATAAATTCCATACATTATGTCTGCTAATTTTTAACAAAATCTGTTATATTCACGAATAACTTTCCGTGTATTGATGTTAAAGGATGAGAGAAATGTGCATAGCTGTTTATATATATATATATATATATATATATATATATATATATACACAATAAAATGAGGTAAACGCACCGTATATTGCCGCATACTACTGCACACACTATATATCTACGCGGTTGCATTGAGCAATTTAATATATGTCCGTATTTAGTATGGTAGTTTTTTCAGCCTTTTAACATATTTTGTTTCTCATATACAGGTGACACCCCCAAAAAACGGGAATTTATATATGTATATATATATATATATAAATAATGGAATATTTATATTCTTTTTGAGTTCTTCTTGAATGAAGAGTTCACATGTGCCTTCATGGAATAAATGTAATTATTATCTTTTATCTTAACAAACAGTGAAAATTGCCTTCACTACATATAATTCTTCTCCAAACCATTACTCATCTCCGCTATGTTCTTGTTTCACCCTGTTGTAGTAGACCCCCACCCCCCGGTCGTAACTTAGCCTTTACCCAATCTGTCTGGTCCATTGAAATTAGTACAGTATTCGTCGTTGAAAAGAACAATTGAATAATCGATATTTCTATATTCTATTGGTTACTAGCAGTAGAGCCCGGCGTTGCCCAGGGATGTAACAGTAAGAGATAGATCAAGTATCGACCATCATAAAGACTGAAAAATTGCTAAAAAAATTTTAATAATGGCTTATGAATGCTCAAAGCTTTCCCAAGACATTGCTTAATTTCTTTTCAATCTATGCAGGGGAACAAAAAAAAACTGTCGAACAAATGAAAAAAAAAAAAAACATCGACATCGAACATACGCAACTACTAAAATATTCACATACTAATATATATATATATATATATATATATATATATATATATACTAGCAGTAGAGGCCGGCGTAGCCCGGGGATGTAACCGTAAGAGATAGTCAGTCATGTAATTCTTAACAAGCTACACGACGATTCTCATTTCAATTTTAAGCTTGCATCTTTTATTATATATATATATATATATATATATATATATATATATATATATATATATATATATATATCGACCATCATAAGACTGAAAAATAAAATTGATAAAGATTATTGTCTAAGGTTGACAGACACGCATGTCTTAATTAGTTTATTTTTTTTATAGTTGGTCAAACCAAAACTCAAACAAAAACATTGTTTTCAATCGTTATGAGTCTACCGATTGAATAGAATTTTATTATAAACAATTGTCTTGTAAATGGAATTTTTTAAAGTATTCTGAATGTAAAATAATAAAAAAAGTGTGCAAGACAATACGAAACACTACCTGCCAAAAAAAAGTGATGTTTTGTTGAAATCGGTTGAAAAATGTAGGAAATCTGATCCCATATATAAACGATCACACACACACACACACACACACACACGCGCGCGCGCACAACATGGGTTTTATAATAAGTATAAATCGATAACTCGATATTAATAAGTATAACTCGATATGAGTTGTCCACTTTCATTAATGCCTCTTAATCGTGTTTTCAAATTGATTTCGTGCAAAAACAATTGTGTTTTTCCAATTTTTGGCGATGTCAGAACCACCGCAAGGTAATTTTACGTAGTCCTGGGAAGTTTTGTTGAAATCGGTAGAAAAATCTAGGAAATCCGATCCAATATATAAACGCACACACACACACACACACACACACACACACACACACACACACACACACACACACACACACACACACAATCTGCGTTTTTATATTATAATAAGTAAGATTATATTCATTATTACTTATGTATATTTTTAAAGAAAGTTTAATGACCGGCCTTTGTCAGTTGGGTATCCTTGCTGCAAAAATGATTAATATTTTTATAACTAGCCAAATGCAGTTTTTTCTTTTAAATTACTCCTTTTTTTTTTTTTTTTTTTTGGTAAGGAATAGAGATCGGGTAGAGAAAATTAATCCGCGTGACATTTCAGACGAGTCTCCGAATTGTCCAGGATCTTCAAAGAATGTGGTCATGGTTTGGTGTTAAGTGTCAATAAGATTAGAAGTATTTCAACTTTTTTTTTTACAAGATGTGAAGTCGTTAAACATTTCTCTTTATCAACCTAAAACCTGGCTTGGACTTTGAGAATTTGCAGTACATGTTATATCATCAAAATCAGTTCTGTTTGTTTACATATTCGCATAACAAACTGGCTTTCGTCTTAACTGATCCGATTGATGTAGTGATCATCCAGTAACAAATATCTAAATTCTAGTATTTATTTTATTTATTCACAAAATATATAGCGAATCATGTGACCAAACACACAGAGAGAAACACACGTATATATATATATATATATATATATATATATATATATATATATATATATATATATATATATATATATATATATATAAAGGCTTAAACACTAATATTCCATGGTCATAATTTATTCCATTGGAATCGTAAATACGATCAATTCATCAGACCTACAAATTCAAAAGAAAACAGAAAAAAACCCACTCCGGAAATAAAAACAGAATTTAGAGAGAGTGTAAGTATGAGGAGGAGGGGGATTAAACCTTAACAGAGAGAATTATAGGAGAGATGGGTGGAAGGGGTTTAATTAAGAGAAAAAAATGAATGTGACGGATGTCTAATGCATAAAGATACATTTCGTGGTGAGATACACACACCATAGACAATCTAATGTTAGAATAAGAGGGAGGGAAAGACGAGGTGGAGGAGAGAGATGAGACGAAGGAAAGTAAAATTGCGTTTACTTAAAGGGCCGCTTTGTAATTGAGAAAATTTGACAAATTTAATATCGACTACAGGTTACAAATCAAATATAAATATATGAAGATAAATATAACGATTATCTAATCCAGCAAGGACTATATATATATATATATATATATATATATATATATATATATATAGGGTGGCCCATAATTTTCCATACGTAGAAAAAATTAACTTTTTATGGTGTGCGACTATTTATATATATATATATATATATATATAATGCGCTCTCTATGATTAACATTATTTCGAAAACACATATTAATGCGTGTTTCCCACTGTTGATGAACACGCATTAGCACAGTTGAAGTTATGCTTGTAATGGCGTTAGTGATACGTTCTTTGAGATGATTTATGTCTCATATCTTCACCTGATACACCATGACCTTCAAGTGCCCCCAAAGATAGAAATCAAGTGGAAGGGAGAGAGATCTGGGAATCTTGGATCTTTATTCTTTCTATCTATCTATCTATCTATCTATCTATCTATCTATCTATCTATCTATTTACATTTTCGATTACTACCACGCATAAAAGGCAATGGTTGAACATACAACATGAGAAACAATTAATTCTTTTCAATGATATCTGAAAATAACCAACCTTTGCCTGAAGGTCACAAGACCTGAAACATGTGTACCAAAAAATATGGGAAATAAAGTATAATATATAAAAAATTCACATTATAACCGAAAACCTTTGCGCTTTCTAGAAACACATACACGCACGCGGGCGCGCGCACACACACACACACATGTGTTATGATGTGTTACTTTTTTATTCATAGTAATTGAAACCTTAAAACATGCCATTTAAGAAACAATGATGGAATTTTCATTTTTTAAAAATTAGCTCCTGTAGATGGCGTCTTGAAATCTGTTGTGGAGATTCTTTTGTATTAAAATTATGATTTTAATTGCTTTTTCACAAGTTTAATTAAACAGAAACCACAAGGTCAGCGTGTTTATTTTTTTTACAGTATTTTTCAAATTTTCGGATAAGCTGTGGAGTATTGTTCTCGAAGTTATGGAGAAACTGTCCGAAGTTCATATTTTGTTATTTTTGTTCAAGTATTTCCGACTTTCACAGTCATCAAGAACTTCTCTGGTCTGTGTGGAAGTTAGAATTCTTTTGTCTGTGTTCTGATATTCTTTGGGGAGCTGGACGTTTGAAACACGCTAGTCTGACGTCATGTGTAAAGGCTACTGGGAACGAGGCCGCACAAGATTTATTGCGATATTTTTATTCATTAATTTAATTTAATTTTTTTTATTTATTATTTTTTGTATTATTATAATAAAATATGTGTTCACATTAATTATATCATATTCACTTTAACATACCTTATCCTGTGGTGAATGATATTTTATTTAATGTTTATTTTGTATAATAATAGCCTCTAGAGTTTTGAGTGTTTCCTTGTATTGGCTGCTGTAGATTATTTTGGTGTTATATACTAGTATTTGTCTTATGCTGATGGTTGCACTTTTGTCGTTCATTGTGTGCTGGTCCATTTGTGACAGGTCAGTCTTCGAGATAGTGCGGTGTTTGCGTGCCCAATGTAAGTACTTAATGTTTTTTTCTTGATTATTAGTGTTGGTGATGCAATCTCCCCGGGTTCATGGGAATTCATAGACAACATTATTTTATATATAGACGGGATTTATAAGGCCGATGTTTAGATGTTTTAAACTTATTGTAGTTGATGATAAATTTTAGCAGTTTGTTAGGATCATTGAGTGATATTTACCGCTGAATTATAATTTTAATTGCTTTTTCATTCTGCTTATAATTAGAATGTATTTGGTTACGAGAAAATAAATTAATGGTGCGTTTATTTTTGCTTGCGTGTGGTGTCATTTTTCTAAATTTCGTTCAGGCTAATTTTATTTGTTTATCCACGACGTAGTTTAGTGAAATTATTGTTGACTAGGGTTAGTTTAATGTTTGTTAAGTTGCTTATGAAATAATATGTCCGAAAAAGAGATTACTTTGGGTCGGTAAATCATGTTTTTATGACAGCTATTTTGTATCTGTGAGGACATTCACTTTCGTACTTAAGTAAACACTAGTTTCTGTTAGTGTTTCTTTTCTTTTCTTTGTAAAAGATGTGGTAAAATTATAGCTATTGGCATCGACTAATACAAGGGTCGGCAACTATGGCACGCGTGCCACACATGGCACGTGAAGCAATTTCCAGTGGCACGCAGCTGCAAATGACATCACGAAATCCGAACAAATAACTACTACAACACAAAGATATTTAGCTAATTCAGTTTTATTATGTACTAAAGTATTTTAAGACATTTTTATGTTTAAACATTGTTTCTTATAAATACAAATATTTAACTAAATGCTCTGTTTATAATAAACAGTATTAACGACATATACCGGTTTGAAAGTCCGAGAAATTCTCATAGAATTCAGGTCGCTAAATGTCTTTAATACTGTTTATTATAAACAGAGCATTTACTTAAATATTTGTATCTATAAAAAAGAGCCTAAAAAAATTAAAAATGTCTTAAATTAATTGTCGGACTTTGTCCATTTCATAATGTATGACGTCATAAAGTATATACACTATATATTACTATGTAAAACATATTATAGAACAGGTATATTGACCTTGATAAAAAATACGTATGCTGTTCGCACACTGAATGATTTTAAAACACTAAGTCGGCATATAGTGAGCCAAATATTGCCGATCCCTGGACAAGGAAAGAGATTTCATATATTTATATTCCCTATTATATCAATATTTAAAGGACCCAAATCAGTGCAGTGGTAGGATTGATTACCTTTCAGCACTACATAATATGTGTGGATATATATATATATATATATATATATATATATATATATATATATATATATATATATATATATATATATATATATATATATATATATATAATTATGAAGAACTTGGTAATCCGTATGTGTAATCCCAAGGAGGATGACATCCTGAGAGCTCAATGTAAATACAGAGCTATTATTTTAAAGAAAAAACAGACCACTTTTTTTTTCTTTTATATATATATATATATATATATATATATATATATATATATGGTGTTTGTGTCTGCGTGTGTGTGTTTGAATGGAACATTGAGGATATTATGATTTTTTCAATAGAGATCCATCCAGACGCACACAAGTATATACACGCATTCAATCAATCAAAAGTGAACATACATATATGCGTGCCTATGTATGTGTATATGTGTTTTTTAATCGGAATCATCCCAAGCAAAGGCAGTAATGTTAATAAAACACAAGGGGTTACAGGGTGTGGAAGAATTGAAACTAGAAATAGAAGAGAGTAATTAGGTGGACAGTAGATAGCGATTGACATTGGTTGGGAAGCATGAAGCCGCAAGGGAGTTCCTCAAGCGACAATTGACAGAAAACAGAGTCTTAATATAGAATTTACAGCTACATCTAGCCAGCTCAACTGTAAATTGATGAGGTCTCGACGCCAATTCAAATACTCGAGGTACCATAGCGAGGAGCTCATTCGAACAATTACCATGAAAGTATATATAAGAAAAGACATAGAGAAGTAACCTTGCGGCAGTGGGAAAGCGACTGGAGCCGAGCCGCCAGATCAAAACCGATAATATTGCAGATTCTTCTTTGGAGGTAATCAAGGTAAATCACGGATGCACTGGACGATATGTGACAGTAATATTCTAAGCGTATGTATCTGTATGCGGGCATATGTTGTGTTTTTGAATGGTTCTATATAAAGACATATATAGATCCATCCCACTACCACAATAATGTAGAAGAAAGAAATGGACGAATTGCACTGATTCGTACAGAAATTTTAGGTAAGAAGAAAGAAAGAAAGAAAGAAAGAAAGAAAGAAAAAGAAAGAAAGGAAAAAAGAAAGGAAAAAAGAAAGAAAGAAAGGCTCAGGAACAAGCAAACAGATCACGGGTTAACTGTCGACAAGTAAGCGTCACCTGATCGCTTTTATCGCTATGGCAACTATTATGGAAGGCAAATTATGACAACTTTGCTGCGATAACGGCGAAAAAGACGATGAAAGAGCTCTGAAAGAATATAACATAAAAACATAAGTGAATAAAATAACTGACATAAAAAGCAGAAACTGCTGAGTGCTTTCGCTTGGTGAATATGTTTAATCAGGAAATTATATGTGTTTAGTGAATGTCACATTAAATTGAATTTGCTTGCTACTGCGATCAACTGTCTTTGATCATAAAGCGTTGAGGCCCTTTGAACGCTTGAAAAGAGTTCAGTGTTTTGTGTGTACATTTTAAGCAATGATTGTGCGTGTTGTATTCCAAAGTGAGCGGCATGCAAAAAAGAGGAAGTAAATGACCTGGTTTTATATGCGTGCCCACACACACACACACACACACACACACACATATATATATATATATATGTGTATCATTATCAACAGCTTGTTAGTCGGGTAGACAAGATTTTGTTGGCTACTTCATAACATTCATTTTTTTTACCGTTCTGGAACTTGAATCAGTCCAAAGTGATATCAAGTGTAACTGTTAAACAAGCTGAACGCACACGCACGCACATACGCATGCACACACATATAAATATAGTACACATAAACACATACACATACAGATGTGTGTGTGTGTGTGTGCGCGCGCGCAAAAATTCAGAGATGAATAAAATATATCTATAAAAGGACAATATGGATAAAGACGAAATGAGCGTTTTTCTTTACCAACGCGTTTCGTCCTCTGGTGAACTTTGTCAATGCAAACGTGAGGATTTTATTTTGCAAGATGTATTTATAAAAAGAAGTAAAACATCTTTAGGTTTTCAAAATTTTTAAACTTGAGAAGGCTCAAAAATATACTGGACGCTAGCTGTGAAAATCAAGGTAAACTATGGAAGATGACAATTAATAAACGAAATTGAGTAAATATTCTTATTAGTGTTGAATGTCTTATTCTTGTATTGTTTATATAAGTTGTGGTGTGCTTCCTCTAATGAGTCTATTGTGGACTCTTCCACTTACTATAAAATTAGTAGGAAAGGTAGGCCTCGGAGGAATAGTGATATAGAATGTTCTACCGAGACTGTAACTGTTCGCAGTCGAACTCTCTGCCTTTGGGCAGAGAGAAACCCGCCCGGACGAGGCTGTGCCGAAGGCAGAGTCTCGCCCGGGGAGGTAGACAGACCCGAACTCGTTTATGCGGGTTCTACAGGAATTTTGGGCCGAGCCTACGGTCTCGGATGAACCCACGTTAAACTCGGTCTTGTGCCACATGTGCCCTCGTCGGGGAGGGGCTAATAAATATCAACAGTAATATAGACTGAACGTTGGTCAACCGACACACACTCACAAGTCGTGTAACACACTTCTGATGTATTTACTGTACAATGCACTATTTATCTGCAACCTGTTGTTTTGTTATTTCTTAACCATTATTTGGTCACAACAATATACTTACTTATTTATTATTTTTAAAAAAATTAATCATAATTTATTTTTTTAATTTTAATTAGATGACATTTATATTAATTTATTTATTGTAGGAGACACGGTGGAGTGATGGATAGAGACTCGGATTGAGGAATCAGAGATCCGATTCCAGTCCGATAAATTACGTGCGAATACCCTTTTCCAAGGGTATTAGCACGTAATGGATAAACAGCAGCACAGAGAGAAGGAAACTGAATTCAAAGCCGGTCTGGAGAGGGTTGGTCTCCGTCAGGCTACCTTGCCCAAGAAACACC
This sequence comes from Acanthosepion pharaonis, assembly GCA_903632075.3. Lineage (NCBI taxonomy): Eukaryota > Metazoa > Mollusca > Cephalopoda > Sepiida > Sepiidae > Acanthosepion > Acanthosepion pharaonis. The sequence goes on from CAHIKZ030000868.1 coordinate 778,683, forward strand.
AATTCTACTGCTGCTGCAGAAAGTGTGATGACCCTACGACCCTGATGGGTCAAGGGATTCGCTTTATTGTAAATAATAGACAGTTTTGATTTAGCTGTTTTCTTTTTACATCTCTCCACCACGTTCAATAAATACTCGATTAGGCTCATATTGAAAAAAAAAGATTTCTTCGTAAGTAGAGAAAATTCCGTTCCCTGATTATACTTATTCCACCGCCAATAAAGCAGTACAACGTAATGGTCCCCGAGAACTTTAGTCTGATTAGCGGACCTAACCGATGGTCACCTGAATAAATGTCAAATCATTATAGATTCAGTACCTGTCTGCAGTGTTGACAATTGAAGTCCATGGTGCCGTGAGGTTTGGTTCACAATCGAACTCTACTTTCAGTCCCGAATTAGACTTTGCAATGTTCATACTCGACAAAGAGGGGGAATGAAGATGTATAGAACAAGAGAGAACAAAGAGGGGGAATGAACATGTATAGAACAAAGAGGAGGAATGAACATGTATAGCGTGTGTTCACCGTATACATCAAGGTTTGCTTGAAACCTGGAAATTCACCTACAGAAACTTCTAGAATGATAAAATAGGTTTTCGGGTTTTTTTCTTTTTGTTTTTTGCGAAGTCCGGATAAAATCTTAAGTCTTAATTTAAACTTGTATTGATGTCAGTCGAAAGCGGTTATACATTTCCGAAGGTTATCCACATGGAAAAAAAACCTGGTAATGTCGAACACATCAGGGCTGCAGACAAAAGCATTCGGTGATGCCTTTAAACATATCTAATGGTGTAGCTGGTCATGGCTACAGTGTCTGGAAAACAATGTTAATCTTTGGCAGGGCTTAAAAATCATATTCGTGCGTGGTGAATCTTTGCGGGATGTTGGTGATGGCCGAACTCAATAATAAGAGGGCATATATATATATATATATATATATAATAAAGATTAAATATAGGGAAGATTGAAGAAAAGTTAAAAGCTGAACGGGACACTAGAAGATAGTAGATGGCGATTGACGTTGCATCGACATTTTTGAAGATTGTATTTATCATGGAAGCAAGTAAACAGAAGGGAGTTTCACAGGCGGGAAGTGCGAGAAAAGAAGCTGTTGGAATGGAAGTGCTGGTTGTATTTATCTATTTCAACAGTAAACGGATAGAAACTAGTTGCCAATCTAATCGCACGCATAAATTCAGGCTTTCGGGGCCCCAGGGAAAAAAGCTCGCCAGTAGTTGCCATGGAAATATTTGTAGAAAAGACAGAGGGAAGCCACATCACGTCGGAGAGAAAGTGACTGAAGTTAAGATGCTAAGTTAGGATCGATTACATGACAAATCCTTCTTTGGATTTTGTCAAGAACCTTGATATGAATAGCAGGAGCAACAGACCAGATATGGCAGCTATATTCAATGCACGGGTGAATGATAGATTTGTAAATGTGTAAGATTGTAGTAGATGCAACTACTGATTCGATATAGTGGCTCTACTTAAAGGCACAGTGTGTTGTTCGCCAATAGTCGAACCACATCCATACTTACGGCAGGCAGAAAAGGTTCTCTATCGTGGTTAAATGAGAAAAGTTTTGTTTTAGTAGTGTTAAAATTTAGAAGCCATTTCTTGCCCCAGTTAACCACTGATTGGAGACCTTTTCAAAGGCAGCAGCCAGATTTACTTTATCATGTCTGACGGATTTGCTATTGAGACAAGAATAAATAGTGGTGTCATTTTGCAAATAACTACTTGGGAACTGATAATGTCAGGAAGGACAAGATGAAAATCAGAAACAGCGTAGGGCCCAGGAGAGAAACTTGTGGGGGGGGACACCGGCGTTCGTGTGGAAGGATCTGAAAGCGAGACCATTCAAAACGATGCTCATTTCACGATTTGATAGGAAGGATTGGATTAAATCAAACAATCGTCCAGTAATACCGTAGCCCTGGGGCTGCGTAGAAGACCAGCTTGCCAAACGCTGTCAACCGCCTTCGAGATATCGAGAGCCACAGCTCAAGCTTCACCGTTTGTATCAAGAGTTTGATAAACATATTTAGTGATGACCGTTAGCAGTAGACATGGTGAAACGGAAGCCATATTGTTTAATCCGCGAGAAGGTCGTGAGAAGATGCTTAACCACTTGAGCATTGATTAGAGCTTTGAATACTTTCCGTAAAAGTTTTAAGAGACTAACAGGGTGATAATCTCAGGGGTCAGAGTGTTCTTCAGAGTTCTTATGCATGTATATATATATATATATATATATATATATATATATATATATATATATATATATATATGTGAGCTGCTGTTACAAAAAAATGCTTGATATAATATAACAGAGTTATTAAGCATATATTAATAAATATACATATTATCTCTCACCACTACCACGACCCGGCGTTTCAAGCTCAACGTAATCTCCAGGTGCTGAGTATGGACTGACCGTTACGCAATTTGGATTTTAATATATCTTGTTATCACAATATTGGCGTAGTTATAGATTATGCTGTGATTACAGCACTTTTTTTAAATTAAATTATATTTGGCAATTAAAATATGCGTTATTTATATATGTATGAAAGAAAATAAAAAAAATTAAAGATTTTATTTTTGTGTGTTGAATATTCATTTTGTTAAATTTAAAAAAAATTCAACTAAAGGGATATTACTTGCTCTGATTAAAAAGAAACATATTTTTTATTCAAAATAAATAGTAATCTATATTAAAAAATAAACTGTAATTTACATTAAAAAATAATCTGATCAACGTATTTAAACAGATATCTATTTTTCTGCCTACATGTAATCATCAATTCATTTCTCTTGATTAATAAGCTAGTGTTAAAAGTTTGAAGATAACCAATTTTCAACAGGTTATATGTTACATTTATGTCATTTTCCGTTAATTGATTTAGCTCTAGATATAATTTCCCAGTTGATTGATGGTTAGATGCCATCATTCTTTAATTGCCAGAAATATTACAGTAATGTTTTGTATTTTATATTACCTAAAGTCATTCGAGGATGGTAAAAACGAAATTTCCAAGGGTTTACAGCGGAAATAAAATAAAATTTAACATCGTAACTGGAATGTATGCTCGCTCGGTATACAGTATTATTGGTCATGCATTGACCGTTTAAGAGACAGATTATATTCTTTTCGGCAGTTGTATTTATTTCTTAGAAGAATTTAGGTTGTCTTTGTTGGAAATATATTTCTTTTACTATAATGTTGGTGATGGATCTATCTGTGTTATCAACGCTGCTACATCTGATTATTTTTAAAAAAATATGATTTAGTGTTGGTGAATGGTTAAACTGAATAGGAATTAAATTTAGGAAAATACTCCCGATATTAATATAGATATTACGGTTAAAAGGTGGATTAAATAATATAATGTTGCATTTACAGTGTTTCTGCTTCTTTTTATATTTGTTTATCTCTAAATGCTCTAGAAACTTTATGATTGCTTAGTTCTAAAGCCTACATATATATATATATATATATATATATATATATATATATATATAAAATTTTAGACTTATCAAATATGTTCTTAGGGGTCGGTAGATAAAACTTGGTCTTATTTATGTAAATTACTTAGAACTGGTGGTGGTGGTTTGATTCTTTACTACTGTATCTATGATTATGAAAAATTTCTCAGGGTTAACTTGTAGAAAAGGACAATATTTATAATTGTAAAACCAATAAGAAAACTGTAAGGACGCGTTTTTTTTGTTGCAAAAACGAAACGAATTTATTAAAACCCAAAACAAAAAAAAATAACCTTAGCAACTGGAAGAATTTAGTTTTTGCTATTTTCATATTTTTTCAAGTACTGTCACGTGTTGAGATATTGTTTTCATTGTTGTATGACGGATTCAACCATTTTCTTTTTAATTTCTTGATACTGTTGTGTACGTTTAAATGGGAGTAGTAATTCTGTTAAGAAAGGTGAAATAGGGAAAAGGCCTGGAGGTAGATTAATATTTGGAAAATAATGGCTTTTTTCCTATTTCACTTTTCCTAACAGAATTACTACTCTTCTCCAAATTCTTCCAGTTGCTAAGGACATTTTGTTTTGTTACTACTAGTTACTTTATTTAATAAATTCATTTCGCTTTTGCCTTTCAGTTCCTTTCTCAATCGGTTTATATTTCGTGGGCTAGTTTTATGGAGGAGAATGGCAACGTCATTTCTAGAGAGTCCGATGTCCTTGATGTCGAAAATAAATCTTAGTCGCCATAATAATAGAATTCCAAAAAAGTTCGCATGCCTTGAAACTCTCATAATATTAGATTCTGGGTTACTTCTCTTGTTCCACAGACAAACTTTATGGAATAGTATAGGCTTTTGTGCCTGCTTCATGATATTTATTTCGCGATCGCGAATAGGACTGATTTATTGTTAGATTTATAGCCGACATTAGCAGATTGTCTGTGATGGACGTGTAAAAGTCACAAATATCGAATTGGATGAATGCACATTCATTCTTCCTTTTTATATTAGTAAATTACGCAATGGCTTCAGCTGTTTTGTGGCACTGGATAATTCCTAGAGTATTTTTGGTGTATTTGCATAGCTTTTCAAGGATGTTTTGCTGATTTTGCCAATTAATTCTTATTGAGGATTTTTTGATAAAATTTGCCCTATGTTCTCTCTCACTCTCTCTTTTATATATATATATATATATATATATATATATATATATATAATTGCTTAACCTGAAATCGTGTGCTATATCAAAGCATCGAGAAACTTCTGGATGAACAAATAAAACCAACAGAATTTAGACAGTTAAGAATAGGCATGATTATTTAATAACCAAACATTACAAATTGCCGCAAAGGAGCTTAGTAATCACCTCGACATAACCATCAGAAAAGCTAGCAAATCTCACATCTTAGTCGTTCTAAAAAAATCCAGCAACAACAAAAACTAGAACATATAGTGCATGACCACGCAAAATCTTTAAAAAATTAAAACAGAATACAACCAACAAACTATAATTAAAAATTAATAAAATCATCACGGCTAATAATGCCGATAAGGACAGTTTGAAACTTCCTAAAATTGTAAGTGATTATAGGCCTGGTTATATATACGGCATTTTAAAAACACATACTCAAAACTACCATCCATGTCCTATTATATTATAACTTCCCATGCCTGTATATCAACAAAAATCATAAACGAACTTATCACATCTTACATTTTTTAGTAAATATAGCGTAAAATCCACACTTGAATAATTAAATTCCTAAAAAATAAAAAACCTAATAATGAAACCATAGCCTCACTTGACGTTGAAAATGTATTCACCAAACTTGTTAATGAAACTATTGGCATAATTTGTTACGATAACCGTTTTCTACTTCTACTTAAATTTGGACCTAACATTTTAAAAAAAATTCTTTACACATCATAATTAGTTACCTCCTCTCGAGCGTAATCATGTACCGCATGGCACAAAAATTTAGTGCTCCTCACTCCACACGTAAAATTATAAATTTCAATTGAACATAGCAATATTATGTTTGGAAATAATGAACTTTACAGTTTTGACTTAAAAATACACCCTCATATTGACATTGTGTTAATGTCGAAAGAACTCAGAATAAAACAATATGCATCAACACGGTATTTTCTCTTTTGTTTTAATAACGTCACTAGAAAAAGCTCATACGAGAATATGAACCATCCTATTGAAAAAATCTGCAAACAAAACTTGTCTAGATTATTCAATGAAACTTGTTATAGCTTAGATGTGGCACAAAGCCGAAATATATATATATATATATATATATATATATATATATATATATATATATATATATATATATATATAAGACAAATAAAGCTTTTCTTTATGCTCGTTACATCCTTAGTAAATAATTGACTTTTTTTTTTTATTCCTCTCCAGGTTTATGAAATAAAACATATAGCAGTAATTTACATTAAATAATATATTAATTAATTTAAAGATATATATTAAATATTAACATTTATTATATTAAATACGTATTAAACAATATAATATATAAATATATATTATGTACAAATATCTATATGTATGTATTAAATATAAAATATATGTGTTTGCAGGCATTATACTTGCATACACGTATTCCTTTTATCATTCAATAGCTCTCTACCCAACTACAGATACATATATTCAAATAAGCATGGCAAAACACGCCCGCCTTACAGAAAAGAGCAACAATGGTGTACGAACTGATATAAAGTCATTTAGAACCACTAATTAAATGAAGTTCCAAAAGAAGGACTTTATATATATATATATATATATATATATATATATATATAGAAAACTGAAATTCTCAATGTATGTAGACATAAAAATCTTGGCTACTAAATTAGACGTTTTCCGTTATTGACTTTCCACTGAGGATTTTTTTTTGTTGAATAAATATTTATCCCCCAGGGTTGTTTTTGTTTTTTTTTTTTGTTTTTGTCCGTGGTATGATTTTAGCTATCACCTATAAATATGTGTTTTCTCTTTGCCTCGTTAGCCAAACTTTCCCTGACGATCCGTTTAGTTTGAAACCTCAGGTGGGTTTGTCTGGCTCACTAGGTGTATCTAGGTCTGCTCTACGGTTGTATTGAGCTCTTTTTGGTTAGTTGTTACTCGTATCGGGGTTTTTTCTTTGGGCTTCAGACCTGCATCTGTGCGATTTTTTTGTCGGCAGAAGTTCATGTTTGTAGCTCTTTCTTTTTTAAAACCTTTTTTTCCCTCGAGATTGATTTGGCAAATCAAAAATTCGAGGAGTCTAGTTATCTATATTTATATGTATATATATATATATATATATATATATATATATATATATATATATATCTGCTGGGGAACTGGAATGTTCCAACAGAATGACATATGCGTGTTATTTAATTTTATTACGGAGATGGATCATAGATACATACGAGTTTTACTACAAATTTATTTATTTATCATTATTAATGCATTTACTATTGTTGTCGTTGTTGTCGTCGTCCTATTGTTGTTGTTGTTGTTGTTCTTCTTCTTCTTCTTCTTCAGGTAGTGTGAAACTTAACGAATTTGTTTCGATATTTGCATTGTTACTTGCACAACAAACTTCTTTGCGGGTCGCTGAAGGATTTTACAAGATTAACCTACTGTGAACTATTAATAACAACTGATAATTCATTTCAAAGCCTATGTATCCAGATGTATCGTGTTATTACCTTGAGTTAAACATCAATATATATATATATATATATATATATATATATATCCTTGCACAAATAAATTGATGCTCGAATCAGCAAAGCAAATCAGTCATTAGGAAGACCTCGCAACAGAATATTCAGTCAACACAACATTCGCTTGACTACAAAGCTGAGAGTGTAAAATGCAGTGATGCAGTAATCTTGCTCTCCATTCTATATGGTTTACGAGTCTTTGACACTGTACGGCAGACACATCAAAAAGATGGAGAACTTCCATTTGCAAACTTCCATTTGCGAGCTCTCCGTTCCATAACCAGAATTCGCTGGCAGGAACGCGTTATCATCCTTGAGGTCCTGGATCATGCTCAATTCTCAAGCACTGACATCATGCTCATTAAGGCCCAACTCCGATAGGTGGGGCATGTCATCCGAATGCAGAAGCAGCGCTTGCCAAGACATCTGCTGTACGGAGAGGCAAGAGGAACCAAGGCCGTCCAAAGAAGCGGTACACAGACACTGTGAAAGCAAATCTCGAGGGTTTGCAAGCTCAAATCGAAAGAGCTAGAGAAGCGCGCCAATGATCGACCACGTTGGTTAATCGCAGTCCATGATGTTGCTGTCACCTTCAAGGATACTCGACACCAGAAGCTCACCGCTTGCCAAATTTCTAACATATCTATCTATATAGATAGATAGATATGTTAGAAATTAAGGAGGATTTGAGAACATTAACAGAATGCAGAAAGCACTGGACGGCCGTTTAGTCCTATATTTGGGACTCATCAGCAGTACGCATCCACTACTGAGAATTGAAACCCGGACAGATCCATTGACAGGTAAATGTCATACCAACTGTACTAACAGAAATATAGAGACAGATAGAGAGAGAGAGAGAGAGAGAGAGATATAGATCGATATATAAATATATATATATATATATATATATATATATATATAGAGAGAGAGAGAGAGAGAGATAATTAGATAGATAGATAGATGGATATAAAGAGAAAGACAGAGAGAGATGAATAGAACGATATCTAAATATATAGATAGATAGATAGATAGATAGATAGATAGTAATATACATAGACATATATATATATATATATATAAAGAGAGAGAGACACGGAGAGAGATGCATAGATTGAGATAGATAGATAGATAGATAGATAGATAGATGAATAGTAATATACATAGACATATATATATATATATATATATATATATATTATATATATATATAATAAAGAGAGAGACACGGAGAGAGATGCATAGATAGATAGATAGATAGATAGATAGATAGATAGATAGATAGATAGATAGATAGATATTTGTATGTGAGTTTATAAATCATAAGTTATAGATATCGACCGAAAAGCCTATCTAAATTCTTAAATAACATTATTCAGTTTGCATATATGGTGTCCGCCTCTCAGATCATCTGGAGAAGAAACGATCTCTTATTTAGGAGGTGTTTTTTTTACTTTAATGTCAGCAATTGCAACAATCAAATATACGTTTGCCGAATAAAAATCATGTCAAGCTTAGAATGATTTTAATCTCTCTTTCTCCCTCTTTCTCTCTCTCTCTCTGTCTCTCTCTCTCTCTCTCTCTCTATATATATATATATATATATATATATATGAAGAAAAAAATATACGGAAAAACAAACAAAAATTCTAATATGCAATTATGCTGTTTTAATGTTAATATAATGTCAACGTCGGACGTTTCGGTCTAGTAGACCATCTTCAGGGCATATTCATAAAACATACTTAACATTAGACTATATTTAATTCAACATGAAAAGACGATGGACATAAGAGTAAGACTAATCAAAATGGACAACTGAAATTTTTCAAGATCAGCGTTCCGTCTCAATATGATCACGTCGGCGTCACGTCGGCGATGTTGTGAAAACGTATTCCTAAAATTTGAGTATTTTGAATGAAAAATGAAAAGAATTTTATTTTAATCTAAAACTTATATGTACGTTTGTCGAGCATTATTCTTGCTAGAAAAGGGGAAATATTAAAGAAGCTGGGTCTAGTATTCACCGTGCGTGAGATAGATATTATGCCTGCCTCATAAATCCGCTTAAGATTTTTATCATGAATATATTTTAAAATTTTCACAGAATCAAAATCGAAATTATGATCTGCTTTAGTTGTGTGTACAACTAAAGCATTGTTTAAATTACCGAGGCGAATATCTCGTTTATGTTCGAAAACACGAGATTTTACGGACCTACATGTTTCACCCACATATTTTAAGTGACAGTTTTTGCATGAGATTTGGTAGATGCAAGCATCGGATGTAATATGTTGGTTACTGGTGTTATTTAATAAACTACGGATAGTTCTAGTAGGTAATATTGTAGTTTTAATTTTTAGCGCATTTAAATTATTGGAGATACGTTCGGTCAAATGGTTATTTGGTAGAAAGATGCGACCAAAAGAATTATCAGGGGCAGCTGAAAGTATGCCTTTCACTGATGTAGTTGTTTTCTTCATACTGTCGGATCTATATCCATATATTTGCTTACACACATATATATATATATATATATATATATATGTGTGTGTGTGTGTGTGTGTGTGTGTGCGTGCGTGTGTGTGTGTTTGTGTAAATTTTAAACGTACTTTGAAATTAATTCATAATTACTGTGTTGCTTCATTTGTATACGGATAACAAAGTAATTTGTGTTTTTTTTTCTCTATCCGAGTTTTTATTTACTATTTTATTGCTAGTTACTAGTCCTGGCTATGACGATATACTACACCCAAAACAAGGCCTCTGATCGGGAAAGTGGAGGTTTTGAAAACCTCATAATTGCTGATATTCCCAGATCCATCAAGACCCGAGGTGATATCACCTGTGACGGTCCCAGCTATGGACAAATAGTTTATCCTCCAAACTGAAAGAATAGAAATACATTTTATAGTATGAAAGAATAGAAATACATTTTATACTAAAATACAAGCAATACATTTTCATATTAAATAAAATTATATATTTTTGCAAATAAAATTGCTAATGTTCCAAGAAAAGTATATTTTGGAATTACATGACCCATGAGGTGTTGACATGCTCCTAAACAATCAAACAACAAACTATTAGTTACTTACATTTGTTTAATTATTAGCTTATATTTATATTGTGTTAATAGTCATATTGTGACACAGTATAATGTGCACATATATTTGAATACAAATTACTATATTGACCAGCAGCAAGTTGAATTTCGAGAGAACGTGGTGATTATATATAAACTCTACGCATTCTTTGACAAGGAGATTATTAGTAAAAAGGATTACGACATCTATAAAGGCTTTGGTAATATGAGCTTTATCGGAGTGCAATATTTGGAAGGATTCGTTCGAAGAATTATCATTGTATTTATTTGAGAAGTACAGTATATTCAGTTGGCTTACAATATTTAGTTTTGCGACCGATAATTTGGGTGGGATTTTCTCGATAAGTTGGATTTTAAAACCTATACAGGAGAATTTTTTTTTCTACAATGTCTGCAGGAGAAGGCCTGACAACCAATGAAGGCTCCGGCATTTGAGAGATTTCTTTCCGTTATTTTTTCAAAAGGATTCATTATGCGAGAGAATCTATTAGACCTTATGTTTCGTACAACAACTTGAGTTGAAACACATTTCAACAGATGTTGATTGAATGGAAGGTTATTTCAACTTCTTGAATCATTTCAGTAGGAATCTATTTATCCGTCGGTTAAATACTAAACACTTGTATATCGTTATAATGGGGCCTCACATCAGTGAGGGGGTGGGCGGTGTGCAACTGAAACCGTTGAGAGGAAGGCCCCGAAACGGTGCACATTCTCTCCTGATGACCCCAGTTTAAAATTCGAGAGGAACACATCAATATTCAGTGAAGTCATATGCCGTAGTGAAGCTCGGTGGAAGTGTCATTGGCATGAGGAGCATTATACATTCAGCTCGCTTCAGGTGAGTTTCAATTACTTTCCAGTAATTTCCTTCTAGTTTTGGGAATTGGATTATTTTTTAGAAGGAGGGTTTAGGACCATCATATTAACCAACAGTTAAATATTTCCAGAATAGCTTCAACAGCTATTTTTTATTTATGTGGTAAAATGTTTGCAAAACGTATGTGAAATATCCGGCGAGACATGGGAAACACTTGGTAAATTTACATATGAAAAAATCTTTCAATTTGTTTAAGTTGTCCGAATGGTCGGTAGGGTGTCTTTTCTGTATTATCGTAACGCTCGTTTCTTTCGCAGAGAAGGACCGAGGCAGGATTTACGCAACGCGACGTCAACTGGGGGATCGGAGCGTCGACGAAGTTTCCGTGATAGGCGGCGCGAAGTCTCGCGCTACGGATTCTTCGCGGCCCTTCATGAAAATCAGTGATGTAACACTTTCTTTTATATATAATTCGACCCTAATCCAGGCTGTAAATCCGCTAAAACGCAAAAGGTTATTGGCACTGAAACAGAATAAGAAAGCGTTAGTGAAGAGAAAATATAATAAAAGAAGAGGATTCGGTATTTTCTTGTAGGTTTACAATTATTAATGTTGATTATTAGCTTTCTAAAAATAGAGGCGTCCCCAAAAGAGGAAATTTCCGCGGGGTGTGACTAATCTTTCTCCCTTCCCATGTACGTTAGGGCCTGACTTTTAAAATCGGCCTTGTGTCATAATCTGTTCGAGTGGACGCACGAATAATCCGAAAATCAAACCGAACTGAATTTATTTCATGTTACACTTCGTGTTTTAAAATCATTTCACCTCAAGCAAGTCGATAAAGCCACTAGGATGCAAGGGGTTACAGGAAGTGAAAGAGAATGAGAAGACTTTTGTGGGGGCGATTGAGGAAATGATAATAATGGAACAGAGTTCAAGAAGAACGAAGATGGCAACTTACGTTGCATTTTAAATTTTTGAAGGTCGTAGTTAGCAGGGAAGCAAGAAAACCGAAGCGAGCTTCACAGGTGAGAAATGCTAGAAAATAAACTGTTAGAATAGAACACACGATGACATCTAGCTAGTTCAACAGTAAAATAGTGAGACCTAGTTGCCAATCTAGCAATACGTTTAAATTCATCTGGTCGAAGTATCAAGGAGGAAAACTCATCAGAATAAGTGCCATGAAAATATTTGTAGAAAAGACACAGAGTAGCCACGTCAAGTCATTAAGAAAGTCACTGAAGTCGAGATGCCAGGTATAGACCGTTTATAATGCAGACACGTGTCAATTTTGTCAAGAAACTCAAGATATATATCAGGATCACCAGACCAGATATAGCAGCAATATTAAATGCACGGACGAATGGCATATTTAAAAATATGCAACATGGATTCTGATGAGAAACATTTTCTGTGACTCATCTTTTCTAGAAGTAGTCCTAGCAATTGATTCGATATAATCACTCCGCTACATGTCAGAGGAAAACGTGAGGCGAAGAAGGGACAAAGAGTTTCTCTACTGGAGGTTAGCATCAGTCATGTTAATGGAACACAGAAAAGTTTTTTTTTTATTTTTTTTATGATGATTAAAGGAAAGCAGTTCCATTTTGAAGGCGTCAAAATTTGCAATCTTTTTCATGCCTCAGTTACCCACTGATTGGAGGTCATTTTCGAGAGCAGATTCTAGTTCTACTTTGTCAGACCTCACGAGTTGTGTCATCAGCATAAATAACTACTTGGAACTGATGACACTGGGAAGGTCTTTGATGAAGATAAAAACAACGTAGTTCTAAGAATAGAGACCATGGGTACCCTAGCATTAAACTGAAATGATCTTGAAGCCTGTCCGTTCAACACGACCTTCCTCGGACAATTGTACTTGTATTTTTGTGCCATCCCCACGGGGTCAATTGAGCCGGCTCCGTGAAAAGAATTTGCCCCGTCTCGAACGAAAGCGGACCAAGCACAACGTGCCTTTGCAGAGGATGTATTCATTTAATCATGGCAGGGGTTTCACTGGGAATTTGCATTCACAAGACGTCCCCATCTCCATGTATATACACTTCAACATGGTGCGATCCTAGCAGTGATTTGATTAAAGCGCCAAGATTTCTACACCAAACCCAATCCAGTGGTGCCAGGGTCGCGACGGGAAATTGTTGTTGTGACTTATTTGTTCTGTATTTGATATTTTTATGTACATGGTCTTATATTTATGACCAAGCAAAAAAAAAAAAAATCCTTTTTTCAATGTTTAAATTAATCAATTAAAAACTTAAAATTTTCTCTTGTTTGTTGATAAACTACATTTTCTAATTAAATGTAAATGTTTCGCAAATATATTTTGATTAAAGTAACAGTATTTTATATTTTTTAAACCCTTTTGTATCAGGTCTTAAGATTTTGACCAAGAGTGTATGATACGCAGATGACACTGTCTTGATGGCTGACTCAGAAAGAAAACTACAGTACTTTCCAGACATGGTGATAAAAGAAAGCGAGAAAAAAAAGTACGAACCATCAACTACAAAAAGACAGTATGATTATCAGTAAAAGAAAATGTGCAAAAGTCGAATTACAAATTGGAGATGACAACATCAAGCAGGTATGGAAGTATCTGGGAATCGTTTTAAGAGAAGATGGGGAATGCAACACCGAGATCCATTGGAAGAACGAAAGAAGTATTCCAACACATAAGGAAGGTGCGGAAAAACGTTTAAAAAAGATAGTTAGAAACAAAGAATAGTGTTTCCAATTGCTATGTGATATCCATCTCTATCTATAAAAGGCAGGATGTGTGTGTGTGTGTGTGTGTGTGTGTGTGTGTAACGAATGCACGGCCGCAATTTTCGACGGATTTGCACCAAAATTTACATGCACATGCTCCAAGTTAGTGGAAAGGCCAAGACCGACTTTGTATTTCCCAACTACCATCGATAGTGGAAATAATTGATTTTTTCATGCTTCTACGGCAGTTTTCATGTAGTTTGCGGCCATTTTCTACTGGCCAGAGTGAGAGCCTATATCTGGCTGCCAATGAATAGGCAGTAAGATTCTATTGGCCAGTGTGAGAGCCAACAGCTGACTGACACGAATGTTAACTAGCATGCTAGCATGCAAAAAAATCGATTGCTGCATTCGTCACAAGTGGGAAAAAATTAAATCTGCATGGCACTTTACTCCAATTGGCTCATTCGCTTGCTTAAACTCAACGTTGATTCTGATTCCGCAGAACTGGGTTGGATGTGAAAAAGTATTTGTTGTTAACATTCTTTATTCATTCGGTTTTTCCAGTTAAGAGTCGTTTTTAAAGCTGATCGTTTTGTGTTCATTTTGTTTAGTTCTTTTTTCGTAACAGATTTAATGTTTAGTATAGGGCTTAGAAAAAATTCGAAGTGTGAAATAGGCAAGAAGTAAGGCATGTAGCAACATCAGCACGGCAAAGGGCACTCCTTTCGAGGCAAGGAAGGGCAAAAATATTTTAAGTCAAGTGATAGCGACTGCTGTATGAGTTGTACGATTTTTGAATCAAGCACGGGCAACGCCGGGCCATGCTGCTAGTCCTCTTATATAGCAGTGAATGGTGGACATTTTCACAGCAGATGAGGAGAAAACGGGAAGTAGGTTCTTCAAAAGGATTCTGAAATTCCATGAACGGAGCAAATATGAAACAAGGAACACCGAAAGAAAATGACAGCTGAAATACATTGAACATATAATGATAAAACGGAGATTTATTAAGGGCAATATGAGTGATCTGTTTACCTGGCTAGTTTGTGTGGGTGGAGAGCGGAACTAAAGGGCGGGAAAAGTAGCAAAAGTTTAAAAGCGAAAGGAGGTTGTGGAGAGTCATAAAGACTATATTCTGAAAGTACGGAACGCATAAAAGAAGCTACCCCCAACTGCTAAATGTATACATGGTAAAGTAATGGATAGCGGCTCGGATTGAAGAATCGGAGAGCCGAGTTCGAATTCCAGTCGAATCCATTATATTCACTTACGTGCCAATACTCTTGGGAAAGGTTTGTATCCTCTTCCCTCCCCAGCTATAGGTAAATAGCAGGGCAGACCTGGATCTATAGCTTTGGATGGGAACTGGTCTACCACAGAAAGAAATGGCAACCTACTGCGGGAAAAAATCTGCCTCGTCAGTCATGTATTGAAAGATACATGATCGCCTAAGCATGTATCATGCATGGCACGTAACTGATACACCTGACCGCAAATTTTAATGACATTAATTAAACTAGTACAAATCCTTAAAAAAACAACAACAAAAAAGAAAAACGCTTTTTAGAACCTTTATGGATTCAAGGCCATCTTTTCTAAAATAGGAGAAACAAAGACAGAGCCGGTTGAATATACTCAGCAAAACGAGAGGAAAGGATCAAACATCAACTGCAAGAAGACAGAATGCGTGCTTGTTAACAAAAAGTTGAAGCCAAAATGCAAATTAAAAATCAGAGATACCAAAGTCGAACAGATGTAAAAATGTAAATGTTTGGGAATTGTTTTAACAGAGGATCGAAAGTGCGACACTGGAATCCGAAGGTGCATTGAAATGATCAAATATGCATCCCAAAAGCTAAGCGGAGTAAGAAGAGTCAAAGTTTTCGTTAAAAACAAAGAAAAGAGTACTGAACCTGTTACGTGATATCTATCCTCATGTATGGCGGCGAATGCTGGACAATCTCCTCAGAGATAAAGAAGAGACTTAAAGCATGAGAAACAAAGAAAAGAGTACTGAACATGTTACGTGATATCCGTCCTCCTGTATGGCATCGAATGCTGGACAATCTCCTTAAAGATAAAGAAGAGAATTGGAGCATGAGAAACAAAGAAAAAAGTACTGAACCTGTTACGTGATATCCGTCCTCCTGTATGGCATCGAATGCTGGACAATCTCCCCAGAGATAAAGAAGAGACTTGAAGCATGAGAAACAAAGAAAAGAGTACTGAACCTGTTATGTGATATCTGTCCTCTTATATTACAATGAATGCGGAACGATCTCCTCAAAGATGAAAAAGAGACTTGAAGTAACAAAAATGTGGTTCTACAGAAGGATGCCGAGAATACCATGGGCCGAATACGTTAGCAACGACGAAGTTTTAGATAAAATAGAAACATAAAAGAAACTAATACTTAAC